>JBCNJP010000013.1:24885194-25078806 GCA_039602395.1 Deinandra increscens subsp. villosa | reverse complement strand
GGATCAACAAGAAAAGACTAATCAAACAGTGACGATAGATATTGAGGAGCTTAAGAAGTCTAAGAAACCTATGGAGGAACAAAGTCCTCTATTCCCTAGGAATCTTGACTTCAACGTCTCAGGATCATCATATCCGTTCAGCTACAGTTATAAATCAGCAGCAGGTTTCACTATAACCCCCACGATGACTTCTCAGGCTGCCGAATATGCAAAGATTACTACTGGGTTCTCAGGAGCCGTTCCACCAGAACCTTCACAAGCATGCTCCAAAGATCCTTGGTCTACATTATCATTGGGATCCTTGCTGCACCGTCTCAAGGATATCCCGTTCGGCCAGGGATATCAACACTCTAACCTTCCTGTTTCTGCAGGAGCCCTCAGGACCAGCTCCTTAGAAGTACATGATAGTGATTTCATTCGCATGCAGAAAAAAGCGGCTATAGAACCGTGCGTCCCAATGAGATATGAATATGGTCCTAAGATCACAGTCCAGAATCCTGACCCAAGTAATGTGCCAAATTCAATTCCTATAGCTTCTAACCCGGCTGTTTCTTATGATGCAAGTATTCACCCATATTGCTAGGGAGCTCCAGAAGTTAAAGGATACTGATATCGAGTGTTCCAGGGATCCTGAAACCTATTCCCGAGGTTCCTCTGGATAGCCACAAGATCTCTAGGTTCACTTGGCCGATCTCTCAAGTTGAGATTCCGAAGCGTCCAGACTCCAAGCATGTAACTCTACGATGGAACCACGGATCCTGAAGAACACGTGGCACATTACAGGAAGCGCATGGAGATCAATCCCATCCCAATAGAAATCAAAGAAGCGTGTCTATGCAAAGGCTTTGGTTTAACCTTAACGGGACCAGCCATGAAATGGCTACTGAGCACTCCTCTTAATACTATTACATCATTTTCTCATTTAGTTAAGATGTTTAACAATAAGTTTTCTTGCAGTAGAACCTTTGAGAAGCTAACAGGTGACCTATATCGAGTAGTCCAGAAGCCTGATGAGCTGCTCAGAGAATACATCTTTAGATTCGGACGAGAATCTCTCGAGATTCCTCATCTGGATATGGCAGCAGGTGTTGAAGTCTTTAAAATGGGGCTCTCTGATGATTTCCGTTTTTATAATGACCTTGTTATGACTCCTTGCAGGAATCTTGACGAAGTGCGCAGCAGGGCCTTGAGATTTATCCGTTTGGTAGATGACAAAAAGATCCGCCAAAGGTTGGATATTACTAAATATGATCCTAACAGTAAGAAGTCGGAATCCCCCGGGAAGCCGTATAGATCTCGTCCATATTCCAAACCGGATAACCAGAAAGTCAATGTTGTGGACCAAGATGATGACGAGGAGGAGTATCCTAAGGTATCTGAGTATTGTTCTTCTGTTCATATTGGTGGCTTAATGTGTGCAATGCAGGATCTTGGTGAAAAAGTAAGATGGCCCAGAAAAAATAATAAACAAGGATCTTGGAAAGACAAAACCAAGTGGTGTGCCTACCACGTGGATTTTGGCCACCTAACTGATGAGTGTATAGCACTTCGAAAGGAAATCAGCAACCTACTCAGCAAGGGGCACCTCAAAGAATTGTTGGGCAGAAAGAAGATCAAGACTCATGAAGCCGACAAGATTCCTCAAAAAGCAGCTTCTCCGCCTCAGGATGCTTAAATAATCAACTTCATATCAGGAGGCTTAGACATCTGTGGCACTTCCTATTCCTCAGCCAAAAAACATGCTAAGGAATCCAAATCTGAACAGGGTGATAGACCTGTCCGGACATCCACATTAACTCAAGACAAACTCATATCCTTTGATGAGAACGACTGTTCTCATGTTCAGGATCCCCATCATAATAGTCTCGTGGTTACTTTATATATTCCTAACCATTTTGTTCGTAAGATCCTGATTGATAATGGAAGCTCAGTAAACATAATACGTCTTGATGTGCTAAAAAAGATGGGGATCCCAGAAACTGAAATAGTTGCAAGATCCTCAGTCTTGGTCGGCTTCAGTGGTGATTCCAAAAGCACCGTTGGGGATATCTAACGTTACCGATGTACATAGAGGGGGTAAACTCTATGCAAAAATTTTGTGTTATAGACTCTCTCTCTTGTTGCAATATAATTCTTGGCAGGCCTTGGATCCACGAGATGAAAGTGGTCCCTTCAACTTATATCAATGCATCAAGCTTCCCACACCTTGGGAAGTTGTAAGGATTGAAAGTGATTAGCAGGAAGCCAAGAACTGCTATTCAACTTCAATGAAGAATGTCACCAAGATGACAAAGGGATAGCAATTACAGAAAAAGCACTTGGCATGCCTTGAATCCTGAAGTCAAGGTGCTCATTGGGACCGGCATCCCAGCGGATACTAAATAGGAACTGATTCAGCTTCTAAAAGCCAAGACCTCTACTTTTTCTTGGAAGCATGAGAATATGACAGGTATCCCTAAACATGTTAATACTCACAAACTTGGTTTAGATCATTCTTTCAGGCCCATACAACAAAATTGGAGAAAGTTTGCTCCCAAGAAGAATGTTATCATCGAGGAGGAAGTTGACAAACTTCTCAAAACTAAGATGATCAGAGAAGTCAAATATCCCAAATGGCTAGCAAATGTGGTGGTGGTCCAGAAGAAGAATGGAAAGCCGGACACGAGATGCTCACATTCATGAATGTCTCAGCAGGATTCCAGCAAATCCAAATGGAACCATGTTATCAGGAGCATACAACATTTATGACTCGACAGGTATCTATTGTTATATTGCTATTCTTTTTAGTTTAAGAAATATAGGTGCCACATATCGGAGGCTCGTCAATATGATGTTTAAAGAACAACTGGGGGACACAATGGAGGTCTATATAGACGACATGGTGGTAAAGTCCAAGAAGTCAAAAGATCATGTCAGTGATCTCCAAATTGCCTTTGACATTTTTGACCAATATAACATGAAGGTCAATCCCTCTAAGTGCCACTTTGGGGTGCGAGCCAGAGTGTTTTTAGGCTACATGGTTACTGAAAGAGGGGTCAAAGTAAGCCCCGAGCAAATCAAAGCAGTCTTAAATTTGAAATCCCTATCAAATGTAAAAGAGGTACAAAGATCCTCAGAAAAAAGCAAGGATTTCTATGATATCTTGAGGAAAAACAAGAGGTTTGAGTGGATTGAAGGCACAAAGAAGCTCTGAGATGCTTACAAGAATATCTGTTAGAAGCTCCACTATTAATGAAACCAGAAGATGGGGAGCCGCTATATTTGTATCTTGTAGTATCCGGAAGCTCAGTCAGTGCAGTCTTAGTAAAAGACTACCAAGGTCAGCAGCATCCGGTATATTACGTAAGTAAAACCCTGCTAGACGCAGAGTCTAGGTATTCTCACCTTGAAAAATTAACTTTAGCTCTTATAATGGCTTCTACTAAACTTAGACATTATTTTGAAACTCATACTATAAATGTAAAATCTAACTATCCTATTAAGGCAGTTCTTAGGAAGCCGGAGATGTTAGGTAGGATGGCTAAGTGGGCAGTCAAGTTGAGTGCCTACGCCATCAAGTATGAGCTAAGGATAGCAATCAAATATCAAGCCTTGGCTGACTTTATGGATGATTTCAGCAGTGACATAGAACCAGAAGTTGATAAGGAAGTACAGCAGCTTGAGAAGCTAGAAGAAAACTGGATCCTTTATACTAATGGGTCCTCAAAAATTAGAGGAACAGGGCTGGGCATCCTGCTAAAATCACCATAGGGGGACATAATACCATTATCTATATCTTGTGAGTTTAAGGCTACCAACAACGAAGCCGGGTATGAAGCTTTAATTGCTAGGTTGCAATTGGCTAGAGATATGGGCATCCGGTGTATTCAAGTATTTGTTGATTCCCTTCTATTGACTAACCAATTTAATGGCTCTTATGTAGTGGGATGTGAAAACCTAATCAAATATTCGGATATTGTTAAAAACTTATCCCTGTTTTTCGAAAGTTTTAACATTACGCAGGTTCCAAGAGAAGATAATTCAGAAGCCGATGCTTTGAGAAACTTGGCTTCATCGCTTAGGATCCCTGAGGATACCAGGATTCCCATAATACACATCCTCACACCAGCAATACCTCAACAGGAAGCTCACATGATTGATGATGGTGAAGAAGCAGATGTTGGGAATCCCAAGGATATTAGCGAATCCTGGACTTATCCAGTTATTAAATATCTTAAAGGACGGGGAGATTCCTAAGGTTGAAAATCCCAGGGCTTTTCGCGCGAAGGTAATACCTTATTTTATTCTAGAAGTCATCCACAGTGGAGATTATGGAAACCACACTGGGGGCAGAGCACTATTCTCCAAGGTTCTCAGATTTTGTTACTATTGGCCTACAATGAAGAAGGATGCCATGAGCTTCTCACAAAAATGCGATGCCTGCCAAAGGCACGACAATATTCTGCATCAACCAGCTGAGCATCTGCACCCTATAGTATCCCAATGGCCATTTATGAAGTGGGGCATGGATATTGTGGTTAAGCTGCCCAAGGCTCCTGGAGGGAAAGTATTTATGCTTACAATAAAATACTACTTCTCCAAGTGGATTGAAGCAGAAGCTTATGTACAAGTAAGAGAGAAAGAGGTGATATCCTTCATCAAGAGAAATATCCTCACCAGATTTGGGATTCCGGCAGAGATCATATGTGACAACGGCTTTCAGTTCATTGGCAAAAGAACAATAATCTTTTGTGCAAGTTGGGGCATAAAGATGACTACTTCAACACCTATCCACCCCTAAGCTAATGGGCAGGCGAAATCCAGCAATAAGATCATCATCAACAACCTTAAAAAGAACTTGGGCTCCAAGAAAGGCAAGTGGGCTGAAGAGCTACCATTCGTCCTTTGGGCGGATAGGAAACACCCAAGAATGCAACGGGCCAAACTACATTCTCATTAGTAATTGGAGCTAGGACTGTGATTCCCACAGAAATGATGCTACCTACAGCCAGGATCAATTGCCAGGATCCTGAAACTAATAGCCAGACTCTACTTCAGGATCTCGAAACAGTCAAGGAGCTCAGAGATATGGCTAGAATCAGAATGGCATCTTATCAACAAAGGGTGGCAAAGTTTTACAATAGAAATACCAGGTTAAGAAGATTTAAAGTGGGAGACTTGGTGTTGAGAAAGGCATTTCAAAACACTACTAATCCAGATGATGGGAAATTGGTACCTAGGTGGGAAGGCCTATAATTGATATATTCTGAAGAGGGAAAAGGAGCATATCGGCTGGTTAACATGGAAGGAGAACCTCTGCCAAGAGCCTGGAATGCCATCCATCTCAAAGCTTACTTTATGTGATAATCCCGTTGGAATCCCGGGGATCCTCACTGCCAAAATACTACAAGGTATGTATACTGATTTGATTTTTAATATTATTCTTATTATTTTTATCACATGATACTGACTTAGGCATCAGAGTGCTGTTAGCTAAGCTAGCACCCACCCTCACCAAGCATTGAGTGTTTTGCCGATTTTGAGAATCCAAACTATTTTGGGTATATCCCCAGTTAGAGGTTGGCCCACCTCTCCTACGTTTAAGGTATCTTGCATACCTTCCAAGGTTTGAGAGGCTGACTCCTCTCCTACGTTTGGGTAATCTCCAGTAGCGCACGACCCTCACCAGGAGCGCACGTTGTCCACGCGTTGTCATTATAGGCTGCTAGGCGGATTCTTAAGGTTTATAACACAGACGTGTTAACTAAGGCTATGACAATTTCATGTCACTTACGTACGGGTATATCCCCAGATGGCTTAGTCCCAAGTGAATACGAGCTTGTCCCTAGATTTAGCTAAGTCCCAAGAATTCCGGGTTTATCCCCAACATATTTCTAAATTTGTTATCATATTTTCAGAAAGACTTCCTTTGGCCCCTGGCCAGGAACCATATTAAATTATTTTCAGGATCCCAAAGCGGGATGCGGAGATGATTCAGCAAAATTGTTTGTCATGATCCCTAATAATACGATGAAAGAAGCAGGAATTTAAATTGAGGAATCGACTAAGGTAAAACTTGAATGTCAGGTGACTTACGTTTTTATCACTTGATTTGGGACTTTGACCTATTGGGTTATTAAATCTTAAATGACTTTCAAATATCCAAGTATTTTTTTAAGATTCTTAACAAGATTTCATAATGATCCCTATATGCAAAATCTTAACTAAAAAATACAACATGTATAGCCAAAAGATAGTCATATTATTAAACGTACGGAAATAGGTTTTGAGCTCCCCAAGTTTCATCTTGAAAACCTCAGGATCCCTCCACTTGGGAAGCTCAGAGGTCAAAAGTTTTTAGGAATCCTGGTTTCGTCTTATAAATGGGCTCAGACCGTTACATTATCTTCATCTCCCATTGCCTTCCCGTCCTTCTCCAGCTTCTCAACCTCCTCAGGCTTCTTACCCTTGCCAAGCTCCAGCACATAAGCCCTAGTCACCGCCATCGGGGATTCCGGAATCATCTTCGAGGAGCAGCCATCGGTCCCATCCTTCCCTGTTCCAGCCATATCTCCATCATCTCCCCCCAATGATTCCAGAATAGCCTTCTAGTTTGCAACATCCAAGCCAGGCACCTTGAATCCAGCCTCTTCAGCCTCCCCAGCCATTTGGATTTTACATTTCAGGACCCTTTAGGCAGATGAGAGTTTGCCTATTTCGGCATCTGCGACCATCTTGGCTTCAAGTGCAAGGCGTTGCTCGGTGAGCTTGTGCTCATAGTACCGAGTCTTGCCCTTGGCAATTTCAGCTTGGGTTTGGATCTTTTCCTTAGCCTCAACCAACTTCTTCTCCATGTCTATGGCCTGGGTGCTGAGCTTCTTGATGCCCTGCGCAAGGAAACGAGAATCGTGATCAGTGGTTGCGACATGTATAAATCTAATATATCTATTTGCATCGAGAGAACCTTGTTGTTCACTTTGGAAGGAGCAAGGCCTTCAAAGGTTTCCAGGTACACGATGGCTTTGGTGGTCTTCTGCTTCTTGGAAGCCGAGACCTTAGGCCAGCTGACAGGTGGCTTAGAGGTGGTAGGCTGCTCCATTTGCTCATTTTTGACCTTGAGGAGGTTATCAAGATCCTTCAGGTAGAATGAGGAGATGGACTTGGGGGCTGCAATAGAAACAGGTTATTGACATTTGGGATTCCTAAAAGTAATAAAAACTAGGAATCCAGAAGAACTTACAAGACATCTCGGGAGTGTGGTCGGCTGAGTAACTTTGCTCGCTGGCTGTTGTCTCAATGGCGACGGCCCTATCGGTGGCCGGAATCTCGACAAATCTTGTAAGCTTCTCAACAGATGGTTCACCAACATCGACAAGCTTCTCGAATTTGGGAGTTGCAAACACAAGGAAAACAATCAATATCAGCAAGATCTAGAATCCTAACCTAGAGTAAAAAACGATTATCCTACCCTTTTCAACTTGTTAGAGCATATACCTATGCTACATTGTGTCTCTTATATTGTATCTAGTTTAGAGAGTTTGAGTGAGTCATAGTTGCAACATACCAAGGTGCCGTACCAAATGGTACGCCGTACCAATTGGTACGCCCGTACCAAATGGTATGCCAGTTGGTACGCTGGTAAGTTGCTAACTATAAATAGTTCGTGTTAGAGAGAGTTCAAGAGTTCTGTCATTTCCAATACTCTTAACTATGTGTAAACTGAGTGTGTTCTGTCTCTGTCTAGACTTTCTGTATTCTCTAAGTGAATCAATAAAGCAAAGCTTTATTTACATCTGTGTTCATCGATTAACTGAATCATGCAGTAGTAAGATCCGTTCCGTGGATTTACAAGTGGTATATCAGAGCAATCTAGGTTGCTCTACTGCTGCGATTTGATCCATTTTCGAGTTTTAAAGAGAGAAAGCTTGGGTTTGGTGCATTTTTCATCAAATTTTTGCAATTTTGAGTGATTCCGAGGATAAAAATTATTTCTGAGTGTTCCTATAGTGTTTTCGCATCTTCCTGCTCCAATTTCCAGCTCAAAACGTCAAAATTCGTGAAAATCCAAAAATTTTAGTTTGGTTCGCTCGAAGAACAGCTGGTACGCTTCTGGTACGCAAGGCAATCATCATCAGCTTCTGGTACGCTAAAATCTGGTCCGGAAGACAATCTTCAAGTTTGGTCCGTGACAGTTACTTTCTGGTACGCTAGCAGTTACGCCGTACCAAATTGGTATGCTGCTCAAACTGGTACGCTAAATTTTCTGGTCCGCTGATCTGATTTGGTCCGTAGGGTGGTACGCTGAAGATTTGGTACGTTGGTTTTCTTGGTCCGCAGCTTGGTACGTTGGCAGAAAAGTGACCTTCACTTAAAACTGATGTAGCTTGAGAACCGTTAAGAGTTACGGGAGCTAATACCAGCCAAAATGTTCGTCTCGACGAGATCTATAGTTTTACCCCCCAGTTTAACCCCCCAGTTTGAGAACTGATGTAACTGCCATTACCCCCCAGTTTAACCCCTAAAATCCGCTTGGAAGACCTCCGTTTCTTAGTTCGAAGTTTTGTCATTCAATTTTTCATTACAATATGAGTGATTTTCAAGCGTTTTCAGCTATGCAAACCTCGATGCAAGCCATGATAATATATGATAAAATATGATAATAAAATCGGAACAACCCAGAAAGTTCCTAAATTACTTCGATTGGAAGATTATCATAGTTGGAAGAAACGATTTGAATCTTACATATACTCACAAGATGTTGATTGTTGGATTCCGATTGAAAAACAATATGAATATCCGGTGATTGCTAATACTTTACCAAAGTCGATAAGTGATTTTGAGCCTGAAGAAAAGAAGGTATTCGCAAGAGAAAAGAAAACTTATAGTTTTCTCACGATGGCATTACCCAAGGATTTGATGCATCAGTTTAAGAATTTTCCAACATCGAAACAATTATGGGATGCTATTAAGGAAATATGCGAGGGTAATGATCAGTACAAAAACACTCGAAAGAAAGTTTTGAAGAAAGAGTTTGACAATTTCTGGCTTTGTGAGAATGAAAAGATCACAAATTTGATTGCAAGGTGTTCACATTTAATCAATGAACTTGACATTGTAGGTGTTAAGAAAGAAAATGATGAATTAAAGGAGAAATTCCTGGAAGCTCTTCCGGAAAAATGGGAGAATTTTGTGATGATGTTATCTAATGATCCAAACTACTCAATTTGGACACTCAATCAGCTGATAAGCAAATTACAAACTCGGGAAATGGAATTACTTGTGAAAAAGTCAGCAACTCCATCTGTTCAGAATCCTGAGGTATATTTTGGAGAAAATTCTGCTACTGTTCATGCGAAAACAAAGTCACATTCTATTTCAAGCAGTAATCCACCGTTAACAGATTTTCTTGCTGGAAAGTCTGAAAATACTGGTTATTCTTCGGGTTGCAGTTTTACTATTCCAGATAGATAATCAAGCAAGTCTACTTCTACTCAAGCAACCGAAGATTTAGCTGCTTTGTTGTCTGCTTTCATATCGTCTTCGTCTGGATCCATATTTTGTCAAATTGGTAATTCTGGTTTGATTTCGGAGGATCTAAAACAGATGGATGATGATCAGCTAAGTAAATTAGATTTGGATTGGCAGTTTGCTATGACTGTTGAAAAAGGAAGAAGGTATATTGACAAACATGGCAAGAGTTCTATTCTTCAAGGATGCAAACTGGGTTTAGATAAGTCTAAATTGAAATGTTACAAATGTTCTAAATTAGGACATTTTGCTCGAGAATGCAAGCAATCTTTTTCTAAACCAAGCACTTCAGATAGTCATAATCATAATAAATATGCAAAGGCTTTAGTGGCTGAGGAGGGTTATGATTGGGCTGCAGATTTTCCAGATGAATCTGCATTTTTAGTTCATTCTCCAGGAAATTATGCATTAATGGCTACTATCCAAGGTGAATCAAGTTATTCTGAATCTCAAACAAGTGCATCTGAAACAAGTGATTCTGAAGTTAGTGGGTATGAGTCAACATGTGAATTTTGTGATAAAAAAGATAGAAAGATTCAAGAATTGATTTCTAATAAAGATGGGTGGGTTAGCGAAAAGAAAGAGAAAGAAGAAGAGATGGAAGGTTACAAAAGAAAGTGTGAAGATTCTGATGAGGTTTTCAAAGCTAATGCAATGTTGGAAAAAGAAAAGAAGGTGTTAATAGAAGAGGGTTTAGAGCTAAAAGTAAGATTGGATGAGATGGTAAGTGACAATAAAGAACAAATCTTAAAGTTACAAAATGAAAATGCTGAGTTAGTTTCAAAGGTTGAAAAATGGGAGTTCGAAGCAAAGGATGCTGTTAGAGATTTCGATGTATTGTATAAGAAATCCAAAGCAAGAGTGGAATCACTTTTGATTACCAATTTTGAACTTCAGATTTCTTATGATGAAATTATGGGTTCAAATAATGGTTATCAAGTCCTCCAGTCAAAATTACAAGACAAAGTCACCAATCTGACAAAAGAAAACAAATTATTGACAAGAAATGTAGAGATTTATCAAGGAAAGGTGGAAAAGGTTACACAGGAAATGTTTGATGCCCATGATAAAGTGAGAAGAGAAAAGTATTTGTCTAACAGAGTTTCAGAACAAGTTGATAGAATCAGAAAAGGCTTTGGGTGAAGCTCAAAAGAAGATATCGGACTTAAATGTTCAAGTTTTGGATTTGAATCGTCAGCTAAATAATTTGAACAATTCACACTCGTTTACAAGTTATTTGTGCAACGGCGAGAATTTCAAAAGAGTATTTGGTGTAGAAGAATTCAATCAGTTACCACCCCTATTGGTTTAAACTGATCCTCTGGTTGATGTCAAATCGTCTGAAACAATTGGTGACTATTCTGAATTTGCTCCTAAGAAATCTAAGAAGAAGACATCAATGGTTTCAAACAAGAAAGTAAAAAAGGAGGAAAGTGCAATTGATAAATCTACTTCTAAATTTGTGTATGGTGGGTTTATTTCTGATGAAGGAATCATATATGTTGGAACCTAGAGGTTGGTGATAACACGAACACACGAACCCAAGAACAAGATCAAAGGTAAAGCTGGAGAACCAACATGTATTTTGCTATTTATGTATTTGAACATTTCGGGTTGTATTAACTTAGTTAATGTTGAACTTTGAATATTTACTTTGAATGTTTGGTTATTATCTTATGTTGGTTCAGCTTGATATTGTGATTGTATGTTTGTTTGGTTGTTCAACACTTAGAATATTTTTCATGCTTAAGTTGTACTTAACGAACATGCCAAACTACTCTTAACGATCTGACCCTAGTTGTGCTTAACGATCTGCCTGACAAAGGTCTTAACGACTTGGGTACATTGGCCTTAACGATTTGCAAGTAGAATATGTCTAACGATCTGACATTGTTCTTCTTAACAACCAACCTCCTTAATGTACTAGTAACGATCTGCCTTTCTAACGACCTGCATCACATGTCTTAACGACTTGCCTTGATCATTTAGCCTTAACAACATGAAGAACCAATCTATCGATTTGGTGAAACCTTAACGACTTGCCTATGATATACTTAACGATCTGGCTAGTCTGAAGGAGCCTTAACGATCAGATACTTTGTTCTTAATGATCTGGCTATGTGACTAACGATCTGGTTATGTGGCTAACGATCTGGCTATGTGGCTAACGATCTGGCTATATGACTAACGATCTGACCTGTGCAACTTAATGATCAGCTTCTTGTGACTAACGATCTGACAATAAGTGTTAGATGAATTTAATGATTCCTTGATGCGACGTGTCATTCTCCTTGTATTCTATGCATAGACACTTGTGCTCCTCATAGGGTATAAATAAGAATTCTTAGGAAACCCTAGACAAGCCTTAAGGAAAACCTCCTGAGGAGCACTGTGTGTTTGTGTGTGTGTTCTTGGTGTGTTTTTGAGTTTTAGAGATTTCTTCAACTATGGCAAGGCAATGTTGCTGATCCAACCAAGGATGATCATCACACATGATTTCCGCACTCGTGTGATGAACCAAATGATGATCTTTGGCTAGAAATCGGTCCTGACAATTGGTATCAGAGCCAAATCTTCAAGTTTTAGTTCTTGTCTCAAAATGAAGAAATCCATCATTTGAGTTATCAATCTTGGTTGTTTTGCTAGAACTTTGAGTTGATTCTTGGTAGAAATCACTCAAGGATTCCATTGCCATGCTTGAATCTCTGTAAAAACTCCATTTCTACATAACCACTATTGTATACTTTGAAAATCAAACTTGTTTTTGGGGTGTTTCTTTCATCAAATTGATTCCAAAATTGTGTTAGACTAGTGAAACTAAACTGTTGCAACTGATTTCGCTAAAAACATCATGTTTTGAGGATTTTATAGGCAAATTTCTAAGTCTTTAGTGTTCTTGTCATATTCACGAAAATCCTTGGATTTGAGCTACTTAGAGTGATTTTTGGAGCTTGATCCAGTTATGTTTTTGGTTTCTCTACTGATTTCTAAACTTGTTGCACAAGCAATTTTGATTTCTACAAACTTTGATTTTTCTTGATCTTGAACCCCCCAAGAACATCCTGATGAAATTTTGACTAAGTGTTGAAAATTGACTTTTTCAATTTTGTGACTAATTATCAGTTGTATGTGGCTAATTGTGTTCCTTATTGATTATTTTGTATGATTTGGGTGATTTCAAGCATTCTCCAACATTTCAAGCAACTGAACCAATTTTCAACCCGTTTGACCCATTAGCTTCGTTTTGTCTCGAAATTGACTAGGGTTGATCATTTCAACATGTCGGATCACTTCACTTCTGCCACACAAGGCAACAATAGGCCTCCCAAACTCATGGGGGCAAGTGACTTCGATGATTGGAAGGCGAAATTCTTATCTTACTTGGAATTCGTTGACTTTGACCTGTTGACTTCTGTAGTCGAAGGTCCTGCTATGTTTGAAGTGGAAGAGGCCACCATTGCTGGAACTACTACTCTCGCTACTGGTGCTGATCCTCCACCTAAGAAGATGATTCCCAAACCACGAAACAAGTTGGAAGCTTCTGAAAAGGTCCAATTGAAAACTGACATGCGTGCACTTGGGTGCATTAAGATGGCTATCAATGATGAGTTGCAATACCAATTTCGTGCTGCCACATCGGCTCATGAAATCTGGGAAGGCTTGGAAAAGAAATATAAAGGCAACCCGGCTACTAAGGAAAGAAGATTGGAAAAGATCAAGTTGCCTTTCAATACCTTCTCTCACAAGCAGGACGAATCGTTTGAAACTCATGTCAATCGATTATGCGGTATTATCACTGAGATGACGACAAAGAACATCTGGCCTGAGAATAGTGCCATCATCAAGAAGGTCCTTCATTCATTTCCTCAAGAGTTCGCTTCGTATGTGACTTACTTGCTCGACAGTAATGATTTTTCTACTGTCGACTACATGGATTTGACCGACAAGGTTCGTGAGTATGAAGTTCGAGTTGTTGAGCGCAACAGAAAGTCTCTCATGGGTGTTGTGACTGTTATGAGTTCTTCAACTACTCCCAATGCTGTGTTCATTGCTCCCGAACTAGATGATGAGTTTCAATTCTCTGTTCCTGCAAGTCAAATCCCACCTACCACTACTTCTATTCCTGCTGCTCCTCCAACTGAAGCTTTCATTGCACCCGTCACCGGTCAGACTTCAAATGTGACTTTTGTGCAACAATCTCCAACTGGTTACTTCGTTCAGCAATCATCTCCAGCATCCCAACTGAACATAAGCATGGATTCTGACTTATGCAATGCTTTTCTAGCTTGCATGAATTCTCAGATGTCCGGAAGTCTTGAGTCCATGACCGTCTGTCAAGAAGACCTTGACCAGGTTTCTGCAGATGATCTCGAGGATATCGATATCAAATGGCAAATGGGTATGATAGCTGCCCGAACTCGGAAGTTCTTCATGAAGACTGGAAGAAAGCTTTTTCAAGCTCCCTCAAGCACCAACATCGGCTTTGACAAGTCAAAAGTTCAATGTTACAACTGTCAAGAAATGGGGCACTTTGTACGTGAATGTCCTAAGCCGAGGAAATGGAACGGGCAATGCAATTCTGGTGGAAGTAACCAGTCTCATCAAAAGCAGGGTGGTGGTGTTACCCAATCTTATCAGAAACAAGGCAGCTTGTCATACCAGAAGCCACAAGGCACCAGCTCAAATGTCTCTCAACGAGGATCATCATCTTCTCAACAACCACAAAGATCCGATGATAGCAATAAAGTTTTGGTATCACTTGAAGACTCAAACTACAACTAGACCTCCTCGTATCATAATCCATCTTCTAGGCAGTCCAACTATGCATTTGTGGTGAATGCAAATGATGGAGAGATAGATGTGTCCAACATAATTGACCCTGTCTTTCCAACTAACATCTGCTTGATGGATGGAATTGATCATTTAGACTGAAGACAAGGCTCAAGACACTGGAACTGTTACTGATGTGAGCTCATCCGAAGTTGAATCTGAGGAAAGTAAGAGGCTTGTAGAACTTCAACGTGAAACCATCCCTGATGAGGTAAAACTTGCTTTATGTTCTGATAAATGTGTTGAGGCTGTAGCTCGCTATCGCGCTTACAACATTGAGTTGGTTAGTAAGGCGAAAGAGAATGAGAGTCAAGTTGAGAAGTTAAAGGAAAACGAGAAGGACTTTTTGATTAAAATCAAGTCCTTACAATCTGACATTAAGGTCATGAAGCATACGAAAACAACTCTAACAATTTAAATAACTGATCTTTTGGAAAAACTAACTTCTTTGAGGATGAGCTATGCTCAGGCTCGAGAAACCATTAATTTGTTAAAACTCAATCCGGCAACTCTTGGCAATGCCGTTGCTCGTGATATTTTTGCTAGACTTAAAACTGGACTTGGCTTGACACGAGAAATTAATGATAGTGCGGCCGAGCCTCCACTTAACCATAACTATTATAAAATTCCCGAGTTAACCAAGATTAACTCAAAGAGTCACATAAGATTCATTAATCCTGAGTTGGTTCCGAGTGCTTCCGAAGTCCAAAAGATGGAAAATCAGCTGTATACTCACACGAGTGGATCTGATCTCCCACCTACCAATTTCTCACTTTACTTTGATGAAGTCAGTCTCACTTATTACAAGATGTTGATACTAGTCTTTCTGAGACTCTGACCAAAGAGGCAGCTGAACATGAATTCCTTGATTTGTTGAAAACATCTGCCGTGGATGGTCAATCGTTTTTGTTTGACGACAACTACGAGATTTGCAAAACTTCTGTTGATCCAAAACGAGCTAAGACCACACGAAGGAGAAAGCCTAAGCAGAATGCCAACAAGGGATTCACTGAACAGTCTGATGTGAATGAGGATGAGTTCAATCGTGCATTTGCTGAAATGGCACTCAAACATGGTAAAATTGTCATGCACACACAAGCTGGTCTTATGATCACCGATGGTAAGATGAAGGCTATTCCAAGTGCCTCAACAGGAACTCCCTCTACATCAACACCACAAGCTGTGCAATCTCCTCAATCAAGAAAATCAAAGGCTAATGCTGAAAGTTCTACTCCCACTGGAGTCGTTGACTCTGAAGTTGAACTGGTAAAGATTGTCAAACCAAAGATGAAGAGTGTTCCAAAATTAACTGATGCAACCTCTTCACAAACGGATGAGTCTGCACTGATCGTGGTTCAGCCTTCTGCTCCAATGACAGAAAGTGTTGAAGCCGTTGTTGTTGAAAAGAAGCAAAGAACAAGAAGGAGGAAAAAGAAGGTTATTACTGATGATGAGAAAACTCATGTTGCTTCATCTGTTGAACCCACATCTGTGGTTCCTGTTGCTGAATCTGCTGCTTTTGTTGTTCCAAATGCACCATTTGTGCAAAATGGTTGTGCTATCTGTGGCAACCCTCATCATGATGCAAGGGTGTGTATCTACAACCAAGGGTACAACACCTATGGCAATGCACCAATGCCACCTGTACACTATTATGAGCAACAAGCAACTGCTGGTCAGAATACACACCTCCACTCGAGAAACTATGGTAATTGCAGTGAAGACTTCATGGACTTGCGGGATGACTCTATGTTCCAACAGTCTTATCCCAACCAACCGTACATTCCGAGTCAAGCCCCGTATCTACCACAAGGCTTATGGGGGAAGCCTGTATTCAAGTCAACCTCATATCAGGCAGCCACCAAGGATGAAAGCACCAAGTACGACTCCAATCAGGTCATGGAATCCAAGGCCAAGACCCGGCTTCCTACCAAGGCCATTTCTGTCTCAAAGGCCAATGATAGCTCCAGGGCCTGCAACCACCTTCATTCCACCTTCATGTTGGAACTTAAAATCTATGTGACTGACGCCATCAAATCTGTTTACCGAAGCATTCGACTGAAGAATCCATGTGAATTGATTCAGAGACGCAGGTTGTGATGCTCGAGGCTTGCAGTTTGGACCGAAGACCGTTTTTTCGGAAAAGTCAACCGTTCGGGTCAACGTAAAAGTCAACGGAAGATCGGATCGAGCGAGTCAAGCTTCGGATTAATTAAATCAACTTTGATTTAATTAATAATTATGTTATTTACCTTTCTTGTAATTTTCAGTTATGTTTATGTTTCTGTTGTTAGTCACCCTCACTATATATATAGTGAGGGTGCCCATTACAAGAAAGAGTCTCTGAGAGTGGAGATGATGATTTTCTTGTATAGTGTGAGATTTCCATTCTAGAGAGAGAGAGTGAGTCATGGATTTCCATGAGAGAGTGTTTGTCATGATTTCTTGATTGTAAGCATTCGATTAATGAAATAATTCGACTTTATTCATCATCTTTCTTATGTTTATGATTATCCTATAATTCTTCTCATATTCATCTTCATCTCATTTTTATGAGGTTTTCGAATCTGATCATTTGTTCTTGCTCAAGATCGGGATTCTTGATGTCAAAATCGGTCCTGACAAATGGTATCAGAGCGGGTAACCGATCAGAGTTCGTCTCACGATGAATCTGGTCACTCGAATCTGGATTTTGAGCTTGAATATGGTGAAGATTTGAAAACTCATTTTTTGAGACTTTTTCTCTTTTTTCTTCATTTTGGATGGATTTTGGACAGATCTGATGTTGTTAGATGTTAGTTTATTATTCATGGAGTCTATCTGGTGATTGTTTATCTTCAACTTGTTCAAATCAGTGAATTTTATGAAGATCCGAGCTGAAAAAACGTAACAGTGGAGTTTTTCCCGTTTTTAGGGTTTTTGAAGATTTTGAGCTTTGATTCTTGGTTTTCTGGGCATTTCTTCATGTTTTTGGATGAAGTGAGGTATGATTCTTAGTGGAAAATGCGTTCTGGATCCATTGGAAGCATCCATTTCGTCTGATTCTCAACCATTTGGGCAGATCTGGAAAAACACACACTAGTGTGTGTTTCATGGTGTTCTTCGTGTTCTTGAAGATTTCCAGAATGTTGAAGACTGTTTATGATCCGATTAGCTACTGTTTATGGGTTGTTGGTGGCCACAATAGTGTCTTGAATGGTCTAGCTTCTCATTTCGTGCATCATTACGGGTTTTCCTTACGTTTTTGGGCAGTTTCAAGATCACCAAGTAAGGGTTTCTTATGTTCATCATTTTCCAGATTTCTCTAACTGTGTTTGAAGATATGAAGATGTGCTTAGCGGACTTGATGAGGTTCTTAGCGGACTTGAGGTTTGCTTTAGCGGACTAGTTTAAAGCTTAGTGGATTTGATGTCTTCTTAGCGAACTTGTTCCTTAGCGGACTTCAGGTGTCTCCTGGCGAACTTCTTGGACTGTTAGCGGACTTGAAATCGTCCTTAGCGGACTTCTTTGGTTAGCAGACTTGATTTCTGGGTTTTTGTTCGAGGATGTTTCGGAGGTTTTTGAACGTCCAGGTTTGTAGAGAATCGTGCTACGAGTCTGTGGATACAAGAATCGTCGAAAACGATCAAGTTTTGAGGATGTTACGGGCAAAATACGCTTTTCCGGCAAAGGTCTCGTAATTCCGGCGAACCAGTTTAGGGTTTCGGGGTGGCTGATGGATTTGTAGAAGATGGTGACGTGGCGGCGTGCCATTGGACCGTAGAGAATTGTCTCTCTCCTACTTTTGTCCCCACTCCAACATTCCTTTGATGCTGTCGAGAGCCGATTGGAGGAAATGGAATGCATGTGGGACCAGCTGTAACCAAGATATCCGTTGAGAGGAGTGAGGTTGTCGCCATTTCATTTTCTAGGAGAGAATGAGCCTGGGTCCCACCTCAATAAAGAACCATTGCTCAAATGTTTGTTGTCGATTTCTGGTTGACTGAAAACATTCTCGTGGGCCCCCAAGCTGCAAGAGAACCGTTGTGGCCTTTATTGCTGTGTGATGCTGATTGTTCAGCTCCACTTCACGCGGATCATGCCTGTACAACCCTTGGATCCATTCAATTCTGGCCGTAGATCAAATATGAATCTCAATTCTGATTGGTCCATGCCCCTTGACATGGATTATGGTTTTCCTAGAGATTTTTTATATACTAATTAAATTTTCTGCTTTATTCGTTAAACGCAGGCGTTTTTCTTATCAGTTTTTAATGAGACGAACGAGATAATGCCGCGGTGGAATTTCAGAAAATTTTTATTATGTTAAGGATTTTTTCATTTTAATGGGGTTCTTGTTTATTGACGTCGCGCGCAACGTTTGCTATCGATCACTGACGGCGCGGATGTCAACTAACCGGATTAACTGGAATCTCAGTTAATTATGGAATTTTTCCGTTAAATCTCTCGGATGACCGGTTCTTGTCGAAAATTGATGGAATTTTTCAGATCGTGCCGTTTTCGCCGGTAAGTCTCAGATATCTTCACGGAATTTTATTCCGGGCTCAGTTTTCTTCGCCCAAAATTACGAAGACTCCGGTTATGAATATTTTACGCTCGGGATCTCAATTTTTCTCCGATTTGACAATTATCTTTATTTTTCGCATCCAACCTAGTCACGGGGAACACAAGATTTATTTATGGATCATTCACAACTGTCAGCATCTGACTTCCGGTTTTTCGCGAGATTGTCCGATTTCAAGATTGATTATCTGGTTTCTCTAGGCAACCGATCGCGACGGTTCGACTCTCCGCATCATATTTTACGCTTCCGACTTGATGTTTTTGGGGAGATTTAGAGAAATAAGAGGAATTATTATGGAACTGGATTATCGGGTCGACTATTAGGAGTTGGAGCATTTTCAGTGATTGATTGGTTTATCTGATTCAATTTGTTGCGGTTATGACTCCGATGTTCAGCATTTTCTCAGTATTGTACCCGACCGTGTGAACCGAGTGAGCGGAGCACTTGGATCTCGAACTGGAGCAACGAGAACAGAAGAAGCTTATTCAGATGGGGAATCTCTACGACAGATTGTCTCCGGTTTATCAGTTACTCATTGAAGATGTACGGCAGAGCGATTCTTCAAGAGTTGAACAGATTTGAATGCATCTGTCAAGGGGGAATTGTTAGAACTTAAAATCTATGTGACTGACGCCATCAAATCTATTTACCGAAGCATTCGACTGAAGAATCCATGTGAATTGATTTAGAGACGCAGGTTGTGATGCTCGAGGCTTGCAGTTTGGACCGAAGACCGTTTTCCGGAAAAGTCAACTGTTCGGGTCAACGGTCAACGTAAAAGTCAACGGAAGATCGGTTCGAGCGAGTCAAGCTTCGGATTAATTAAATCAACTTTGATTTAATTAATATTTATGTTATTTACCTTTCTTGTAATTTTCAGTTATGTTTATGTTTCTGTTGTTAGTCACCCTCACTATATATATAGTGAGGGTGCCCATTACAAGAAAGAGTCTCTGAGTGTGGAGATGATGATTTTCTTGTAGAGTGTGAGATTTCCATTCTAGAGAGAGAGAGTGATTCATGGATTTCCATGAGAGAGTGTTTGTCATAATTTCTTGATTGTAAGCATTCGATTAATGAAATCATTCGACTTTATTCATCATCTTTCTTATGTTTATGATTATCCTATGATTCTTCTCATCTTCATCTTCATTCTCATTTTTGGGTTTTTCGAATCTGAACCTTTGTTCTTGCTCAAGATCAGGATTCTTGATGTGAGAATCGGTCTTGACACTTCAGTTATTCCATCAGCTTCATCATCTTCATCCACACCATCTTCATCAACTGTGAAGAAACCGGTTATAAAGAAGACCCAAGGTCAAAATGACCGGGGTCCCTCCTCAAACTAATCAATTTCTTTTCTTGTGCAGGGACGTACCCGGAAAGCTGTAAACACATGGTACATGGACAGCGGGTGCTCCAGGAAAATGACAGGGAACAAGGACTTGTTGTATGATGTCAAAACAATATCTAACGGTAGTTCTGTTGCCTTTGGGGGAGATGTGTATGGCGGAAGAATAATAGGAAACGGTCTATTAACAAACGGAGAAATTTCATTTGACAAGGTTAACCTGGTATCGAATCTGAAGTTCAACCTATTCAGTGTGTCGTAAATCTGCAATAACCAAATGCCAATGGTGTTCAATGATCGCGAGTGCCTAATTCTAAAGCCTGGTCTCAAGATACCTGAAGATCAGATCTTGTTTCGTGCACATCGAAGAGGAAACTTGTATGCGTTGGATATGACGGAAGCAAAGCCAGCAAATTCTATCGCGTGTTTTCTAGTAAAGGCATCGGAAGAAGACTCAACCATATGGCACCGGCGAATGGGTCACGTCAACTTAAGGAACATGAATCGACTCGTAAGAGGAAAACACGTTATTGGGCTACCGGAGAAACAATTTGCCCATGTCGATAACTGTGTTACGTGTTCCAAAGGAAAACAGCACAAGACGTCTCACAAGCCGAAGCCACCTGGTAGAACAACGACAATTCTTCAGCAACTCCATCTTGATCTTTTTGTGACGCCCGCTCCCAGACTTGGCACTAGGAGGGGTCACGAATCGGATTTACTCATGAACACAAGGTATCAACAGAGATATTAAGCAGCGGAAATTTAAAACTTTTATTTATATAAGCCAAGTACTACAGTAAGAGAGATATTGTACATAATTATAACTAATTATGAATACGAAATCTATAACTAAGCCAGCTTGCCAGAAATCCTTCCTTGATAGCTTTCCCGATTATCCCGTCCTCACAAGATCCGTGCCTTTACTTCTAAACGTCTCTGCAGAACCTAGCATACATACTTTTAAAAAGTCAGCTTACGCTGGTGAGTTCTACCGTTTAGTTCAAAACCGTTAAAGTGTTTACCTGGTTTTCCAACACACATTTATAAATCACATATAAATTCTAACACGTATGTACTATGATAATATATCTTATTATCTTAATCATGACCCTAGGCTAAACTTCTAGGTCACTATATTCAACCAACTAATTTGGTTCTCCATGAAGAGTCCGCCCGCCACTGCACACTCCGTCCCATCTCGAAGGATAGTTATTACAACGGCCCAATGCAGCTCCGTCCGTACACGGTTCCCTAAGCCACCACTATGGGGAAGCAGCGTCTCCTCATTCTTCATCTCCTTCGAAACGTTCGCCCGCCACTGCAATCGTCATCCTACCTTTTTCGTAAGATAGCTTTTGCGATGTCCGACTGCCGCTCCGTCCGTACACGGTTCCCTAAGCCACCACTATGGGGAAGCAGCGACCCTTCGTCTTCAGTAGCAACACATGCTCTAACTCTAATAAGTCATATTAGCAACTCATGCTTCAACTCTATTAGGTTCTAGTAGCAACTCATGCTTTCATTCTATTAGGTTATTTTCTCATCTTAATGACTTATTATCCGATCGTATATACTACCTACTTCTAGTTAAATAACCAGATGCTTTAGGTTTGTTATTAAACAGTGATAAGGCATTCATATACTGCAACAAATGGACATCCCCCAATTTACCTAGGTGTATGTATACAGGATGTACCAGCGGCGTATCCTCCACACTTTCGATATACCGGGTAACTTATATTACTATGTATATATATAGGATGTACCATCGGCGTATCCACCACATATTAATACAAGAAAATGCACCAGATGTTCTCATATAATCATACATATTCACTAAACGTTTACAAACAACTCCCTAGTCACTTGGCCACCTAATTTCAAAACAAGTATATACACATCACATTATAGTGAACATATTTCCATAACATGTATAAGCAATTCAACAACAATTTCATCATATAACACGTATATATATCAAGTCACAATTATCTTGAATATATGTTCACAAGTATTGTATGTATACTAGCCCGAAAACATTTAAAACATTAAAATATTTAAAAGTGGGCTCATAGAACTCACCTGATATCTTTAATCAGTTATTCAGACAGAACCTCCGTTATGGTCCACAATTAACCTAATCACGTATCGGATTGTGTTAATGCAAAGTCATTATAAATAATACCTATATCCTATTATCCTAATAATACTTTATTAGGGTTTATCTCTTTTAAGGTCAAAATGACCAAAATGCCCTTATAGGCATAATAACCTTTATATTGATAATATGAAGACGCGCATTCCTATAAGTAGACACTCACTCCGGGATCGCCCAGTTTTGGGATGCCATTGCCCAGATGGGATGGCGACACCCCCGCTATTGCCAGAAACCCCAGTGTACAGGTGCCTACCCTTTCGGTCCGCGCGAACCTCTAATATCCGATTAACTCGGTATCTTTAATACTTTATTATTTATCCATTTTAACATCATATATACTTATTATATATAAAAACATGTTATAAGATCAAAAATCAAGTACCCATACCCTCCGGATTATTTTATAATAATTATCTTTATTTAGAAACCCTAATTTCATGAATTTCTCGTTTTATTATCAAAACTCATTTTTAATTCAAACCAACTTAGGGTTTTGTTCATTATAACATTTTATAATATCCTTTAAAAGATCTAAGCTTAATTCAACATCGTTTAGTCAATTTGGGCAGAGTAACGTTATGAAAACCCTAATTTTGACCCGTTAATAAAACCTTTACCAAACCTTTTCCAATTGTGAAATAAACTTAGGGCTTTCTTAAAATACATCATTTTATGATTACCTACAAAAATTCAGACCCTAATTCCCACCCGATCACCCGATTTCATCAAAACAAGCTCAAGAACCCTAATTTTAACACATTTCTAGAAACCATACTTAGAAATCGATTTAGCCAAAACTGAAAGAGGTTATTATAGATCATACCATAAGAAGCTTGACTGCAGAAATTCAAATCTAAATTCCTCTCCGTTTGCTCGTATTGCTCCGACGAAGATTCCGGCAGAAATGGGGTTTTTAGGTGAGTAATTCGTGAATTGGTGAGGATTTATGAACGATTGGGGTTCTATTTATAGTAGGGAGGGTCATGGGAGGTGCCTACAGGTGTTAGGATGACTAATTCGAAGAAAAACGACGCGTAGCTTTGAAATCTTGAGCTCCAAGTTCGTCACCGTGGCCAAACTTCGACCAGCTGCTGCTGTTGGTCTACGCGTATCGCGCACGGGTTGCGGGTGTGGCTCGCGATACGCGAGCCACTAGTTTTCCGGCCAGATTTTTGTAATTTTCACAATTCAGCCCCCTAGACTTCTATAAAATGCAATTTAACCCCTCGAACTTCTATAGTTTTATTATTTTATGCCCCAAAACATTAGGGAACATATTTCTAACATTTTCTAGGGTTTCTAAGGTTCGGGATTCGCACGATAACATGTATATGTATTTATATATATTTTCTTTATTAAGTGCTAATTTACGTTCTAGCCCTTCAAACTTTACAACACTTGTCGTTTTATGTTATGAATCATGTTAGGATATATTTTTACTATATTCTAAGCCTCGGGATATTTATAATAATTATAGATACGTATAATACTTGTATACGTTTATAACTTTATAATAATTGTACTTTTAGTCCTTCTACTTTTCCGTTAACTATTATCATACGTATATATCCATCAAATGATTCATGTATCAACATGTTATTCATATAAACACATATTCATCTTATGTTTTACTTTCTCTCATGTTTAACACATTCATTTATGCGCAATTCATCACATTGGCTATCAAATGCATATTTCTAACACATGCAACCTATCCAATTTATAGTCTTACCATATTTATCAATCAAGCTTACGTATTTATAATATAAACACGTATTTACTATATATATTATGTATCTATGAATTTTGGGATGTTACAACTCTACCCCCCTTAAACAAGGTTTCGTCCTCGAAACCTGTTTAACCCGCAATCAACTCAAGGTAGAAATCTCTCACCTCGCCTTTTTCCTTCCTAGGTAAATACAAAACTTACCTGCGTACCTATTGAGTTCTAGACGTATGAACTATCTTATTCTGAGCTTCCTTCTTATTCCGACTCGTCTACTCGTGGGATTTCTTTGAAACTTTTATGATTCTTCGGGAAGATGCGTCTCCGTGAGACTTCTCATGCTTCGCTTCACCTTTGCGTATGCCAAACGTCTGCCTTCATACTGCATGTCCTAATATACGTTACTTATCTAATAAACCAGTTAGACCTCTCTTGCATAATCTCGTATAATGCCTCCATCCTTTGAGTGTAAACGCCATTGCTACAAATTTTGAATCGTCAGGCTCATCCGCGTATCATCATTTGTCTTGGGATCATCTAGCTTGTCGATTTGCAATTGTCCTAAGGAAGACGTAAGTCTAAGTTATCCAAGGTAGCTTGATTACGGTGATTCCTTGACAATGCTTCTCCTATTTTGTAGCTCGTCTGGTCATCATATGGATTCTTCCCGCCATTTGTTGAAGTATAACACCTTCTAGGTTGTAAGTTCTTCTTGGCCTATACCTAGAGTAGTCGGTCGTTCCCGTCCTTGCATTCTTGAATTGATTCTCCTTGCACTCGTGCTTCCTAAGCTCGCCGTTGATTCTTGATCCATCTTATGGTAGCCTCCGCCATTCTTCTTGAACTATTCCTAACTTCAACTGCTTCCGACCTATTGCCTATAGTGAATTCCTATGGTCTTCTGAAGATAGCAACGTAGCTTGGAACGTTGTTTCCACTACTCCTGCGTAGCAACTCTTAGTTCTCCTCCACGGCGATCGCGCCTATCTTCAATCGTGTCTTCAGGTATCGTGCTCAGGGTGACATTTTAGAACTTATGTGATGTAGAGTCTCCAATTTTTGAATTCATGATAATTATACGTGCACTTATAATTATGATGCGTTCAAAACCCAGTTACTTTTCACCGCACTTATCCTTAGTGTCCACACTTACTTCTTCGTTCTCGTCGATGTTCTAAGTTAAAATCTCCTTCGGCTCTTCTTCGCGTTACTAACGAGATATTTCGTTATTATCTAACCTACCCCGCATTTGGCCACATAATAGTTAGTACTTGGAATTTGTTTATATGGCGAATACCCGATTGCAGTAGCTAATTGCAATCGTGTATTTTCCATATCCAAATATCATAAGTCCTACCTATTATGTTCCTTATGCGTTTATCCTTACTGGCACAAGCTATCCTGGCTGGCATCTATATTTCCTATCTCAACTTACTTTACCCAGAGTCCTAGTTTAAGTCTAGGTACCGCGCTTGTACCTAAATCTCTTAAACCAAGGCTCTGATACCAACTTGTGACGCCCGCTCCCAGACTTGGCACTAGGAGGGGTCACGAATCGGATTTACTCATGAACACAAGGTATCAACAGAGATATTAAGCAGGGGAAATTTAAAACTTTTATTTATATAAGCCAAGTACTACAGTAAGAGAGATATTGTACATAATTATAACTAATTATGAATACGAAATCTATAACTAAGCCAGCTTGCCAGAAATCCTTCCTTGATAGCTTTCCCGATTATCCCGTCCACACAAGATCCGTGCCTTTACTTCTAAACGTCTCTGCAGAACCTAGCATACATACTTTTAAAAAGTCAGCTTACGCTGGTGAGTTCTACCGTTTAGTTCAAAACCGTTAAAGTGTTTACCTGGTTTTACAACACACATTTATAAATCACATATAAATTCTAACAGGTATGTACTATGATAATATATCTTATTATCTTAATCATGACCCTAGGCTAAACTTCTAGGTCACTATATTCAACCAACTAATTTGGTTCTCCATGAAGAGTTCGCCCGCCACTGCACACTCCGTCCCATCTCGAAGGATAGTTATTACAACGGCCCAATGCAGCTCCGTCCGTACACGGTTCCCTAAGCCACCACTATGGGGAAGCAGCGACCCTTCGTCTTCAGTAGCAACACATGCTCTAACTCTAATAAGTCATATTAGCAACTCATGCTTCAACTCTATTAGGTTCTAGTAGCAACTCATGCTTTCATTCTATTAGGTTATTTTCTCATCTTAATGACTTATTATCCGATCGTATATACTACCTACTTCTAGTTAAATAACCAGATGCTTTAGGTTTGTTATTAAACAGTGATAAGGCATTCATATACTGCAACAAATGGACATCCCCCAATTTACCTAGGTGTATGTATACAGGATGTACCAGCGGCGTATCCTCCACACTTTCGATATACCAGGTAACTTATATTACTATGTATATATATAGGATGTACCATCGGCGTATCCACCACATATTAATACAAGCAAATGCACCAGCTGTTCTCATATAATCATACATATTCACTAAACGTTTACTAACAACTCCCTAGTCACTTGGCCACCTAATTTCAAAACAAGTATATACACATCACATTATAGTCAACATATTTCCATAACATGTATAAGCAATTCAACAACAATTTCATCATATAACACGTATATATATCAAGTCACAATTATCTTGAATATATGTTCACAAGTATTGTATGTATACTAGCCCGAAAACATTTAAAACATTAAAACATTTAAAAGTGGGCTCATAGAACTCACCTGATATCTTTAATCAGTTATTCAGACAGAACCTCCGTTATGGTCCACAATTAACCTAATCGTGTATCGGATTGCGTTAATGCAAAGTCATTATAAATAATACCTATATCCTATTATCCAATTAATACTTTATTAGGGTTTATCTCTTTTAAGGTCAAAATGACCAAAATGCCCTTATAGGCATAATAACCTTTATATTGATAATATGAAGACGCGCATTCCTATAAGTAGACACTCACTCCGAGATCGCCCAGTGTTGGGATGCCATTGCCCAGATGGGATGGCGACACCCCCGCTATTGCCAGAAACCCCAGTGTACAGGTGCCTACCCTTCCGGTCCGCGCGAACCTCTAATATCCGATTAACTCGGTATCTTTAATACTTTATTATTTATCCATTTTAACTTCATATATACTTATTATATATAAAAACATGTTATAAGATCAAAAATCAAGTACCCATACCCTCCGGATTATTTTATAATAATTATCTTTATTTAGAAACCCTAATTTCATGAATTTCTCGTTTTATTATCAAAACTCATTTTTAATTCAAACCAACTTAGGGTGTTGTTCATTATAACATTTTATAATATCCTTTAAAAGATCTAAGCTTAATTCAACATCGTTTAGTCAATTTGGGCAGAGTAACGTTATGAAAACCCTAATTTTGACCCGTTAATAAAACCTTTACCAAACCTTTTCCAATTGTGAAATAAACTTAGGGCTTTCTTAAAATACATCATTTTATGATTACCTACAAAAATTCAGACCCTAATTCCCAACCGATCACCCGATTTCATCAAAACAAGCTCAAGAACCCTAATTTTAACACATTTCTAGAAACCATACTTAGAAATCGATTTAGCCAAAACTGAAAGAGTTTATTTTAGATCATACCATAAGAAGCTTGACTGCAGAAATTCAACTCTAAATTCCTCTCCGTTTGCTCGTATTGCTCCGACGAAGATTCCGGCAGAAATGGGGTTTTTAGGTGAGTAATTCGTGAATTGGTGAGGATTTATGAACGATTGGGGTTCTATTTATAGTAGGGAGGGTCGTGGGAGGTGCCTACAGGTGTTAGGATGACTAATTCGAAGAAAAACGAGCGTAGCTTTGAAATCTTGAGCTCCAAGTTCGTCACCGTGGCCAAACTTCGACCAGCTGCTGCTGTTGGTCTACGCGTATCGCGCACGGGTTGCGGGTGTGGCTCGCGATACGCGAGCCACTGGTTTTCCGGCCAGATTTTTGTAATTTTCACAATTCAGCCCCCTAGACTTCTATAAAATGCAATTTAACCCCTCGAACTTCTATAGTTTTATTATTTTATGCCCCAAAACATTAGGGAACATATTTCTAACATTTTCTAGGGTTTCTAAGGTTCGGGATTCGCACGATAACATGTATATGTATTTATATATATTTTCTTTATTAAGTGCTAATTTACGTTCTAGCCCTTCAAACTTTACAACACTTGTCGTTTTATGTTATGAATCATGTTAGGATATATTTTTACTATATTCTAAGCCTCGGGATACTTCTAATAATTATAGATACGTATAATACTTGTATACGTTTATAACTTTATAATAATTGTACTTTTAGTCCTTCTACTTTTCCGTTAACTATTATCATACGTATATATATCCATCAAATGATTCATGTATCAACATGTTATTCATATAAACACATATTCATCTTATGGTTTACTTTCTCTCATGTTTAACACATTCATTTATGCGCAATTCATCACATTGGCTATCAAATGCATATTTATAACACATGCAACCTATCCAATTTATAGTCTTACCATATTTATCAATCAAGCTTACGTATTTATAATATAAACACGCATTTACTATATATATTATGTATCTATGAATTTTGGGATGTTACACTTTTCGGCCCAGTGAACATCACGAGCTTAGGGGGAAAGTCTTATTGTCTTGTTATCACTGACGACTACTCCAGATACTCATAGGTGTTCTTCCTGAGAGAAAAATCTGTGACAGCTGAGATACGGAAGGATTTCGTTACTCGCATTGAAAACGCCAGCAGAGAGCGGGTCAGAATAATCAGATCAGATAACGGGACGGAGTTCAAGAATCAAACATTTGACGCCTTTTGCAACATGAAGGGCATCACACGACAGTTCAGTTCACCGTACACGCCACATCAAAATGGTGTTGCGGAACAGAAGAATAGAACCATCATTGAGTCTGCCAGAACCATGCTTGCGGATTCTAACCTTAAACTCTCTTTTTGGGCAGAAGCAGTGAATACTGCGTGCTACGTTCTGAACAGAACGCTCTTGGTCAAGCATGCTAACAAGACGCCGTTCGAACTGTTTTCTAAACAAAAACCAGTTTTAACAAGACTTAAACTGTTCGGATGTCCTTGCACTGTGCTTATACAGTCTGATCAGTTAGCCAAGTTTTCCCCTCGGGCAGATGAAGGTTATTTTGTTGGATATTCTATGTCCTCAGCGGCGTATCGAGTATACAACAAAAGAACTTAAGTGATCATGGAGTCGTGCAATGTTACTTTTAACGAGCACACTCGGATCACTCGAGAACCTGATTCAGATAGCATGTATGACCTTGACACTCTTTCTTCTACTTTTAATATTGTTGATTCTGGTGTTTCAGGAAATACCATCTCAGATGATGATGCACGTGAAGCAGATTTTCCGACCTTTGACACATTTACTCTGGTTTCTTCATCGATTTTGGGAACTATTTACTCAGCAGACCCTCCTGATCTAACATGGGGAAATCAGACGAGTGAGTCAGTGAATCTATCCGGAGAATCAACTTCATCTGCAACTACTGATGAACCAGTAATTCCAGTGCCAGATCCAGTTATTGTAGAAACAGAACCAGCACCTGCAGCAGTTCATGGGGAAACCAACACGGATACTGCTCCTGAAGATCATGATTCTGAATCTGATGTTGAAACTGAAATTGACACCGGTGAGGTCCCGGGAAATGATATGCAAATTGGGAACCTTGAATCTACCATCGAAGACACCGTTGTTGAAGAGTCAAGGGTTCATAAAATTCATCCAACAGGCCAGATTATAGGCCCCGTAGACAAAAGGATCACCCGAAGTCAAATAGAAAATGCTAACTCGTGTCTTTTCTCATGCTTCATATTGCAATAAGAACCAACATTAGTTGCTGCTGCTCTCAAAGATGACAATTGGATTGAAGCCATGCAAGCAGAGTTACTTCAGTTCAAATTGCTCAATGTTTGGCATCTTGTTGAAGCTCCAAAGGGTGTTGAGCCCATACCGGTCAAGTGGATTTTCAAGAACAAACGAGACGACCATGGAATAATCATCAGAAACAAAGCTCGATTAGTAGTGAAAGCGTACATGCAAGAAGGCGGCATCGATTATGACGAAGTTTATGCACCTGTCGCTCGTCTAGAAGCCATTCGGATTTTCTTAGCTTATGTTGCGTCTATGGACATCACGGTTTACCAACTTGATGTTAAGACTGCACTTCTTTATGGCAAGCTGGATGAAGACGTGTACGTACAACAACCTCCTGGGTTTGTGAACAAGTCATTTCCAAACAAATGTTACAAACTTGACAGGGCCCTTTATGGTCTGCACCAAGCCCCGAGGAAGTGTTACGATACGTTGTCAACATATTTGCTGGAAAATGGGTATAAAAGGGGTGTTATTGATCAGACTCTCTTCATTCGACACGTCGGGAAGGATATGCTTTTGGTTCAAGTATACGTTGACGATATCATCTTCGGGTCAACAAAAGTGAATTTGTGTCATGCATTCGAGGACTTGATGAAGAAAAAGTTCGAGATGAGTGCCATGGGTGAATTAACATTTTTCCTGGGAATTTAAGTGAAACAGTCACCAGATGATATACTGATCAGCCAAGGGAAATATGTTAAAGAAATACTGAAGAAGTTCGGTTTTCACGACTCTAAGGGATTCTCTACACCAGTGGAAACTCGTCACTGACTTAATACTGACGCTCAAGGAGTCACGGTGGATGAGCACTTATACCGTTCGATGATCGGGTCGTTGATGTACTTGACAGCAAGTCGTCCCGATATCATGTTTGGAGTCTGCCTCTGTTCAAGATTTCAGAGCAAACCAAAGGAATCACGTTTGACTGCGGTTAAGAGAATTTTTTTATACTTAAAGTCGAACCCCAACCGAGGGTTGTGGTATCCAAAGGATTCGACCTTTGATCTTAGAGCCTACTCGGATAGTGACTATGTCGGTAGTCAATTTGATCGGAAGTCTACAACGGGTGGAGCTCAGTTTTTTGGGAAATCGACTCGTGTCATGGCAATGCAAGAAGCAGACTACGGTGTCCATTTCAACTGCCGAGGCGGAGTACATCGCTACTGCATCCTGCTGCTCTCAAGTTCTCTGGATCCAGAATTAATTGCTGGACTACGGTTTGAATTTCATGAGTACCCCTATACATATTGATAATACTGCTGTAATTTTTATAGTTAAAAATCTTGTTCATCATTCTAAGACTAAGCATATAGAGATTAGACACCATTTCATTAGGGACTGTGTTGAGAAGAAACTAGTCACCTTAGTTCAGATTGAATCAGAGAATCAGTTACTTGACCTATTCACTAAGTCATTTGATATGTCTAGGTTCAATTTTCTGGTTACCTCTATAGGAATGATCAACTTTGACTAGGACTAGAACTTCTTGCTCCCTGATATGTTAGTGTCTTGCTCTCTAGGTTGCTTTCTCTTGTGTGTTATCTGTGTGAATATCCTAACTCTTGCTTTCCTTTCACAAAAATCACCAAAAAGATTTTTCACTTCTTGCTTGTTTTGTTGTTTATCTTATCCCTGATGTCTTGCTTATCTTATCTTATGATTATTGCTTTAGATTGCTAAATTGACTCACTTAAGTCTGTTCCTGTGTTGCTTGACTTGTTTTGGCTGAGAAAAATATTTCAGTATGTTTGCGTCTCGAGTCAAAATATGTTATGACCAAAGGAATCTCTTTTCATTCACTAGTATGTTTTTGAGTCTGTCTGCCGTGCCTGCACCTATGGAAGATAAAACCAAAAATTGTGTCAATTTAGTAATTTCAGTAAGTATTTTTACACATGTGCAGAGAAAATAGCAGAAAAATACCAAAAACATTGAAAAAGCTAAAACCTTTTGGTCTGTGGTCGGACAATATATGTAGAACATGATATGATTTTGTTCTTGTGATCTAACCAAAGGATATGATCCAATCGATCGGTAACTCTATCAGTTGATGTGTTGGTAGGCTCAACATACTGAGAAGTAAACAAGTCTCTGTGATAACACATTAATTTCATTGAGAAATGTGGACCTTGGAAGTTTAAACAGTGGCATATTCTATAAAATTGCCCTTCTCATTAGTATTAGTAAGAAAACTCTAATCACACATCCCTTGTTTCTTTAGTATTAAGTTGACTTATTTCAAAACCAACACATGAGACTCATCTGCTGAGGAAACTCTGACCTTGAGTCTCATCCATAAATAAAGCTGAGACACATCTGCTGCGAGAAATCACTAACCTTGTGTTCTTACGCTCCATCATTCCATAAAATAAAATGAGAAGTCATCTGCTGAGGAAACTCTGACCTTGACGCTCTCACCCCATCAAAATTCATTCAACTATAGTCATGAAAGAAGGGTTATCATGATTTCATGACTATATCCATGAAATAAGTCACTTAACACTAAAGAAAAGGGGGAAAGATTACTTTTAAATGTGTGATTGAATCTGAAAAGCTATTTGATGATTAGTAGAATACTCTTAACTTCCAACCTAATAAGGACCCCATAAAATATTTCTCTGAACTGGACAGAAAACATGATAAATACATCACATGAGACGAGATGAAATTACCTTGTTTGAGCTTAAGTGGATAAACAATACCGACAATCTGATTTAGGGAATCGGATCCGAAAGGTGATTTGAATTGTAAGTGTCATTGATCACGCAATTGATCGGTATGATTCCTGCATAGTCTGACCATAACCATTCAAAAATTATGTACATTACAGATTTGTACCTTGAATAAGTGAAAAGTAAGCCAAAGTGCTTATACTTCCAAGTTTGATGAAACATTGGCCAACTTGTGCCAAAGTCAAACTTATGTTGGAGGAAAATTGATCAACCTAAAAGTCTTGATAAATTCTTGAGTCTGGTGAAAAATTGACCGACTCGAATGAAAACGGATTTTTGGAATGTAAAATTTGACCAACAAAGTTAAACTAGGTGTTTAGTTGTAGTTAAAATCAAACTTGTTGAAATCACTAGTGCTAATGGCATAAAGAATAAAACTTTATCTTTCTGGTAGGCATCGTGCGGGCATGACTATGTGTTTATCTTTTAAGTATTTGTAAATTTGTAATTTGTTAACACTTAAGAAAACCTTCAAAAGTTTTTTGAACTTGAGAATTGGCCTTAACGATTTGAGGGAAAAATGGATGTAACGATCTGGTATGATCTTTCCTTAACGACTTGGCCTTTATTTTGAAAGTTTTTCAGTGTCTTTTAACGATCAGACAAGTTTTGGTCTTAACGATTTGGGTCCCCAAAATTGGCCTTAACGATCTGGCTACCAAATAGTCTTAACGACTTGGCCTTTTATGTCTTAACGATTTGGGTTGACCAAATTGGCCTTAACGATCTGATGTTACTTGGTCAATTTTTTATTGTTCTTAACGATCTGATCGAGTAGGCCTTAACGATCTGGCTTTCGGAATGGTCTTAACGATCTGTCAAAGTTTGCCTTAACGATCTGATAGCCAGTTGGTTTTAACGATCATGTCCATTTATGAGTTTGCTTCTAACGATCAGGGTCTCGTCTTTGTAACGAGCTGACCTTGAGAATGGTCTTAACGATCTGGGTGTAAATACCCTTAATGATCTGACCTTCCCAATTGGTCTTAACGATCAGACCCAATGAAGCCTTAGGTTTTTTCTTCTTTAACGATCAGGGGACAAGTTAACGATCAACATAGCTCTCGTTTCATCTTAACGATCTAAGATAGGTTACCGACTTGCCCCCCACACTTAGTTTTTTCTTTCCTAACCTATATATTCAAATCAAACCTCTCCATTCCTCCTCACTCATTCACGTATACGCAAACACACACAAACACTCCCGTCTCTCATTCTCGCCGGCAACCTCGAACAAGAAAATCCGATACTCAGACAGTGAAATCGAACATCACTTCGTTCGCGTTTGGCTTGCTCAATCCCTACGAAGTACTCGGTATGTGTCTCATTCTTGGATTTTGAGTTTTTGTTGGTCTCTGTGTGCGATCAGTCTTGACGAACCCCACTTGAACCTAAATCCGAATTAATCACAATTTTGTCTTGAAAATCTCAGATTTTACACCCTTTGAGTTCGACTTTCTTCAATCTCATCAAAGTTCAAGGTAAATCCGAGTCTTTCTCCTCAATTTTGAAATTTTTTTGTTCGGTTTGGGTCCAGGGGAGTTACAGCACCGCTGTTTTAGAGAAAATCTTAGGGTTTTTTATTTGTTTGTGAAATTTTAGTGGAATTTAGGTCAAATCCGATAAGAAATTGATGGATAGGTCTGACTATGTGTTAGACTGCTTCAAATTTGATTTCGGTTGTTTGATGTAGGTGACCAAGATATCACTGATAGTAGAATCAGGAGGTTGTAGGGTTAGGAAGTTAGAATTTGTTGTTTTACTTGTTTATTTTTCTCAAATGTGAACTGTGTAGCAAGTTTAAAACCATTGGAGCTATTGATTTGAGATGACTTTTTGGCTAAAATATGTTTAGTTGATTGCTCATCTTGTCTAACAATCACACGTGTAACTTGTAAATTCAGTTCTCACTGTTATCATTTATTTATTTTTTGTAAATTTGAAGTAAATTTGAAGTAAATTTGATTGCTCATCTTGTCTATCAATCACTGCTAAAATATGAAGTAAATTTGATCGAATTGAGTTGTTGTTCAACACATGACTCTTTGGTCAAATAATAGAAAGTTTACTTTTAATGTGTTAATTTGATGTTAAAATGTATTGGAAATTGCTTATATTGTGCGTGATTTATTTAAATGTGTGTGGTTACGCATGACATTTAGCAATTTGAAATGCATAAGACTCAAAGTTAAATTTGTTATACTTGTTTAGTTGACTTTGACTTCACTTAGAAAGTTCCAATATTTGTAAAAGGAAGTTAGATAAACTCCCATTAGGTCATCTAAACTTCAAAATTTGCATGCTATGTTGTAGAACTTTGTAGTAAGTCAAATTATGCAGTGATAATGTGATTGACATGCTATCTGTTGACTTGTCTTAATTGCTTGGTTCTAATGCACATTTGCCTGATCCTAAACAGATTATTCTGTGATTACGAGTGATATCATTTCCGTATGATCTTTACAAACTGTTAGATCATCAAAAGGTATATTATTACTTGTTATTCAGGAACTTATGCTTAATCAAGAAATGAGCTAAACAGGGGCATACTCTCACCTTACTGATTTTATTTATCACTAATTTTATCAAATGTTTGATCCACTTATGCTTGATTAAACACAGATTCTTTTGGAAGTAGTAGCTCTCTGAATTTATTTATCTCTTATAGATCTTATACATATTTAGATCTACTTCGAGGTATGTGCTTCTGTGAACTTTATCAAGTAATCTGAGGTCTCAATTGTCTCATTTGTCAGTTATATTATCAAATTGCTTCAGTTTTGATAGGTCTTTAGGATGAAGTGCGTTAATTTGATATTACATTTCTTATCAAATTAACCTGCATAACCTGATTATGTGATCTACTTCAAGAATAGCAATGAAACATTGTTTGAATAATTGTCTGACCACTGTGTTATAATGATCTGTCGTTGATATGATTGATAGTTACTCATTGATGCTAGTTAGTAGAATTGATTTATCATTTATTCCTAACTTTGGCTCATGAATTGTCTAATGTACTTGATTGATTGATTGTTATGATGCAAGGTCAAAATATTTATCTATATTGGATTGCACTCAAATTGATGTCAAAGGGTTCATAGTTCCGTACTTAGGACTTGATCTGGCCTATATATAATTATACAGTTATTCATTTAGGTCCATGCTAGTCGAGTCTTTAGTGTGTTGAGTATAGAACATGTGATTTCATTATGATGATCCATTTTGACAAGTGCTTCTTGCTATGTCAATGTGTGTTTTGATTTGAGTGATTTGTATATTAGATAGTCACATGTTTAGGGGGAACAGACACATTATGTGGTCCACCTGAATAATTTGAGCATGATCATTTATTTATTTTATTCTCATGATTTAAAAGTTAAGTTTAAATTTTTCAATTTATCTCGAATATCAATTTCTATGCTCAAAGTGACATCTTGTTAATTACTCATCAAGTTGCATTATATTGATCTGGTGCAAATTAGGCTCTGTCTAGGTAAAGTCTATGTTTCTGTTCTCAATTATTCATGTTTTATGATTGATTGAAAGTATGTATATCTGGTTCAGTTGTTGGTTTCCACAGATATCTGTTGCACATGTTAATTGACTATGTGCTATGTCATTCTAGGAACCTGCTTAGTTGAACCCAAATATACCTTGATTTTACTTTAAATAGCTCTGTCATTATCCCGGTTTAGTGTTGACATGACATTTCAAGGTAAAACCAATTGGTTGTAATTGTGTTGTTCACTTATGCAGATGCCTCCTAGACGAGTGGGGAACGAGCCCTTAGGCTATGGTGTAGCCCACATTCAAATAAACATTTTCAACAGGGAATGGAAACATGCTGATGCCTTCGAGCAGACTTTTCAGATTTTGGAATACTCCAACTGGGGTTATTGTATGCCTCATTTCATACAAAACACACACACTCTCCTGAAATATTCTGGACCAGCTGATTCCAGCCAAGAACCACCAAGAATCAGCCATCATCTCTGAGTTGTGAAGATCATCCATCGATCTTAGAATCAACCGTGAGTCCCAAAACCATTTTTATGTGTTTTCTATGTGTTTTCTTAAAAAGCATGCTTAAACCTCCATGGAATCACTTGATCTTCTGATATGTTGCTTAGGAATGCTAGATCTGTTATAAAGTCTGTAACTTTACGTTTGAAATCCATCCATAATGAAGATTTATGCTATTTAGGTCATTTTAGGTTTAAAAATGTGTTTTGGTGATTTGAATGTGAAAACCCATGTTTAAGGTGTTAAAACTTGTTGTTTGATGTTGGTAAATGATTATGCATGCTAGATATTGGATTACATGAAATATGGAAGCTGTTAGATTGATTTTTAGGCTGATTTATGTGTTTTTCGCGACCAGCGAAACTAGCCTGTTCTCTGGGCGAAACTATATAGCGAAACTATGTATATCTCCTTCCAGCGATACTATACAGCGAAACTATAGTGTCGCCGGGTAAACCAACCAGACCTGTCCGAACGAAACTACCGAGCGAAATTTCCTGAACGAAAGTTCAAACCAGTTTCGGGCGAAACTAGGCTAGCGAAACTGTGCCAACAGTTTCGAGCGGAACTAGCCTAGCGAAACTGTGTCATCGGGTATTTCCTAGCGAAAGTGCTGCCCGTGCACACAGCGAAACTGCCTAGCGAAACTGCTAGTGAAATTGTGACCAGAATCCAAACTTGTGCAATTTACTTGAATGCTATGCCATGACTTACATGATTATGCTATGATGATACATGCTTTGATTTCTGATGTATGTGAACCCTTGTTTATGATCAACCATCGGTGTCGTGTGTCATTATGTCGTGTCGTAGTTCCAACGTGCTATGTTATGGGCCATAGTGACGTCAAGATTAGACACAAAACTAATACTTAAGACCTAAACATGTTCATAGGTCTTCGTTAAGCAATACTTGGATAAATTAGAAAGTGTAGCCGAGCAACCTAAGGTGAGTTTCACAAACCCTTTAATTGTGAGCCCGTTTGGGATACAACGAATGAACTTAACGATAAACAACGCTGACGTTTTGAGGTATTACAATTGGGATACCTGTTATGGAAGTTGGAGTGTTGTATGGGAACACTTGCAACTGTCCATCCTTGGGGTTTCTATTGAAACCCGGAAACGACCATTTGACACTTAAACTCTTTTTGGGAATTTCAAATGAAATCCAGGATAAACTGTTTTAATATGACTAGTGTAGGTTAAAGTCTAAACCAAATGATATCACATGATTTCTAAGGATGCCTTAAAACTTAAAAAGTCCTCAACCTAGTACTGTTGATCTGAGAAGCGAGGGGATGTTGGGTAGATCTACTGAGGGTTTGACAAACCCTGCTCCGCGGTACACAATTGTGTAACCAACCGGTTGGAGGCCGAACGGAGTTCAATGTCAGCCTATGTTTAGTTGTGGGCCTCCCAAATGGGACACAACTGGAGGCACCAACCATCGGCTATTGCCGAACTCTGTTACGTCAGCTTTCAGCCCTAGTATGATTCCTTAGTGCATGGAAACCGGATTAGCTACCCGCGATATCGGTTGACCACTTTAATCCTTTACTTAACTAGTGCATATTCGAAAATTCAACTCTTGGCAATTGCCTTGCAAAACTATTACTTATGTATATGTTGACACATACGATTATGAGACTGGGCCAATGCATGTCATGCCCACCGTGAACTCACCAGCCGTTAGGTTGACACTTGTGTGGTTTTCACTTTTGCAGATCGCTGAGGAGTATCCGCCGAAGGTTGGCATGGCACTTGAAGATCTCTTATTTTAAAAACTCTAACTTGGGAACTTAATAACAATTCATGTTTTGTAATTTAAGCACGTGGTTAGTGCTAAGACACTTATGTTTATTTTCCGCTGCGTACTGTTAAACTGTTTTGATTATTAATGATTAGACTTTACTCTGATTTGTTTAGTATTTGTAACTAATGGTTGTGGTCCTGGTTTGCTCGCACCCCTTAACGGTATAAACTCCGTTAGTGGTTAATTGGGGGTGTGACAGATTGGTATCAGAGCCGGTCGTCGGCCAATGTGCCAGCGAGGACGCTGGTCCCCTAAGGGGGGAGGATTGTAACATCCCACATTGGTGGGGAGGGGAACTAAGCATGCCTTTATAAGGGTGTGGATACCTCCCCCACCAAGACGCGTTTTAAAACCGTGAGGGGCGGATGCCTGAGGGCATGCTGGCTGCCAAAGCGGACAATATCTTGGTTGCGACGGGTCTGGGCTGTTACAACTCAAACGCTGAGCTTGCTGTAATAGCTCAGAGTTTAGTGCATTCCACATACCTTAACAGGTATCACAAGCAAACCAGAGAGCAAGAGAATAAGGAACATGAACAGTTTGAGAAGAGACGAGCTAAATTCCCTTACAAGCAGATCTACTCCAACATTGGCAAGAACATAAAGACTAAGAAGATTGAGGGTAATCTGAAGAAAAACCCAATCAAGGATTGGTACTACATTGCTCAAACGCATGAGTTAGTGATTAAACGAGAAAATGCAGAATCGATAGGCTGTTACCCATCTGCTACTTGCGTTGGATCTTTTATGGTCACCTTGAAACTTTTCCACCCAGATTGAAGCCCTATGAAGTAGTTGATGCAAATTACTTCCTACTGTTCCTTAAATGGTGGAGCTGGGAATGTATTAACTTCGGAAGGATGAAAACTGAAAGTCTGATGAACTTGTAGAGGTGGGAAATAGATAGTCACGGGATATGTCATTTGTGTAGAGGACCGGATAGGAAGCTTTGAAATGTGGCACTACTCAGATCTGAAGAAATTTGCAAGAAAAGATCTTTGTATGTTGTGACAAACCCAGATCTACTGTTATGACCGCAAGTATAACAGGTTGGCGAGAAGATACTGCCGTTTCTTGTTGAAGCTTCTTAGACAGTTAAGTTGATGATGATGGAGGTTGTTCGCATTACCACCAAAAGGAGAATTGTTGGAACCTGGAGGTTGGTGATAACACGAACACACGAACCCAAGAACAAGATCAAAGGTAAAGCTGGAGAAGCAACATGTATTTTGCTATTTATGTATTTGAACATTTCGGTTTGTATTAACTTAGTTAATGTTGAACTTTGAATATTTACTTTGAATGTTTGGTTGTTATCTTATGTTGGTTCAGCTTGATTTACATTTGTGTTGATCTTGTGATTGTATGTTTGTTTGGTTGTTCAACACTTAGAATATTTTTCATGCTTAAGTTGTACTTAACGATCAGGCCAAACTATTCTTAACAATCTGACCCTAGTTGTGCTTAACGATCTGCCTGACAAAGGTCTTAACGACTTGGGTACATTGGCCTCAACGACTTGCATGTAGAATATGTCTAGCGATTTGACATTGTTCTTCTTAACGACCAGCCTCCTCGATGTCTAGTAACGATCTGCCTTTCTAACGACCTGCATCACATGTCTTAACGACTTGCCTTGATCATTTAGCCTTAATGACCTGAAGAACCAATCTATCGATCTGGTGAAACCTTAACGACTTGCCTATGATATACTTAACGATCTGGCTAGTCTGAAGGAGCCTTAACGATCAGATACTTTGTTCTTAACGATCTGGCTATGTGACTAACGATTTGGTTATGTGGCTAACGATCTGGCTATGTGGCTAACGATCTGGCTATATGACTAACGATCTGACCTGTGCAACTTAACGATCAGCTTCTTGTGACTAACGATCTGACAATAAGTGTTAGACGAATTTAATGATTCCTTGATGTGACGTGTCATTATCCTTGTATTCTGTGCATAGACACTTGTGCTCCTCATAGGGTACAATAGGAATTCTTAGGAAACCCTAGACAAGCCTTGAGAGAAACTCCTGAGGAGCACTGTGTGTTTGTGTGTGTGTTCTTGGTGTGTTTTTGAGTTTTAAGAGATTTTTCAACTATGGCAAGGCAATGTTGCTGATCCAACCAAGGATGATCATCACACAAGATTTCCGCACTCGTGTGATGAATCAAATGATGATCTTTGGCTAGAAATCGGCCCTGACAATTTCTGTTGCTAAGGTGATTGAGAAAAACGAGGGTTTGTTGAGTGAAGCACAAACTGCTGCTAAGTTGGTTGAAGCCAACAAGTTGAAGGATATCAAAGCTGTATTTTCTCGAATGGCTAATGATGGTGTTTCTGGTTCTCAGGCTGAATCGTCCAAATCTGGTTCCATTCATTCTGGGTTGGGATACAAGAATCAGAAATATAAGAAGCAGAATAAGAAGAATATGCCCAAGAAAGCTCCAAAAGAAAAGAAAGACACAAGCTTGGAACAAATCTATTATTATGGCTCAAGTGTTCATGTCTACAATGGAAAAAGGATTTGAAGGAAAGATTCAGAATAAGGCTTCGTCTAAAAGTTCTTCTCGGGATGCTCAAAAAGTTAAGGATTCTTCATCATCTGGATCTAATTCCACACCTCGAAGTCCTACATCAAAATGGGTACATTCTAACCGATTTCAAATTTTTGATGATATTTCTGATAGTTTTGATTCCGATGATAGATGTCATTCAGTTCAGGTTAAACCACACTCTCAAAGATCTTATCGTTTGTGCTACCAGTGTCGCCAAAAGGGACACATGGCAGAGGATTGTCCTGAAATGGCAAAAATATCATTTTCTAACAAATCTGCCATAGTTATAGATGAATCAGGTAGGATTTTTACTGAGTCTACACCTTCCAAATCAAAATCTAAAATGAAACAATTTTTCAAATTTGATTTGAGTGTTGGTGGTTCATCACATGATGATGCTTCTGTTAAAAATGAAACAACAAAAATGCAGTGGCGACCTAAGGTGGTTACCAAAGCTGCTAATGATTTTGTGGAAGACACTGGTCGGCCGAAAGCTGTGTGCTTCTGGTCATTTGAGTACTAATCTTTAAATCCAGTGTGCAGGTTTCTTCAAGAAGACCTATTAGTGATTGTGAAGTTTAAAGCTTCAAGCAGTTACTAATAGTGGAGTCTCCTGCTTAACTTAAACTGAATGCTTCATATTTCTAAACTGAAAATTTTTCTAAAAATATAAATGGAAAAGGTATCCGTATTGATTGGTCAATTTTCTTTCTTTTACATTCCGTATGTAGGTTAGGGGAGAAAATTGAAAAACCAAAAATAGTGTCTTTGTGTTTTTGTTAAAATGAAAATAAAAAAATAGAGTTTTCATTTTTAAGGGGGAGAAAAAGTAAAAATACAAAAACATTGAAAAACAGAAAATACAAAAACATTGAAAAATGAGAAATTGTATCCAACATTTTTGGGAAATGATGGTACATTGGCTTATGTGTCTATCTCATGGATAAACTAGATGAAAAAGCCATAAGATCATTGTTGGATATGCTTGGTAGGCTAGGCATTAAATCAGAAAGTATTCAGATGTGATAAAACATTAAAATACTAATGCTTGACCAAGTGGACAACATCTTCATGCATATCTCAAGATATCAGTGAAAAATATATGAAAAAGAAAATGAGAATTCACTGTGTATACATGTGTTCATTTTGCAAAGATTTAAACTTGTTTGATTTTCTTTATTTTGTCAAACGATGACTTTCTCTGCGTGTCCACAAGACCGGCCTGAGTGTTGTTCGTTTGACGTTCTGCTTTATTTTCTTTGGTGTTTCCTATAACTCATCGGACTTTTTCGCGTGTACGGAAGTACCGACCTGATTGTTTTTGGGTTATACAATTTCAACTTGTTTTATTTTCTTATTTTATGATCCCAAGTTGTGATCTTTCTCACAAAAGACAAAAATAGTGTGTGATTCAGTATTTCATTTCTGTATTGCATTTATATTTCATATAGAAAAATCCAAATAGATTTTAGATGTTTTTTAGCATCAACTTAGAAAAATCAAAAAGATTTTCGGTGTGTTTTGATGAAAAGTTTCAAAAAGCCAAAAAGATTTTGTTTCTTATTTGTTTTCGACCGATCGACATGTGATACGAAATCAAATTTCAAATCTATATCTTGGATTCTCAAAGAGAAGTTTTGCGCCAAGATTAATTTAATTTTTAAAAGAAAAAGGAAAGCCGCGTTTCTGTCTTCTGAAATTGCAGGTTATTCTGTGTGACAAGACTCAAGCATGGTGAAAGGGGGAGTATGTACTATCTTTCACAAGTGGAACTTGAAGTTCAAAGATTGTTCAAGATTGATCCAGCCATGCAAGCTCTCATTCTGACAAGATTTCAAGTTGAAGATCGAACGCAACGATGCTAAAGATTGAAGACTGAAGTTTTGTTAGATGGATAGATAGCTAGCTACAATACACGTTAAGGGGGAGTTTGTTAGAGCATATTCCTATGCTAAATTGTGTCTCGTCTATTGTATCTAGTTTAAAGAGTTTGAGTGAATCATAGTTGGAACATACCAAGGTGCCGTACCAAATGGTATGTCGTACCAATTGGTACGTCCGTACCAAATGGTATGCCAGTTGGTACGCTAGTAAGTTGCTAACTATAAATAGTTCGTGTTAGAGAGAGTTCAAGAGTTATGTCATTTCCAATACTCTTAACTGTGTGTAAACTGAGTGTGTTCTGTCTCTTTCTAGACTTTGTGTATTCTCTAAGTGAATCAATAAATCAAAGCTTTATTTACATCCGTGTTCATCGATTAACTGAATCATGCAGTAGTAAGATCCGTTCCGTGGATTTACACAACCCATTTCAATGGAAAATCAGCACCCCCGCTAATAGAATCACGCTTGACAAAGAAAAACTTATCTTTCCAATCATGGTCATTGTGGGAATATCGAGGAATTGGTTGGGTTTTGCATGAACAAGCTTGGAGGACGAATCGACTATTCCCATGGGTTCTAAGTTTGTAAGCGTAACAGAGCTCTGGAATCCCCATGTCCAAGCCCCTGGAATGGTTTAGGCTATCAAGTGGAAACAGGATCCTCCAAAACATCGACATGGTTTGGGAATAGGAGAGACTAGTGGTTTTGAAGAAATCATTAACAAGGCCCGGGAAAGGGTACGACATTCCAAGGGAGAAAGGGTAGAAAAAGAAACCGACCCACGTCTCTGACACGTAATCAGCTTTAAGCGGGGGGGGGGGGGTCATAGTTACGAATGACAGCCGAACCGGGAAACATGCCAGAATTCTGGAGTGCTGGGATATTCATGTCGGTGAAGGTACATGCTTCTTCTCCGGAATTTGCTAGAATGCCTTGATCAATGAAATCCTCGATGTCGGGCATGCTAGTGGATGAGCTTGATCGAGTGTTTTTCTTGGCCATGGCCGAAAAACCAGAAGGAAAAATAGAGAGAGAAGGAAGAGGAAACTGACCTGAGAAATAAAGAAGCTAGAAAGGTTTCCGAGAGATGGTGAAGAATAAGGGTTTAATGCACTTGTATTTAAAGAAAAAGTGATGACGCACATCGAATCAATCGGGAGCCGAGAAAAACGTCCCATCTCAACAATAATTATCGTCTAAGACGCCGTTAAAAAGAGGGTTTTTGAATCTTGATAGCTTTAAATCTTATCTACTACAGCCAAGATTCAGGGGCAATTGTTAGGGGTATATATTCAGGATGCTCGCAGGAAGCGCAGATGACTCAAGAATCCTATTGTAATCTGAGAATCCCACCAATTCAGGTATCATGATTTATTTTATTTGACTAACGCCTATTATTGGCACGTGCTTATTTGATTGCAAGTATCTTCGTGTGATCAACTAACTCCTAACGACTCAGCGTCAACATGGACTAACTGGTTCAACTCGGTGTAACGATCAAGAAGAAGTGGAGAACGAGATACCGGGAATCCTGGATAGTTAGTTAGCTTAATAATTATTATATAATCGAGGACTTGATCGGTTTAGGAACACACAACACCGACACACTCTAGCTCTGATAGTACTGAAATCCTCCAAAAGCATTGTACTTTTCAATTTCTTATCAATAATATCGTGAGGAAGCAGGCTCTTCAGGCCGTTCAGGAGGTTTTTTGCCAGGATTCCTAGAGGAAACTCGAAGGATTCTGGATTTTCCATCGTTACATCATCGTGTCAACATTCATACATTGAAATCTCATCATTTTGATCATTAAGCACACTACCTCACATTCTAAGTTTGTAATACGAAATCACTTTGTTGATTTTTGACCAAAACACCTGCAACATCAGTGCTAAAACAAAATTCATTAAAAGTCGGATATTATTCTTCCTCCTCTTCAACCTGGTCGACCCTGTTGACCCGTGAGTTGTCGGATCTAGAGTAAGGCTTGGTCTGATTTCCTGTTAGAGGTCCCGTATCCTGGGGAGGCTTCAACTTTCTCTTGGATTTTTTGGTCCTCTTCTAGTCTGATGAAACGTAGTGCCCTGTGCCTGATTTAATCTAACTTCTGGCAAGGGTTCATCACCAAAACTTGGTAGAATGGAAAGTCTTTCTTCAGCCCCATCTTGAACGCTTGAACCGTTGTGGCCATATCCATGTTGGGGATATCCAGGGCCTCCCTACCAAATCTACTCACATAATTTCTGAGAGACTCAGTTGCATCCTGGGTTACCCTCTATAGATCAATCGTCATTTTTTCAAAACTACGGCTACAGGACGCTGAGGAGCTATTTCAGGGCTGATCCAGTATGTGTGGACCCAAACCCTTTACACAAGCATGCTTCTTTAATATCAGGAGGCATATAGATCACTTTCATTCTTTCCCTGTATTTTTTTGCATAAAGGGGGTCTTTTTAACTTAGAGAATCACCATAAAAAAATCAGAACAAAAATCGAATTTTTTAGCTTGGTTTTCACGGTTTTCCAAACTCGGAGAGGTTTTCATTTTATCCTTCCTCTATATATATATATATATAAAAAATGCTTAATCCTTAAGACGCGTACAAACAGTTATACAACATGTACAATCTTTAAAGCATATCTTTTCAATTTATCTTCAACATTTATAAGCAAATTAAAGGAGGTTAATATGGTCATCTTATTGATTAGAGTTTCATCAGCCGTGTTCTCTGACTCTTCTTTTCTCGAGAACGTCTTTCTCTGCCCTTTTTTCTCGAGACCAGACGAAATCAAGGGTTGAACAGCAGTGGCCTTCTCAAGACCAGGCGCAATCAAGGGTTCATCAGTTGTGGCAGTGGCTTTCTCCAATGGTTTGCATTCCGATTTGCCTTCTCCATGGGCGGTGGCTTTCTCCAATGGTGGTGGTTGCAGGTTTCAACAATCGAGAGCGAATATGCATCGCCGGTAAGGGTTTGTTTCTATATAATGAACTCTTGCTTTCATTTCAAACTACAGATTCAGCAACAAGGGTTTGTACAATTTCAGGTAATTCTGCCCCAAATCGATTTGAAATTCCATTCTTCTTGAGTTGTTTGGGACGAAGATCGAAAGGAACCTACGTCAATGGATTCTTGAAGGTGATTTTTGTTTTTTCTGCTCTTTTTTCTCACTGCTATAAATTCAAATCGTTTGAAATGAACATAATAATCAAGATTCGACTTCTTCTCCTTTGATTGTTGTTCTTGATAGTATTTTTTTTTGCATCCAATAACAATTCCAGTAGTAACAATTGATATTGTTCTCTATGGCATGTGTGAATTCATTACAGGACTGATGAGATTATATGAAGTCTCATGGTCTTTGTATGTAAGTTTAGTTTTACCTCCTGCATTTTCTATGCCGGTTTGTGTGTTTCAGATTTTTGGCAGATGGTTTAACTGTTATACATATATCTAAATGCAGTAAACGGAATTGATTCAGCTGAAACTCAAGGCAAGGTTGAAAGGGTGGGTATTTCATGAATCCGGAGCCAAAGCTGATGAGATGATTCAAATAATATATTTGCCGTTGTTGCTGTTTGTTTTGGTGGAAAGTATGAGCATTTCGTTCTATTCGTTTGATACAGGTCAGTTTGTTTATTTTTGATTGACACTGTTTTGCCTTCAATATGTAATGACCAGTTGTAGTTTGTTTATTGTTGTTGTAGCTGTTGTTGTTCGTTTGTTGTAGTTAATAACAGTGATATGTAACTTTCTTTTAAAGCCATTTTTGAAGACCTCTACCTTACTCTATTTAATTCGGGTTATGGCAAGAAATGATAAACAAAGTCTATTTAACATTGGTTGGTTCAAAACAAAGAAGGTTTCTTGATACAGCAGAGCTCTCCTTGAATTGATTGACTATGTGTTATAGTAGTATAGAACTCAAATGCACAGGAGCTGTTTTTTCTACAATGTCCTTAGATGAGATGAAATGAAAAATGTATACCCCCCAACCTTGCTGCTGCTATTTAAGAAAAATAAGAAAATTAAAACTAATTTGACATAACCATTAATAAAACCAAAGAATGACAACTGGGACAAAGACCAAAAATATATATACTCTTAGTGACCTTGACTATCTCATATATAAAACTTTTAACATATTATATTCTGTCATATTGATACCATATAACGAGGCTTATCAAAATCTTAAAGAGAAACAAAAAAGGACTACTATTCATCTGCAGTAGAAAAAAGGCTTATTACTTTGAGTATTAAAGGCAAAGATAACCAAATAAAATGTATATAATGATAAAGCTGTCTCAAATTAGTCGTTTTCTACTTGACTTGCTTCTTGTGATTTACAACATTTAAAATTCTTTGGGCTTAAATGTTTGTTGTAGTTTACTTCATGAGTTTATTGGCCTAATTCTTGCAATTCATAATACCAAGGAACACCCATCTGTAACATAGTTGATAAATGATAGGAATTCTAAACATGAAGATACTTAAACATTTAAACGTTCTTTTCCATTTGCAGATGCCGCCATCAAGGAAAACAAAGAAGCTAAGCCTCTTTTCTATGTGCATTATTATTAAGTAATTTCCATAGTAACATGATGCATTGCTAATGTTCTTAAATCTATCATTCTTTCCTTTCAGTTCATTTATTTACGTTATTATCTTTATGAAGTTTTTGTTTACTGTTGATGGGAAATTAATTATAAGCTTTTCTGTGAGTTCTGGAATATTTTCTTGAATAATGATATAAGGTTCTTTTTTCAGGTATGTTCTTATAGACAAGCAGAGTAGCAGATGCTCTTCCAGTTGCATTCTGATATTATTTTAGATGTTACTATGTTAGATTAGTTTTTATTTTTTTCCCTGATTTATAAGAGCTGAAAAGTTCGATATTACCACTCCTCTAATTTCGGTTCTGTTTAAATCTCAAACTAGGCAAATAACTAAGGAAAATGCTTGATAGGAATCCTAAGAAAAGGCATACTGGAAAGAAGGAGCGCAAGCAAGAAAAGGAAGGTTAATTTCGCTGCTATTGCATGCTTGATTTCTTTATAATTTATATTGTTTTTCATAACTTCCTGTTTATTGTTTAAGATATGCAAGTAGTAGAACCTGAACTTGTTGCAGTGTTTGAGGCTCGAGATAGCTTTCAGCAAATGGTTAGTTTTGTTGTAATCCTATTTGTTGTTCTATTAAATCTGGGCAAATGGGCGATTCGGGCCTGTTGGTTAGCTGTCAAAATGGTTACTTTTGATCTGGTTTGAAACGGGTCAGGATGGGCTACTTTAAGTAACAATTTTTGTCCAAGATAAGAAAGTTATTTGGTTCTCTCAAATTCAATGCTTGTTTTATGATTAGTTTGAAGGTTGATTTGACTACAAATTCATGCTTCTTTTATGATTAGTTTTGATTACCTTTATTTGTATTTATGTTTTAATGTCAAAATACAAGTTTAAGGTAGCACCCAAGAAAGATGAGACAGATTCATAAGAAACCTGTCGAGACACATGAAATCAGTTTTTCCGAAGAAAGTAGTACATCTGAAGAGGTTTAATTATCTGAAGAGGTTTAGTACATCTGAAGAGGTTTAATTACCTTTATTTGGCGTAGTGATGATGACCCGTGCCATGATTTTTTAATCAAGCTAGAACGTATATTGTTGTCATTTTTAAACTTTGATGTTGACTTATTCTCTTTTTGTCACTGTCAGTAGGGGTGTCATCATATCATATGTGTTGCTATATGTTGGTTTTAACTTTTAACATATTTGTGGCAGATAAAGAAAGGGGGGCCATGCCAATGTTTTTGGAAACATCAGATGCAATGGGGGTGAAGGGGATTATGGTATGGTATGTGACTATTTTTCTATCAATAGATTAACATGTGTTTTGAGATCATAAGCTTGATTTTTTACGGTATCATTTAGCAGAAATAGGCTACTCTTTGATTAATCTGTTAGCCCAAAGAGTATGTTCATTTTGATGTAGACTCTCTAAGTATAATTAATCTCATAACATAATTCTACAAACGGATGCTTCTCCTTCTTAAAGCTAGGTATAAACTTATTCTACAAATGGGTGTTTCTCCTTCTTAAAGGTAGGATGATCATGGGTAGTTAGTAATTATTGTTACTCTAATTATATTTTAATAGATGAAACGTCTTTGATTTTGGTATTCCTACTTGTAGTCACCGAGGGCGCGCACTTGAAAATTGATTGGTGGTACGTAATCACACTCTTGCTCTCCTGTTTACAAAATTAGTTATTTGTCTTTGGAAAACTGTAATAGGCTTCGGCTTTGTTCATTTGTATTCTTCTTATGCATTCGACACAATTCATATTCTAAGCTCGTTTGGCTATGCATAGATCGGTGGGGGATTTGCTTCGATTTTGTGATTCCTGGGCACATAATTCGTAACACAAAAACGTGATTTGGTGTATTTATCTTGCCACTGTTTGATGTATTTGGAGAGCCCGCAACACCGTTTTTAGAGCCAATGATGTTTCCGGTTCTGATGTCGTCGACGAAGTCAAATCTACCTTTTTATGTTATAAGTACAGGGGATATTGTAAAGAGTTCGAGTGGCTGAAACAGGGTTAGTGCCCTTTTTAAATGTTTTTTTGTTTTTGTTGTAACTTGCTACCTTCATGGTAGCTTTTTCTGTGATGAAATGTTGCAACTTGATGACTCATAAGTTTACTATAAAAGGTTTGATTAAAATGCAAAGAAAAACATACTTCCGTGCATCTCAAGTCACTTTTCCGAATATTTAAGGTTCTTGAAGATGATTCTCAGATTAGTGCAAGGTACTATAAATCAAATCCTAAATATGAAATAAAGAATCAAGGCTTTATGTCCAACAAGCAAGTTCCAAACCCTTGGGAAAATCATTTGGATAATTTTATTAAAGTAGAGAGGATGTGGTTAAAGTCTTATTTCAAAAACAAAAGATGCAAGATGAAAGGTGATATCTACTATATATCTACCAAGGACAACTTGAACAATGGGCGTAAGCCAAAGTTTCGAATCTTTGATCAAAGTTTGAGGTCAAACTTTTCTAAAGATTGGGAGAATGATAGCGGGTCCGAGACATTCATTAACCGTTCTACTAGACGTTGGTGTTGTCGGATCAAACGAGTCGAGAAGTATCAGGTTTGGACCCGCACCGGGTCAGCTCGGATTTATCATAATCCACGACCATATGAAGTCACTAAATCATTAAATGGGTCTCCTTATTTTAACCCATTCAATGACCCATTTGCAATGCATGCACACGTGATGGGGTTGTAAGGATCACCCACGTTTAATTTTAAGGAATGCACTTTTAGTAATTTTGTGTTATTTATTTCCTATTAATTCATTATTAGGTAGTGGTAGAGGTAGTTTATTAACTTCTGTTTGGCGGTTTATTAAATTGTAATCCGTTTATAATCAGTTCACAACAAAGAAATAAAACTTTTATGGTGGACAAATACAATAACACTATGCTAGAAAAGTTTGATAAAATATTAAATTTGTTTCCTTACGTCGAATGAAGAGTTTGATTTAACAACATTTAATAAAAAATATTTTTGAGTTTAACAAATTCATGTAGCTACTGTTAAGAAAAGAAAAAAGTAAATGAGGATGAAGGCCAAAAAAATATACATGACGATAAATTGATAATTGATAAACGGATAAATAGTAAATGCTCTGTAAACGACGTAATGGACTGGCATAAACCCCACTACACCAAGGTTCAAGAAAACTATATTTTATCATTTTTAAAATAAAAACCTTTCATGACTTTAGAAGTCTTCTTCCTCTCCCTATACTCTATGAGTTTTCTTCTTAATATACCTCGTGCTTCATATCAAGAAACCTCCGATTTCAAGCAGTTTTAAGATTTGAATTTCTAAGGATTTTAGTTTGGTAAGAGGGGAGTTTGGGGCCTGTTGATAAAACACTCTAGGGGCCTAACTTTCTTTTAGTTTAATGCTTAAACAATGTGCTCTACCATGTTTTCTTTGAGTGGGGCCTTTCCATCCCCTCGAGTAAAGGTAAATTCGTCTTTGTTCATGTGTGTGTTTATGATAGACAAATTTCTTAAACGTGTACTGAACATGTTTTTATCATTGATCAAGCTGGTCAACAACATATAATCTGTTTTAGCAATTATACTAATTTGATGCTTCTAGACCTTCAGTATCCAGTTTATTATTATTGTTGATAAACTTATAGAAAACAAGTACCGTGTTGGTTTATTATCCTCGTGGCCGCATCGTGCGTGCTTCCCCTAGACAAATAGCACACTATGAATTGTCCCGCTGCCGAACGCTCGAACAAAGACAAATAACACGCTATACACTGTCGCCGCCGCAACGCGCGGGCACACGGCTAGTATATATATATATATATATATATATATATATATATATATATGTATATATATACATATATAGGGTAAGGTTCATGTGAAAACAACTTTTATTGCGAAAACACGAAAACAAATATTAAAACCTCTATAACTTTTTCATACGTTAATATTTTTTAAAAATATTTGCACCAAAATCCTTAAAATTACGTTATCTTTAGTTCTGGAAAAATTTTAAAAAATCAAAAAAAATTTTTTAAATTATTATTGCACAGGTGCAATAATTTTTTTTATTATTATTATTGCACATATGCAATAATATTAAAACCTTTATAATTTTTCATATTTTAATTTTTTTTCTAAAAAGTTGCACCATAAATCTTATAATTTTGTTATCTTTAATTCTGGAGAAAATTAAAAAAAATCAACATTTTTTTTATTTTTTTATTATTGCACATGTGCAATAAAAAATTATTATTGCACATGTGCAATAATATTAAAACCTCTATAACTTTTTTATACGTTAATATTTTTGATAAAAAATTGCACCCTAAATCTTATAATTTTGTTATCTTTAATTCTGAAAAAAGTTTAAAAAAAATAAACGTTTTTTGGTAATATTGCACATGTGTAATATAATTAATACGTATTATTGCACATGTGCAATAATAAAAAAAATTACGAAATTTTAAATGTTAAAATTTTTTTCCCAGAATTAAAGGTGACATAATTTTAAGACTTTTGATGAAAATTTTTTAAAAAAATATTAACGTATGAGAAAGTTATAGAGGTTTTAATATTTGTTTTCGTGTTTTCGCAATAACATCTTGTTTTTATTTGATCCTTCCCCTACATATATATATATATATATATATATATATATATATATATATATATATATAAAAGAGAAGGATAAAATGAAAACCTCTTCGAGTTTGGAAAACTGTGAAAACAAAGCTAAAAAAACTCGTTTTTTGTTTTGGTTTTTTTATGGTCACTCTCTAAGTTAAAAAAATCCCTTTATGCAAAAAAGTAAAAAAATGCCTAGTAAATTTTTTTAAATATATATATTCTAAAAACTGGTTTTTTTGTAAAAAAAAATGTTAATCGGCCAAAAAAGATGTTCAAGAATTGTTTTATTTTAGATTTATTTTTTTTAGATTCTATATTCATTTTTAATGGTTTTTGGTGGGAAAAAAACCAAAAAAATGCCGAGTGAATTTTTTAAAAAAAATTTAATTCAAATTTTGTTACATATGTAACAAGGCATGTTACATATGTAGCAGGGTGATTTTACACAAGTAACAGGGTAATGTTACATATGTAACAGGGTAATGTTACATATGTAACATGACGTAAAGTCAGATTTCAGAAATTTCTTTAAAAAACCTACTCGGCGTTTTTTCTTTTGTTTTTTTCACCATTGGGCTTGTATTAACGAATAGAATCACCGAAAAAAATTGAAGAAAAAAATCGTTTTAGGGCGTTTTAGGGAAGTTTTTACGGTTTTTCAAACTCAGAGAGGTTTTCATTATATATCCACCTTATATATATATAGGGTAAGGATCATGTAAAAACCACATCTTTTTGCGAAAACCTAAAAACTAATACTAAAACCTTCATAACTTTTTCATACGATCATATTTTTAAAAAAAATTTACACCAAAAACCTTAGAATTATGAGTTCTTAAATTCTGGAAAAAATAAAAAAAAAACTTTAACGTCTCGTCGTTTTTCTATTAGTGCACATGTGCACTAATAATAAAACTCATACATATAGTATGCGTTAATGTTTTTTTTAGAAAAATCGCATCAAATACGTTATAATTTTGTTAGTTTTTCGTGGTTTTTTATTAGTGCACATGTGCACTAATAATAAAGCACTTTATACGTGTTGTATACATTAATATTTTAAAAAGAAATTGCACCATAAATGTTATAATTGTGTTATCTTTAACTCTGAAAATATATTTAACGTTTTAAAATTTTTTAAATTTTATGTTACACATGTGCACTATAACTAATAGTTATAGTGCATATGTAGAATTATCATTAGTTTTATGAATATTTTAGTTTTTTTAAATGTTTTTAACCTAAACAATATGTTTTCGAATGACAATTCTCATTTGTGTAGTACTAATGAAAATGGTGCACATGTGCACTAATAATACACATGTGCACTAATTTTTTTTTCGAAATATCAATTTCTTTTCCAGAATCAAAGACAATAGAATTTTAAGATTTTTGGTGCAGGTTTCATAGAAAAATATTAACGTATGTAAAAGTTATGAAGGTTTTAGTGTTAGTTTTTAGGTTTTCGCAAAAAAAAAAGAGTTTTCGCAGGATCCTTACCATATATATATATATATATATATATATATATATATATATATATATATATATACACTTACTAGGATAGAACCCGTATATTATACGGGCTGACTACTTAGTATATATATTATTGATAATTCATGTATAATCTTCTTATTTTTTTAGTTACGTATTGTATTACATTAAATATGAACAAAAATTATAGTTATAATTCATAATAAGGAATTGACGAGTTTAGCAACTTTACAAAAAAAAACATTATTTTGAGTGTGTCTAATTGTATCTTTAGATAATGCAACATTAAGTGACGATGTTTAAAAAAAGTTAAAAAACAATCCAACCCTGAATATGACTGAGTTTGATTTATGATTTGTCAAACTAAGACCTTAAGCATGTATTGAAAATTAGGTTAATATAAGGTTTCATTAAGATTATAATGAACATAATCTAACTGGTGAGTGCAATGTCTATATTATAATAAAAATATTTTACAGTCATACAGTTTCATATTGGGCGTCTAGAATCTTTTTGGGATGTCCACAACATATATGGGGGTGCAAACCGAGAAAGCTTGTGACTCGTGGGTATCACCTCTGGAATGGGTTGAATCACCCCGGGCACACTCGAGATCATCTCCTTTAATTTTTGGAGTTCTTTGGCCACTACTGGGCTAACACTTGCATCATGCATAGATCCATTAGTGTTAATGTTGAAATGTGAATTTCCCACGTTTTACCGACATCCTGGGGAGCAGTGCCCCCAGGATTCACAGTTGAGTCTATGAGAGTGGACATCCTGGGTATATTAGCCAGGGATGAAGCTGTGACCCCTTGGTCCACTTGAATTATATCCCCCAGGGTGCTGAAGTTCAGCATTATGGGACGAATAGGAGACACCGGAGCCCGATCTCTGTCGGCTATCTCTGATCTCAACCTGGCCACTTCACCCATCATGTCCTGGTTCACCTTTGGTTGCTGTTCCATGTAATATTTCATCTTTGCAAACATGGTGAGGAATTCATCATTGGAGACCATAACTGGGATCTCCACGCCACTTCCTGACCCCATAACAGCAAGCTGAATGATTGGCCAGTGCTGCAAACAACGACATCCCCCGATGAAATGCTGAATCGTGGCGGTGGTGGAGGAAGGACAATGTTAGTTGATGATGAAGTGTTCGCAGGAGCGGACACATTCGACGAATTCAACCGTGTTGCCATTTTTTGATAGATTTTTTGTAAAAATTACGTTTAAAACAAATCTGAGATGAGTTTGAAAGAAAATTGACACCATTTGCCCCACGGTAGGCGCCAAATTTTTTTGGCTAAAAATTACAAGGGACAATTTTGTTACCAAATTAGTATGTGAGGTGTGGTGCCTTCGATGTGAAATATATGAATTTGATTAAAACTGTATTATTTTAAGTAAAAAATAAATAAAATTCAAACACAACTACTGTATTCCCAGGATGCAAGCAAGAACTCAAGGATTTTTTAGGGGAAAAAGCCCTTAACCCCTGGATGTCTCCAAGAGACGCCTGCACAAAAAACCCTGGCAACGATAACACATGTTGCCGATTTATTTCACTGAAAAATGGTTCAAGTATAATGATTTACGGCTATTGCTAAGTGAGTATTGTTAGGGGTTGATTTTCAGGACGCTCAACAGGAAGCTCAAGCAGCTCAGGATTCCGAAGACAGTTTGGGAATCCTAACAGTTTAGGTATCCTGATTTTGCGATAATTTCCTAACCTCTATTTTGCCTCGTGCTTAATTGTTTGCAGGTGGTAACGGACTCTCAACTAATTCCTAAAGACTCAGACTAAGCTGACTATTACGTGGATCAGTGGTTCGATCCTGCTTCAACGGTCAAGAAAGTGGGAAGAAGAGATCCCGGGAATCCCGGACAGTTAGTTTGTTTGTTATATATTAATCGAGGATTCGATCCGTAGGAACACACAAGACGCACTCTCTAGCTTACTTATCACTGCAACAACATTGTATCACCTATTTCTGATCGATCAAACCTCCAACCCATTGTAATCTTTCATTTTGTTATCAATAAAAGTGCTAGGCAGCAGGCTCTTCCGGCCGGCTCCCGAGGATTTTGCTAGGATTCCTAGAGGAAACTCAAAGGATTTCTAGATTTTCCCTCGTTATATCCTCGTGTTCAACTTTACATTCTCAAACATATTGACAAGCACACTACCTCACATTCTAAGTTTGGAATACGAAATTCCTTTGTGAATTTAGGCCAAAACAGTTTGGCGTCCACCGTGGGGAAAGTGGTGCTTAATCTTACCAAAATCCCATATCTCATTCACTTCATTTGACCTGCAATCTCAAAAATGTCAAATCAACAGAAAACTGTTTCGGCCTCTACATCGTCCTCCATTCCTGCTCTTCCTTCCATTCCAGAAAGTTAGAAGAAGACTAATGACCGTTAGAAGAAAGTGGACGAGTAGCCGAGAAGAACTGACTATCCTGTCTTCACAGGATCCCAGGTTCAATCTGTTGATCCCATTATTACTAACAATGATTTGTTTGCTTTGATCAGGCAGGAGGTCAAATGGATCAGCAAGAAAAGACCAATCAAACGGTGATGAAGGAGATTGAAGAGCTTAAGAAGTCTAAGAAACCTGTGGAGGAACAAAGTCCTCTATTTCCCAGGCATCTTGACTTCAATGCTTCAGGATCCGCAGATCCGTCTCGCTACAATTACAAATCTGCATCAGGCTTCACTACAGCCCCTACAATGACTTCTCAGGCCGCTGGGCATGCAGGGAGTACTGCCGGATTCTCAGGAGCTGTCCCACCAGAATCCTCACAATCACGCTACAAGGACCCTTGGATTCCACTACCGTCGGGATCCTTAGCGCCACCATCTCAAGGATATCCTTTTTCTGCTGGGAATCAAAGCCAGAATCCCCAAGGATATCAATATTCTAACCCTTCTGTTTCTGTAGGGATCTTCAAGACCAGCTCCTTAGATGTGCATGATGGTGACTTCATCCCCATGCAAACAATAGCCACTATAGAGCCGAGCATCCCAACGAGCTATGGATATAATCCCAGGATCCCAGTCTAGAATCCTGGCCAAGGTAATGTGTCTAATTCAATTCCTATCGTTTCTAACCAGGGTGCTCCTTATGATGCATGTATTCATCCAAGTATCGCTAGGGAGCTTCAGAAGTTGAAAGAGATGATATTAAGTGTTCCAGGGATCCTGAAACCTATTCCCGAGGTTCCTTTGGAAAGCCACAATATCTCTAGATTTACTTGGCCGATTTCCCAAGTGGAGATCCCGAAGCGTTTCCAAACTCCAAGCATGAAGCTTTACGATGGAACCACAGATCCTGAAGAACACGTGGCACATTACAGGGAGCGTATGGAGATCAATCCCATTCTGATAGAAATCAAAGAAGCCTGTCTATGCAAAGGCTTTGGTTCAACCTTAACAGGACCAGCCATGAAATGGCTACTGAGCATTCCTCCTAACACTATTACATCATTTTCTCATTTAGTTAACATGTTTAACAATCAGTTTTCTTGCAGCAGAACCTTTGAGAAGCTCACAGGTGACCTATACCGAATAGTTCAGAAGCCAGATGAGCCTCTCAGGGAATACATTGCCATATTCGGACGAGAATCTCTTGAGATTCCAAATCTGGATATGGCTGCAGCTGTAGAAGCCTTTAAAATGGGGCTCTCCAAGATTCACGTTTTTATGATGACCTTGTCATGGTCCCCTGCAGGAACCTTGACGAAGTACGTAGTAGAGCCTTGAGGTTTATCCGTTTGGAAGATGACAAGAAGATCCACCAAATAATGGAGGTTCCTAAATATGATCCTAACAGTAAAAGGGCAGAATCCCCTGGGAAGCCATATAGATCTCGTCCATACTCCAAGCCGGAAAATCACAAAGTCAATGCTGTTGACCGGGATGATGATGATGAGGAGTATCCTAAGGTATCTGAGTATTGTTTTTCTGTTGACATTGGTGGCCTAATGTGTGCAATGCAGGATCTTGGTGAAAAGGCAAGATGGACTAGAAAGAACGATAAACAGGGATCCTGGAAAGACAAGACCAAGTGGTGTGCCTTCCATGAAGATGTTGGCCACATAACAGATGAATGCATAGCACTCCGAAATAAAATTAGCTATCTACTCAGCAAGGGGCATCTCAAAGAATTGATAGGCAGAAAGAAGGTCAAGACTCAGGAAGCCGACAAGGTGCCTCAAAGAGCTGCTTCTCCAGCAAAGGATGCTCAAATAATCAATTTTATCTCGGGAGGCTCAGACATCTGCGGCACTTTGTACTCATCAGCCAAGAAACATGCTAAGGAATCCAAATCTAAACAGGGTGACAGACCTGTCTGGACTTCCACTATAACTTAGGACAAGCTCATATCTTTTGATGAGAGTAACCGTTCTCATGTTCAGGATCCCCATCATGATAGTCTTGTGGTTACTTTATATATTGCTAACCATTTGGTCCGCGGGATCCTGATTGATAATGGAAGCTTAGTAAACATAATCTGTCTTGATGTGCTAAAAAAGATGGGGATCCCAGAAACTGAAATAGTTGCAAGATGCTTAGTCCTGGTTGGCTTTAGTGGTGAAACTAAAAGCACCGTTGGGGATATCAGGTTGCTGGTATATATAGAGGGGGTAAACTCTATGCAAAAATTATGTGTTATAGATTCTCTCGCTTGTTGCAATATTATTCTTGGCAGGCCATGGATTCACGAGATTAAAGCAGTCCCTTCAACTTATCACCAATGTATCATGCTTCCCACACCCTGGGGTGTTGTGAGGATTGAAAGTGACCAGCAGGAAGCCAAGAATTGTTATTCAACGTCGATGAAGAACACCACTAAGGTGACGAAGGGATAGCAGTTACAGAAAAAGGCACCTAAAGTACAGGAGGATAGGGAGCCTGATGTCAAAGAAGTGCCTCTAGACCCTGGGAATCATGAAATCAAGGTGCTCGTAGGAACAAGCATTCCAGGAAATGTTGAGCAGGAATTACTCCAGCTTTTCCAAGCCAGAACTTCAACTTTCGCCTGGAAGCATGAAGACATGACACGTCTCCCTAAACATACAATTACTCATAAACTTGGTTTAGATCCTTCTTTCAGACCTATACAGCAAAAAAGGAGGAAGTCCGCTCCAGAGAAGAATATAATCATCCCAGAGGAAGTCGACAAGCTTCTCAAAACCAAGATGATCAGAGAAGTCAAATATCCTAGGTGGCTAGCAAACGTGGTGGTGGTCCAAAAGAAGAATGGAAAGTGGAGAGTTTGTGTTGATTACACATACTTGAATAAGGCATCTTCTAAGGATCCTTTTCGACTTCCCCATATTGATGCTATGGTGGATGCTACGGATGGTCACGAGATGCTCACCTTTATGGATGCCTCAGTAGGATTCCAACAAATCCAGATGGAACCATGCGATCAGGAGCATACGACATTTATGACTCCAACAGGTATATATTGTTACACTGCTATGCCCTTTGGTTTAAGAAATGCAGGTGCCACCTACCAAAGGCTCATCAATATGATGTTCAAAGAGCAACTGGGGGACACGATGGAAGTCTACATAGATGACATGGTGGTTAAATCCAAAAAAGCTGAAGATCACGTCAGGGATCTCCAAACTGCCTTCGATATCCTTGATCAGTATAACATGAAGCTCAACCCCTCCAAATGCCACTTTGGGGTGCGAGCTGGAAAATTCTTAGGATACATGGTTACCGAAAGAGGGATCGAAGAAAGTCCAGAGCAGATCAAAGCAATCCTAAATTTGAAGTCCCCGTCAAACGTAAAAGAGGTACAAAGGTTGACAGGAAGAATCGCAGCACTCAACAGGTTCATTTCAAGATCCTCAGAAAAAAGTAAGGATTTCTATTATATCCTGAGGAAAAATAAGAAATTCGAGTGGACTGAGAAGCATGAAGAAGCCCTGAAGTGCGTGAAAGACTACCTGTCAGCAGCCCCGCTGCTAATGAAACCAGAAGATGGGGAGCCACTATATTTATATCCCGCTGTTTCCGGAAGCTCAATCAGTGCAGTCCTGGTAAAAGACCATCAAGGTCAGCAACATCCGGTATATTATGTAAGTAAAACCCTGCTAGACGCAGAATCCAGGTATTCTCTCATTGAAAAATTAATTCTAGCTCTTATAATGGCTTCCACTAAACTTAGACAATATTTTGAAACCCATACTATAATTTTGATGTCTAACTATCCTATCAAGGAAGTTCTCAGGAAGCTGGAAATGTCAGGAAGGATGGCTAAGTGGGCAGTCAAGCTGAGTGCCTACAACATCAAATATGAACCAAGAACAATAATCAAGTCCCAAGCATTAGCTGACTTTGTGGGGGATTTCAGCAGTGACATTGAACCAGAAGTTGAGAAGGAAGTCTAGAAGCTTGAGAAGCTCAAGGAAGGCTGGATCCTCTATACTGACGGCTCCTCAAATGTCAGAGGAACATGGCTAGGAATCATGCTAAAATCACCACAGGGGGACACAATACCTCTATCCATATCCTAGGAATTCCAGGCTACCAATAATGAAGCTGAGTATGAAGCTTTAATTGCTGGATTACAGCTGGCTAGGGATATGGGAATCCTATCTATCCAATTACTTGTTGATTCTCTTCTATTGACTAACCAATTTAATGGCTCTTATGCAGTTAGAGGGGAGAATCTGATCAAATACCTTGAAGTTGTTAAAAAATTGTCTCTATTTTTCAAAAATTTTAACAATGTAGAAGCCGATGCCTTGGAAAACTTGGCTTCATCGCTCAGGATCCCTGAGGATGTCAAGATTCCAATAACTCACATCCTGACGCCAGCGATAGCTCAACAGGAAGCTTAGGCCGTTAACAATAACGCAGGTGTAGATGTTGAGAATCCTGAAGATGCTTAGGAATCCTGGACTTACCCGATCAGGAAGTATCTCAAAGATGGGAAGATTCCCAAGGGCGAAAACCCCCGAGCTTTTCGCACAAAGGTAGTACCCTATACCATTATTAATAATATCCTATATAGAAGATCGCTTGCAGGTGTCTACCTGAGGTGCCTAGAAATGTCAGAGCTCTTGAGGTGCTTGAAGACATCCACAGTGGAGATTGTGGGAACCATATCGGGGGCTTGGCACTGTTCTCTAAAGTTCTCAGATTCGGATATTATTGGCCAACTATGAAGAAGGATGTCGCGAGCTTCTCACAAAAATGCGATGCTTGTCAAAGGCATGTCAATATCCTCCACCAACCCGCTGAGCATCTGCATCCTATAGTATCCCCATGGCCATTCATGAAGTGGGGCATGGACATTGTAGGTAAGCTGCCAAAACCTCCTGGAGAAAAGGTATTTATCTTTGCCATGACGGATAACTTCTCTAAGTGGATTGAAGCAGAAGCCTATGTTCAAGTGAGAGAGAAAGAAGTGATATCCTTCATCAAAAGGAACATCCTCACAAGATTTGGGATTCCGGCATAAATCATATGCGACAATGGCTCCCAGTTTATAGGCAAGAGAACTAGAAGCTTTTGTGAAAGCTGGGGCATCAAGATGATCTCTTCAACACCTGTCCATCCCCAAGCTAATGGGCAGGCAGAATCCAGCAATAAAATCATCATCAACAACCTCAAGAAGAAGCTGGGCTCCAAGAAAGGGAAATGGGCTGAGGAGCTGCCATTTATCCTTTGGGCAGATAGAACCACACCTAAGAATGCTATTGGCCAAACGCCATTCTCATTAGTGTTTGGAGCAGAAGCTGTAATCCCTACAGAGATGGTACTCCCAACAGCCAGAGTCAACTGCCAGGATCGTGAAACTAATGGCTAGAATCTCCTTCAGGATCTTGAAACGGTTGAGGAGCTCAGAGATAAGGCCAGGATCCGGATGGCATCTTATCAACAGCGGATAGCAATATCCTATAACAAGAATACCAGGCTAAGAAGATTCCAACTAGGTGACTTGGTCTTAAGGAAGGCTTTTCAGAATACTACCAATCCTGCTGATGGGAATTTAGCACCCAAGTGGGAAGGCCCTTACCTCATAGATTCTGAAGAAGGAAAGGGAGCATACCGTTTGGTGAATATGGAAGGAGAACCTCTGCCAAGAGCTTGGAATGCCATCCACCTTAAAGCGTATTTTATGTGAGAATCTCATTGAGAAACTCAGGCAGAATCCCAAGGGTCCTCACTGTCTAAATATTGCAAGGTACGTATACTAATTCTATTTCAATTTATTCTTATTATTTTTATGACGCAATACTGACTTAAGCATCGGAGTGGTGTTAGCTATGCTAACACCCACCCCTCACCAAGTGTTGAGTGTTTTGCAGATATTGAGAATCCTAGAGTATTTTGGGTATATCCCCAGTTAGAGGTTGGCCACCTCTCCTACGTTTAAGGTATCCCACATACCTTCCAAGGTTTGAGAGGCTGACCCCTCTCCTAATTTTGGGTAATCTCCAGTAGCGCACGACCCTCGCCAGGAGCGCACGTTGTCCACGAGTATGCTCAAGGTGGCCAGACCAGTCCACTCCAGGGGTGGCTGACAATCTTGTCACTGGAGGCTGCCGGGAGGATTCTCAAGGTTTATAACACTAACGGGTTATCTGAGGTTTTAGCATTTACATGTCACATACGTTGGCTTAGTCCCAAGTTTACCGGGCTTATCCCTAGAATCGTTTGGGCTTGTTCCCAGAATCGCTTGGGCTTGTCCCCAGAATTGGCTTACTCTCAAGAATCCCGGGTGTAACCCCAATATGTTATTAATTCTGCATAGAAAGTGTTCTTGGTTGTTAGCTGGAATCTTTCTACTTTGAGTTTTATAGGTTTCTAAAAGCAGGATGGCAAAAAAAGACTCTACTAACCCATTCGGTCAGGATTCCAGTTAGAATCCTGAAGTAAGGCGCTCAGAAGGTTGTTAGACTCGACGTAAGTAGGATTCTCGTAAGAATCCCGAGGCAAGTACGCAACAACCTATAAGGTAACTTGTTAAGAATCATGCGAAGATCCCTGATAAGATTCTCGATTATACAAAGGATGTTGCCTAAGTTAAACCTGACAGGTTAGGGTGTTATTATGGTTATTTCATTTAACTTATTTGACCTTGGCCGTATAAAGATTTCTAATTTTGCTTTAGAGTTAGATGATTTATTCAACTTGTTTAAAACTTATAAGATTTTCTTTGAATAGCTATTTGAGACAAATTGCTAGAAGGCGCAAATAAAATATGAAACACATTTGAAATCAATAAAACGCGATAATATTATTAACATGCTAAAGCTGGATTTGAGCTTCCCGAAGCTTCGTCCTGAAAAATTCAGGATCCCTCCACTCGGGAAGCCCATAGGTCAAAAGTTGGTTAGGAATCATGGCTTCGTCTTGCAAACTGCAAGATCCCTCCACCAGGATCCCCAACCATTGTCCGTTGTTACTTGTTTAGTATTGTTTCAGGGAACGACAAAGAAAGATAAATTGTTTACAAACATCACCATTAAAAATATAAAAAAAAATGGGCTCAGACCGTTGCAATGTCCTCCTCGCCCATTGGCTTCTCGGAAGTCTCCTGCTTCCCACCATCAGCCTCCTCCTCAACCTTTTCCTCCACCTTCTCCTCCAGCTTATCCTCACCACAACCAAATCACCACCAGTAGCCTTGAGCTCGGGAGCCTTCTCCTTGCTGGCCGGCTTCTAAACAACCTTCTCCAGCTTCTCCAGGGAGAGCTTCCAGGCATCCACCGTCCATGTGGAACAAGTGAACCCCTCAGCCCCGACTTCCGCAGCCATCTTCAGCATCGCCTGAAGCACACTGCGGGCAGCCGACTGCTTGCCGATGGTAGACTCCTTCAATAAAGCGGCCTCGTACTTGAGACGCTGCTCATCCATTTTGTGTTGATAATGGCAAGTCTTGCCTTCAGCTATCTCCCCGTGGATACGAATGGTATCCCTAGCCTCATCCAGCTTCCTTTGGACCTCAGCAAGCTTGGTTTCCGCGTCCATGCAATAAGTGCTCAGCTGCTCGAGACCCTGCGAAAAGAAGCAAAGATTAGGAATCTCAACCGGATGCCACGCATTACCAACGCTTGGGAATCCTAAGGTACAACTTACCAGTTTTGTCATTATGTGCAGGCTTAGGAGCTTGTTGCTGGTCTCAGCAGGGCTCAGTCCCTCAAAGTTCTCCAGGTAAATGACGCCCTCGGAGGTCTTCCTCTTCTTGCTGGAGGATGAAGCCTTAGGTCTGCTGGTGGGTGGTCGGACGCTGGTTACAGGCTCAGCCTTCTCATCTTTTACCACCAGGAAGGAGGTCAACTCGTTCAGGGAGAATCCGGAACCTGATCATAAAAAAAGGGTTTGTTAATTTCGGGATGCTCATAATCAGAAACAAAGCAGAGCATCAAGAATTTTAATACTTACCAGACATGTCGGCTTGGGTATGGTCGACGGAGTAGCTGTGCTCGCTGGCTGCGCTCTCAATAGCGAATGTCCTCTCAGCGATCGGGATCTTCAGGAAGGACATGAGCTTCTCAACGGAATCCTTACCAACACTAACCAGCTTCTCGAACTTGGGAGCTGTGAAAAATAAAAACAAAAGGCGAATTAGTAACCATTGGAAATCTTAATTAATTTGCGTGGGTCGGCATCCTACCCTTCAAAACCCACTTCATCGGTAACTCATTGCCACCAGGAATTGATTCGCGCTTCACGAAGAAGAACTTCTTCTTCCAGTTGTGGTCATTGTGAGACGCATGAGGAATTAGTTGGGTGTTAGAGGATCGAGCTTGGACTACGAACCGACTGCAGCCATGGGTTCTCAGGTTGTAGGCAGAACAGACCTCGGGGATTCCCATGTCCAGGTCCTTGGAGTTGTTCCAGATTGTATGGGAGTAGGAAAGGCCAGTGACCTCGAAAAACTTGTTCACAATGTCGGGGAAAGGATATGACATGTCAAGAAGAAAAGGGTAGTAGAGAAAAAAGACCCAAGTAGAAGAAACAAAATCGGCCTTCAAATCAAAGTTCCGAATGACCATCGACCTCGGAATCAGACCAGAATCCTTCAACGATCGGATTTCCTGGTCATTAAAGTCACAGGTTTCCTCGTCGCAGGAGGGGAGAATCCCTTGATCGATAAAGTCATCGATGCTGGGAGAAGCGGAGGAGGAAGCAGATCGAGTACCTTTTTTGCTATTACAGAATTGAAAGAGAGAAGGGAAATCGAAACTGACCTGGTTATGGCGAAGAAGCTCGAAGGGTTTCCGTTTGAATGAGGTGAAGGACTTATGGTTTGGGTAACTAGTATTTAAAGAGAGTTATGATAGCGATCAAATCAAATGGGAAGCCGTGAATTACGTCCAATCATAACCGAATTTACCGTTTCAACGCCGTTAAAAAGAGGGTTTTGTGAATCTCGCCAGTTGTAAATCTTATCCACAGCTACCGAGATTCAGGGGCAATTGTTAGGGGTTGATTTTCAGGACGCTCAACAGGAAGCTCAAGCAGCTCAGGAATCCGAAGACAATTTGGGAATCCTAACAACTCAGGTATCCTGATTTTGCGATATTTTCCTAACCTCTATTTTTCCTCGTGCTTAATTGTTTGCAGGTGGTAACGGACTCTTAACTAATTCCTAAAGACTCGGACTAAGCTGACTATTACATGGATCAGTGGGTCGATCCTGCTTCAATGGGCAAGAAAGTGGGAAGAAGAGATCCCGGGAATCCCGGACAGTTAGTTAGTTTGTTTGTCATATATTAATCGAAGATTCGATCAGTAGGAACACACACGATGCACTCTCTAGCTTATTTATCACTACAACAACATTGTATCACCTAGTTTTGATCGATCAAACCTCCAACCCATTGTAATCTTTCATTTTGTTATCAATAAAAGTGCTAGGCAGCAGGCTCTTCCAGCCGGCTCCCGAGGTTTTTTTCCAGGATTCCTAGAGGAAACTCTAAGGATTCTAGATTTTCCCTCGTTATATCCTCGTGTTCAACTTTACATTCTCAAACATATTGACAAGCACACTACCTCACATTCTAATTTTGGAATACGAAATTCCTTTGTGAATTTTTGACCAAAACAAGTATGTGTGAGTACAAGTGATCGTAAGTGTTAAAAATAAAACCTATGCCACATTTAGATACAGATATTTCTCTAACTAACATTCCGATATTCTAGGGATCTTCATTCCAACAGCATATGACCGTTTATGACCGAGTTTAACGGCGAATCTTCATTCCCACTCATGTTCCAGTTTTTTACTAAGTCCTCGTTGTCACACCCCGCCCCGCCGCGCCCTTCCAGGCGCGGGGGAGAGGAGAGTGGGACCGGACGCCCATATCAGAACACGCGAAAGCAAACAGATAGATACAAGATCACAAGGTCAACACACATAAACGGACGACCCGTCCAATACAAAATCAAATACAAACCATAATGGACTTAATATGTTAAGTCTTAAGTATTGCACATTAGTCTACGCCCAGGCAGAACCTAAGGCTACCAACACAGTCAAAGGAAAAGACAACAATAACAAAGGATAGTCATGATGGGGAACAAATCCCAAAATCAACCAAATCAACCCCAACGGGTACAAAACCCAACTCGTCCCTAACATCCAAACGTGACATCCACCCAAAGCTTTACTTACCTGCACATGAACCAAAAATACGTCAACAACAAAAGTTGTTGGTGAGTCGTAACGCGTTTGACTCAAATCCAAGTTTCGACAAACAAGTAACAATACTGTGCCTGTTATAAATTCCTATGGTTAAACCAGCACTCCGGGGGTACGATCCTACGGCCGCACGCCTCCCTTTGTGGACTAGGCATATACGCCATCACCCGACCCCTAATGGATCCAACAAACGGGTATGAGACACCTTGATCTACCTCTACAGCTGTATTGGTGCAATATATGTCTTTGTGGCCTAACACTAAGGCCCAAATTAACCATACTAATCAACATGAACGTCTCGTAACATGCGAGTTTAAATTTATAACATGGTAATAAATACCTAAGCACAGTAACAAACAAACAAGCAATAGTTTGACATGGTTCATGTACACCCCAAAACGTTAAAAAGTTAAAGTAGGGGAAAAGCTATTAACTCACAGATGAACAAGCGGTGGATCAAACAAACGTCACAGGGCACGAGAATCCAAACGTCCAGGTGTATCACAGTGGCAAGTCTATTATAATGATATATGTATAATTATATCAGAACCTATCCGCAACTATAACCGCTTAAGCAATTTGTAGCAACAATAACTAACCAAATGGGAGGTTTAACAACACTCCCGGGAACATACCGAGCGGACAACAAACACCCGAATAGATCTTAGGGCCCCAACCGGGAAGTGAAATATCTTTACTAGAAACCAACATGCCCATACTCGTGAAAATAACCAAACCGGGTCGCTCGATATTGCCCAAAACACAAAACAAAACAAAACAATGAAACTGTCCAGGGACACATGAGGACCGCACGTAAACCAGAAAAACATCCCATGCGGTCCTCATGGATGGTCAACAGACCTCGTTGACTTTCCAGGCTATGAGGACCGCGAGCATATCAACAAACGAAACCCATACGGTCCTCATCGACTATTTTGTCCTTTAGTGAAATTTTCTCAAAATTTGATTTTTGCTCGTTTCGACAATGGGGTTTTGTTCTAACATGTTCCAGTAGCTAATACTTACATTTTAAGGCTTTGAGGCCGTACCAAAACAATGTTACAAGTCCCGGTTATACACAAAATGTCCATAATTCAATTCCATTGCAAAACCAACAACCAAAATCATGTTCCAAACCAATGGTCTCCACCTAGGGACTGATTAACTCAGATTTTTAAGGCTTTAAGCCACTGAGATGCCCAATGTGTCATTAACCCATTATCAATAATTCCAAAATGCTCCGTTTTCGGGTTAAATGCTAGAATATAACAAAAGGGGTCTCCACCCATTGGACCAACTCTCTTCTTGTGACATTATAGCCACTGAGAGGGTGGGGTTTCCCTGACCAAGTTCCAGATTCTCAAACTAAACACACAATAACAACATGCATGCATCAAATACTTGTACCTTATGCACAAATTCTTGTACCAAGCTTCTTCAAGCGGGGTTTTCAGTTCTCTAAGGTTCTTGAACACTCCAGTAGCTGAATCCACCCTTGCATGCATCATCCAAACTGATTTTAGGAAATGGATCATCCAAAAACTTGATATAAAGTAAAACCCAACACAAACTAACCTTGGATTGCAACACGAACACTCCCACAAGCCTTTGATCACTCTTGATCAGACATGCAATACCTTTAGAAGCCCTATAAACTCCTAGTCAGTAGAGGATTACAACAAAACCATGCTCAAAATGGAGAAATGGATGAACTAGAGGCTTACCCGAGCCTCGTGTGACCTTAATATGCTTGAGACTTGAAGCCACAAGCTTCCTCTAGCCGGGATTAGGCTTCTCAGGTGAATGGTGGACGGAATGAGAAAGTTTATCCGAGTTAGAGTTGTGCAAATGAGCAGAAAATGAGCAAAACTCATTTTTATAGTGCTGGGCGTCGATGAGGATCGCGAGAGGTGCACAAACATACCCCCATGCTGTAACATCCCGATTTCTAAATAGTCGAAACACCGCTAAATTCATTAAGCGCGGGTGCAAAATTTAGAAGTGCACCTAACCTTTGGTACCTACCAGGTATTTACATATAAGTGGGGGTGGAAACATGTAAATACAAGAGTTGTACCTAGTTTTGTTAAAAATCTGAACATGAGGGGTTGGATATGTAAATGAGTTAATGGATTAAAACAAAAACAAAAGGGATGGGGCTGAAATCGTGATTCACGATGGCAGACCCCCAAAACCCCCTTGTTCTTGCCCTAAAAATCGAAATCCATGATGATGAGGATGGAGCTGCGATTTTAGACTAGAGATCAAGAATCCATGTGTCTTGAGCATCATCTAGCTAATAGAACTTGTCAAGTAAGTAAACCCCAACTTAATGCTTGCCTAAATCTCGAAAATCCATGGAAAATTATGATAAGTAAGGCTGTGATTATGAGTCTAATGTGTTATATAGTGTTTATATGATTATTTAGAAGCATGCATGCTCGGATTCGTGATTTAGAATGTCATGTTGTGGGTGCCTAAACCCAAATGACGAAAATTAGACTCTTGGGAGTTTAGAATTGGGCTTTGGTTGCAAAGTGCTAAATTAATGAGTGTTTGTGATTTCATTGTTAACTAAACCGACATATGTGACGCGTGAAATCGGGTTATCGCATAATATGCAATAATTGGGTATGAAACATAAACCAATTGGGTGAAATATGCTTGTTTTGAGTTATGCATGTAAGGTGCTCGACAAAATGCCTAACTTAGATGAAATGCTTGAATTCATGTTTAAATGTAGAAGTTATGCACTAATTGGTATCACGCGCTAAGAACAAGCTTAAGTTGTGAAATATTATGATGGTAAAAATGTGTTAAATGTAATGGTTTAACCCAAGAGAAAGAGATGAAAATCTAGTTGTAGGACTGCTTTGAAAGTGATGTATAAGATCACTCGTATGTCCGTTTAGAATGTATGATACACGGTCGAAAAGCTTGTTGTGAATACTATGTTTCGTGTTTGAATGCTTGAAACTGAATCTGAGTAATAATGGGTCAAAATGACCCGTTAATATGGCCACTTAATTTTCCAGCATGCTGTTTGGGAAAAAATATGGTTGCTGTCCTGTTTTTAGAAAAATAGTATAAAATCAACCGTAACTCGGAAAAATGTGTATTTTATATGCTTGGAAAGCTCTATGAGTCTACTATGTTTTACGTTTGAACATGTTGGGTCGATTCAGCTGTTAAAAGGGTCATATGGTGGCTTGAACAAGGGCTGGACAGCAAGTACCACCCTAAGATATTTAGTGAATTAATGTCGTGAGATGTGAATCGTTAGATTTATATAACTAAATGATTCATGTACTAGAATGTGGAAAATGTGATATATATATATATATATATATATATACATATATATATTGATGATTATGTTGTCTCACGAACCAAACAGGGAATTGAGTCCACTTTAGGCAAGCAAGCGGAGGCAACTCAAACGGAAACCGGTACTTATGGATAAAGCTCACGAGGTAACATCTATGTTATGTTACACATGTATTATATTACCCGTTAATGTTATAATGTTATGCGATGCAACTTGACAAGTAAAGCGTTAAACTTGTTCAAGTTGGAAAGATATGAAATATGTTAAGTAGAGTTGAACTCTAGGTAATTGGTGATGAGCCTAAACAAGGTTACACTATGACATCTTATATGCATAATGTTGAACCTTGTACGGTAAGGATACATGGGTGCTAAATAGTATATAGAAAGCCATAATCATGGTATAAATTGTTATTTGGATGCTAAGTGGATTTTATGAATCAATATGACGAGCTAAGTTTTAGTCGTTAGCTTAATGGTTTATATGAACTATAATAATTGTGAAATTGTATGAATTGTCTTGTAACGTAATCCTACACGTTATAGTATTGGAAATTTTAATGAATATAGGTACTTATGATTCAATAGTAATCTTGGCAATAAAATGCATACTTGTGCTTACTAAATGACTCATAGGAGCCATGGTGAGCCAAAGGCTTGCATAAGGTTGCAAAAACATGTCATGGGCATTGATCTTGAATGGGGTTGTAGGAACCCCCAAGTAGTTATCAATGGTGTCTTATCGTTCACGTATGCAACCTTCACATCATTTAGGAGTGACACCACTTGACAACTCAACATGGCTTATACAATGCTCATAGCTTGCAGTAGGAACATGTATGTAAAAATGTGTGATGGCCCAGGTTTAAGTGCAATTGGAACAACTTTGAGTAAGTGAAAGTGTTGGGTAAAGCTTAATGGGTCAAATGGGTTGGAAATACGAAACGAACCCGGTAAGTAGCTTGCTCGTATGAACCACATTATCTATGGTAATTTTGCTTAATGATAGGTGTACAAGTTGCCTTGGAGGTTGGAGACATAATGGGAAAAGACCCAAATGAAAACTTGGGAAATCTAGTAGCAAAATGGAGAATTTGACCTGAAGCCACCGTAGCTTACTCTGGCCACCGTAGCTTACGCTGGCTTCAGCATGAAAACCCACCGTAGGCCAGTTTTTGGCCACCGTAAGGCTCCTGGAGCCACCGTAAGCTACGGTGGCGGCGTAGCTTACGGTGGACAGGTTTAAAAAGTGTCGTTTTTAGCCTCTTTCTCGTATTGTAATGCTTGTATATCGGTTCTAACGCATTAAACACTAACGGGTTAGTGGTACAAATGCAGGTAAACGTAAGATATAGATGGATTCTCCGAGTTGATCAAGAACCGAACGCTTGAAGGATGTTTCGTCATGAACTTTATTTTAAAATGGTGATAGTGTTAACCCCATATGAATATCCGCGTTGGAAACTTAAAAACCATACCTTTCGTTATATGTATGTTTAAACACTGTAACATTTTGAAAAGTTTCTGGGACCAAATTTCAAGCTAACATGTAAACGTTATTTTCTTAAAAGTGAAACTCGGGTGTTACACATGCGGTCCTCATGGGTCAAAAAAAAGTATGCGGGTCCTGACCCAGAAACCTGACGGGTCATGAGGACCGTGAGAGGTTGGACCAGAGAGGGCATGCGGTCCTCATGCCCTCCAGAAAAAAAATATTCTTTATTTTTCTTGTGATTTTATATTTCGAGATCAAGGTTTTTACCATAGGTGTTACATCCTTCCCCCTTAAAAGAATTCCGTACCGGAATTCACTTAGGCTCAAAAAGGTGCGGGTATTTCCTACGCATGTCCGCCTCCGATTCCCAAGTATGCCCGGGTCCACGCCGAGCATCCCACTTAACCTTTACCATTGGAATCTTCTTTCGGCGTAACTTCTTCACAATCCGTTCCACAATCTCTACAGGCTTCTCTGTCAAATCTCAGCTTTTCATCCACGCGAATTTCCTTCAACGGAGTTGCTAGAGCCTCATCAACTAAACATTTGCGCAAGTTCGACACATGAAACACGTCGTGAACTCCACCGAGTTCTTCGGGTAAATCCAACTGATATGCCACCTTGCCGACTTTGGATATAATCTTAAAAGGTCCAATATAGCGAGGACTTAGCTTTCCTCTCTTTCCAAACCGAATAATCCCTTTCCAAGGGGATATTTTAAGCATTACCATATTTCCTTCCTTGAATTCCAATGGCCTACGACGATGATCGGCATAACACTTCTGCCGATCCTGTGCGGCTTTAAGCTTTTCTTTAATTTCTCGAACCTTATCATTCGTAGCCATAATCAACTCTGGCCCTGTAAGTTGCCCTTCTCCAACTTCAGACCAACACAACGGGACTCTACATTTCCTGCCATATAGAGCTTCAAACGGCGCCATTTCTATACTAGAGTGATAACTGTTGTTATATGAAAACTCTACCAACGGTAGGTGGGTGTCCCAATTGCCACCGAATTCCATCACACATGCTCTCAGCATGTCTTCTAAGGTTTGGATGGTTCTTTCACTCTGCCCATCCGTCTGCGGATGATATGCCGTACTCAATTTTACTTTAGTTCCTAACGCTTCTTGAAGACTTTGCCAGAAATGAGAAGTAAATCGGCCATCTCTATCAGACACAATTGATAATGGAACTCCATGCCTTGACACTATTTCATTTACATAAATCTTGCCCAATTATTCTGTGGGGTAAGTTTCCTTAATCGGAAAAAAGTGAGCTGACTTGGTTAATCGATCCACGATTACCCAAATAGCATCATTACCACTCCTAGTTTTTGGAAGCTTGGTTATAAAATCCATAGTCACCATGTCCCATTTCCACTCGGGTATTTCTAAAGATTGCAGTAAACCAGCGGGCTTTTGATGCTCAGCTTTTACCTGCAAACACGTATGGCATTTCCCAACATACTCGGCAATTGCTCTCTTCATCCCCGGCCACCAATAGTGGGGTCTCAAATTCTGGTACATCTTATCATTACCAGGGTGCATCATATACTTAGACTTATGTGCTTCACGAAGGATCATTTCACGGAGACCACCTCCCTTCGGCACCCAAATTCTATTTCCCAATCTAAGGATACCATCGGGTCCCTTGGTAAGGCGACCCACGATGGTCATCATTTCTTCTTTTCTATTCACTTCTGGATCGGTTATTTGGTTCTTCTGAGCTTCCAAAATTTCATCTATATAATAACTCTTTATTATGTAGAAGTAACTTTATATAATAACTCTTTATTATATCCTTTCTTCCATTTATGTCATTGTGTAACCGTTTACAGTGACATCTATATAATAACTCTTTATTATATCCTTTTTGTTCAAATTCCTAATTGTTTTGAACTAGCCATAGAAGTAACTTTTCTCTGTGGATCTTCATCCAGAGTTTTCATTTATGCAAGTAACTTCTCAATCATCCGATGATTGAATCCATTGTTTAATTTAATTAAATCAAACTACTTGGGCCATTATGTAATTATCATAAACATGATTATTATTAACATAGTGCTCCCACTTGCCTTTTATAGATTCAGCGTTCTTTTAAGACTATTGATGAAGTAAACGATGATTCGGATGTGTCTCACACATCCGACCCTATACTTCCATGTCCTTCGGATATGATGTTTGTTGGAAGCATTTGCGCAGGGTCCAGATAGATGCGATCTTGTAGATGCGAAGTTGGAAGATCATGTGCGGAACCTATAAATACCCGAAGAATAAGATAGGTCGGGGGTTTGGATTCATTTGTAACTTTGTATATACACATGCGTCTGTATTCTCTCTCTCTGCAATAATCAATAAAACTTCACTTTCTCCATTATCATCCTTTATCTTTCCATTACTCTTATACCTAATTTGGCGGCAAATTACCATTGGTGATTACTTGCTTTTTCAGTGGCGCCATCCGATAGTTGACATGAATTTGATTGATGGACTCGTTTAGTGATTTGTAGAAATAGTTGGTCAATTCTTCGTCGGGGGGAAGGATTGTAGAAGGAAACCTGTTTAAGCATGAAATACTTGCAGGCTTGTCTTCAACGCATAAGACGAAGCAATCGGTGGCATCGCAGGTTGAACATAACATTGTTACTCCAAATTCAAAGACATTTTCAGAACCAGAATCATCTGGCAAGAAAGCGCGGCAAGATGATGGCAGTGGTTTTGGTTCGTCAAAACGGTTTGTTCTAGTGTCCCGAGATGATGAGAACAAAGATTTACGTGTAACAAAGTATGACGAACTGGAGGAATTGGATGTTGATTTTCTGATCAGAAATAATACGTTATTATTACAGTTAAAAAAGAGGCAGTTGAAGGAGGATATCCAACGAATGGAGGTAAACGCGGAAAAAAGGCGTAATCAAAAAAAAGATGCGGAGTTGACGAAGGATTGGGCTGATCAAATATATCAGAGGGAGTATAAGTTTGATGAGGATAACCTCGTAAATGCTTTGGAAAAACGTAACTTCGACAAAAACACTACGGTGAAAGGTACATGTTTACTAACATAATAAATTTGATTAAGTATGCAAATGATTGATTGAGATTATGTTTAATCCATATAGTCATATATGTAATAGAATAGATATATTCTTTAGTGAGGATTTATGTTTATGATAGTATTTTATATTAAGATATTCTATGTATGTTTGTGGAAAATTTTATAGAAAAGCAGATGTCGTAGTATCATACAAGCCTCAATCAATGAAATCGCATTCGAAGTTTTCACCTTGGATCTCCGAAGCTGTTTTTCCGAAAAAGTTGAAGTTTCCGTCGGTTGTGCGAAAATATGCGGGTCTGGCTGATCCAGATGATCACATATTTGAGTTCTACTCTGCTACTAGGCTAGAGCAATGGACAAAGGAGATTCGGTGGCATATGTTTGTGCAAACTTTTACTGGGATATCGCCAAATTGGTTCGACTCTTTACCAGTAAGCCAAGTGGATAGTTTCGAAGACTTGAAAAATAAGTTTTTACGACAGTTCAGTCAACAAAAGAGATGGATGAAAGATCCGACAGAAGTGCATAACATCCGAAGAAGGGATAATGAGTTAATAGAAGATTTCATTACAAGATTTAATAAGGAAAGTATGGGAGTTGAAGGGGCTGGTGACCAGTTGCGCATATCCGGATTCTGTCATGGGGTGAGGTGTGCTTAACTGGTGGAAAAGCTGCATGAAGATCTGCCAAGATCTATGGATGTGTTAATAGATAAGGCAATAGCATTTGTTAGGGGTAAAAACGCATGTGCCTACTTGAATGGTGGTACTGGGTGGTTCGGACAGGTGCGACAGGGTTTCGTACCCTTTGGACGCCGAAATGGGGGTCATGTGCTAGGAATCGGTGCGCTTACACAAAATAAGTTGGTAAGGGGTTTTCAACCGAAGGGTAAGAAATTTGGGGGAACATCGAAAAATGCGTATGTAGATTATAGAAGTGCAAAGTTTATGGAGTTGGTTAAAACCCCAACGCATATTTTGGCAACAGAAAAGGTGGATTTGCCTGCACCTCCAAAGATGCGAAATGCACCTACAAGAAATTTGGATAAGTATTGTGAATGTCATAAAGATCGGGGGCACACCACAGACACCTGTTAGACTCTGAAAAGAGAGATTGACAAGGTCGTAAGATCGAGAAAGTTAGGACATTTGGTAAAGACGATTAGGAACAATATGCAGGGGGCTGCACCCATGATTAATATGATACAAATGGGAGGGTCGGATCAGTATAGAAATGTTCGGGGAAAGAGTAATAAACAGGTAGATTGGAAGTATCAAGAAATAACGTTTCCTCCAATATTAGAGCAGATGGCAACAGAAGAACCGGTTATGGTGTCCGCAAAAATTTAAGGGTTTTTGGTCAAAAGAATACATATAGATTGCGCTGGTGCAACAGAAATTATGTATGATCAGTGTTTTCGATAGATGGGATCTATTGTAGGTTCTTAGTTGCGACCAACGACAATTCCTTTGATTGGTTTTGCAGGGGAAGTGGTTAGGCCAATTGGTGAGGTTACTTTGCCTGTGATCATGGGAAGTGGGTTGCGGGTGCGCCAGTTAGATGTAACATTTTTAGAGGTCTCAGCTTCATCGATACATAATGTTATTTTGGGGAGGCCAGTTTTAAAAAGGTTAGGGGTTGTGATATCGGTAATGCATGGAATGATAAGATTTCCAGCACCAGTGGGTATTGCTACTTTGTTTGCGGATCCGGTATTGCAAGTGTAAGACATAAATGAGCGGGCAGATTCAGATATGATTGATAAAAAGGAGATAGAAAATGGTATATGGATGATTAACCCCAAGTTTCCAGATCAAAAGTTGCAGATTGGAGAGGGTTTGTCAATAGAAGCCAGGGGAAGGGTGTGTGTTTTATTAAGAAAGGAATGTAGATGTGTTTGCTTGGGAGCCATCGGATATGACAGGGGTCCCAAGGTCATTATCTAAACATAAGTTGGCACTATATCCTGGTAGTAAACCCGTTCAGCAGAGGCAAAGAGGAATGGATGGTGAAAGGGCTGATGTTGTTAATGAGGAAGTGAAAAAGTTGGTTGAAGCTGGAATTCTAAGGGAAATACAATATACGGAGTGGGTTTTAAATCCGGTGTTGGTGAAGAAACCGCATGGGTCATGGAGGATGTGCATAGACTTCAAGGATGTGAATAACGCATGTCCTGAAGATTGTTATCCACTCCCAGAAATCGATTTCAAAGTTGATTCGGTTGTGGGGTTCCGTTCGAAGTGTTTTTTGGATGCATACAAAGGATACCATCAGATCCAGATGGCAGAAGAAGACGAAGACAAAACTTCGTCTATTACATGGAAAGGCATGTTCTGTTATAAAAAGACGCTGTTTGGCCTTAAAAATGCAGGTGCAACTTATCAGCGCCTTATGGACTGGGCTTTTCAAAAGCAAGTCGGAAGAAACTTGGAAGCTTAAGTGGATGACATTTTTATTAAGAGTAGAAGTGAAGAGGATACGTTTAAGGATATAGAAGAAACATTTGCAAAGCTTAGAGAGATCAACATGCGTTTAAATCCAAAGAAGTGTTCATTTGGTATGAGTGTCGTGAAGTTCCTGGGAATGATGGTGAATAATGAAGGGATCATAGCTTGTCCAGAGAAAGTAGATGCGATTTTGAAAATGGGGTCACCGACTACAATAAAGGATGTGCAAGTGTTGAATGGAAGGCTGGTCACATTGCAAAGATTCGTATCAAAGGTTGCGGAGAAGTCGTTGCCATTCATGCAAGTGTTGAAAAAAAGTATTGAAAAATCAGATTTTTGTTGGATTGTGGAGGCAGAAGAGGCTTCTAAACAACTGAAAGAGTTTTTGGTCACACTTCCGATGTTGACTGCTCCGGTTGCTGGCAAAATTTTACAGATGTATTTAGCAGTGTCGGAGGGTACAACTAGTTCTGTTTTGGTTGCAGAAAGAGGACAGAAGCAGATGCCCATTTATTATGTGAGCAAAATTTTAAAAGATTATGAGGTACGGTACTCGCTTATGGAAAAACTAGTATATGCACTTGTGTTGTCGGCAAGACGTGTACGACGTTATTTTTAAGCTCATACGGTGGAGGTTTTGAGAACATCCTCTATGAATCAAGTATTACGAAAACCAAAAGTATCAGGGAGAATGGTAAAGTGCGTTGTTGAGTTGGGACAATATAATATTCAATTTAAGCCTAGAATAGCTATAAAGGGACAAGTTATTGCAGATTTTCTCGCAAAAATGCCCATCAGAAGTGATGTGAAAAATACAAATAATGATAACTCCGAAATGTCAGAAGTGTCATCAAAAGGTGTTTGGAAGTTGTTCACAGATGGATCGTCAGGTGAGGATGGTGCTGGGGCAGGGCTGTTATTAATCAGTCCAGAAGGGGACGAGTTGACATATGCTCGCAAATTTGATTTTAATGTGTCTATAATGAAGCAGAATATGAAGCATTGTTGGCATGGTTAAGATTAGCTAAATGAATGGGTGCTATAAATGTAAGGTCGCATGTCGATTCATTGTTGGTAGATAATCACATAAAGAAGAACGAGTGCTGTGATGGCCCTCTATTTGTCACAAGTAAAAAAACTTGATGAGTTCTTTTACAACTTGCGAGGTTGAACATGTCTCAGGAGAAAAGAACAAGAAGGCAGATGTGTTGAGTAAGTTGGCATCCACTTCATTTCAACATTTGGCTAAAGAAATAAGGGTTGAGGTATTGGAAGAACCGTCGGTTTTGACCAAGCAAGTGGTGGCGGTGTCAGTTGACGTAGAGGTATGGTTTTAGCCAATTTGGAAGTATTTGGAAGAAGGTTGTTTGCCGGAAGAAAGAGAGGAAGCGAGAAAAGTTAAGGTGAACTCTTTGCAATATCAGTTGCAAAATGGGGTTTTATATAGAAAAGTGTATCTTGGTCCATTGTTAAGATGTTTGACGAAGGATGAGGCAAAAAGAGCTGTGCAAGATGTACATGGTGGTATTTGTGGAAATCACATGGGACCTCGCATGGTTGTTAACAAGTTAATAATTTTGGGATATTATTCGCCGGGTATGCATAAGTTAGTTATAAAAGAGCTTCGGGAGTGTGACAGTTGCTAGCGACATGCTCCGGTGAGTTTGAAAGCAAACATGAACTTGTTCCTGTTACAACTGCATGGCCTTTCCAGAAGTGGGGGATAGATATTGTGGGGCCATTTCCGGAGGCTGCCGGAAGAATTAAGTTTCTTATTGTTGCGGTAGATTACTTTACAAAATGGACAGAACCGAAGGCGGTGGCAAGCATCACTGGGCAACATATAAAGAAATTTGTATGGGAGTATATTATATGCAGATTTGGGTTACCTTTACAGATTGTGTCGGATAATGGAAGGCAATTTGCGAAAAATCCATTTCGGGGATGTAGGTCCAAAATCTAACCAAACACAAGATATCAAATCACAAATGAGTGCGGAATTCTCGTATGTGATCGATTCAAGAAGAATAGTAGAAGAAGAGACTCAATCTAAGGTAAAGATTGAATCTTGAATGAAGAAACCTACTATCTTGAAGCTATGAAACCTGATCATAAACGCCAAAGAGTAATAAGAAATCGTAAATGTGTATTCAAAGCTTGCTTGAATCATAAACATGAGGTGGTATTTATACCACCTCTTACAAGCACATGGGCCAATCATAAACTCTAAATAAGCCCAATCATAAACTAATAATCGGCCCACATGGCCTAAAACACAAACTAAATAAAGCCCAAAACTAATGTTCATGCCTCTAATAAACATGGCCCAACAATCTTCCCCTAGGCATGAATCATTAGACCACTTACGGCAGCAGCAGATCGAATCTGAAAGTATTCTGAACGTTGTTCGACCACCATCCATTCGCCACAATCCGGTTAGCTGATCCATGGAAGATCCCCACTCTTATAGCGTTTTCCATATCATTCTCATCTCCGAGAATAGGTTGGGAGGCTAGCAGCTTGATGTCTCTCTCTCCAAATCTTAGCAAATCAACCGGATCGTAGAAGCGGAATTGCCTCATCCTTTTGCAGAGCACCACCACCTCATGAGTTGTTGGATCATAACACCAACAGTCAAAGTTTTTGACCAGTGTACCGTCTTCAATCTCATCCAACATGTTGATGACTCTTGTGTGCTTGGTGGGTGGTCTCCTTGCTTCTCCTATGGGCTCTCCAGTTACTGGGTCAGTTTCAGTCTCGACCCACCTTGCTTGCTTTAGCTCAAATTTGCAAAGTTATCATCTAGATGGCTCAGCAAATTGTTTCTAATAAGATCTCCTTCAGGGCTGTTCCATCTGTTGATGTAAGGAGCTCTCAGCAGGCTTCTAATCTCAGGCTCAGTCCAGGTATGAAATTGAGCACGTGTTCTGTAGTATTCCACTGGACTGTAGCCGTCACGGATTACGGCAAACCATTTCTTCTCTGAATCATAGTGCCAGCACATAATGGGTTCACGACTCCCTCTTTTGTCAATTGAGCTTTCACCCACATCAATGGTGTATTGAGTGGGGGCTGGTCCTTGAAAGAACTCCTTGAACCAGTTGTCATGACCTTCTGGTGCTTTGGAGATGACCTTTCCACTACAGGCATAGTCAGACATATCAATCGTGTCATCTTCATCATCTACATTCACAGTTTCTGAACTTTGCACTCCTTGAGATGAACTTTGACCTGCGGCACCTGAAGTGTTGGACTCCACAACACTCTTTAAACCAGTAAATTTCTTCTTCAAGTCCATCAAGGCCTCATAAAGATACTTCATTCTGTTCTTATCTGCCACCTCCTTCTTTTGTAATCTTCTGTTTTCAGCCTGAAGAGCTTTTATCTCATTCTCTCTGATTCTGTTCTGAGACATCAGAAAGTTAATATGAGGATCGGCGTTTATCCTCATTTCGATTGGGAGCTCAGCAGCTTGGAATGGACAAAAGCTAGGCATGTTTGGCGGCAGGCTTGTCACAGTTGAGACGCTCACTCTCACTGGACTGAGTACAGCAAAAGTGTTGTCAACTTCCAGAAATTGCCTTTCTTCTCGAACAGGGCTACGTTCGGTCAGAAGAGGACCTTCAGTCTGTACTTGTGCAGGTTGAACGTCAGCAATTTGTGCAGGGTTTTCTTCTTGAGTAGGTTGACTTTAAGAGCTAGACTCTGATGGATGGACTATTAACAGACTTGAGCCAATCTTTGTAAATTTGAACCTTATGCTTCTTGGATCAGTCTTCTTCCTTGGAGATGGTTCACGAGCAAGGATGGGTTCTTCAAGTACATCCTCCATATTCAGACTCAGCTCGGGAGGGGTTGCATCGCTGCTCGAAGACATGAGCATGCCATCCATCGATCTCTTGTGACTGATGGGTCCCAAATCCCCATATATGTCATCATCTTGATCAGCTAAAATATCATCCATGACATTTTCTTCATCAAACGAGATCACCTCAGATTCTTCCATCATATTCACAGCTAGAGTTGTTGTTATGTCTTGATCTTCTGCCACACTTGCATTAACAATTGGCACGTCGGCTGCAGGCTCAGGTTCTTCAACTTCTTGCTCTCTGGCTACCTCGGGAAATGCACCCCTCTTTACCCATTCAAGTCTTCCTTCAAAGCTATTTCTACCCCTTCTATCTTGAGTCTGAAGACCAAATACTCCACAATCCATAACCTTTATATCCAGCTTCTCTATTCTCTCTTCTATCATTGGGTACTTTTCCATGACCACCATTTGAACAAACCTAGGTGTCATCAGGAACTGTTCACGTGCGCTCAGGTCTGCATTGCCTATCTAGTCAAGTAACATCATCTTGGAGAAGTTAAAGTTCCAATCCAAGGCCAATGCAACGAATGCAGTTCCATGTAGCTTGTTGAGCTGATCGAAGCTTGTTCTTTTGCCCAGAAAAGATTTCTGCATGTAATGCGCCAGGCATCTCCACTAATGCAGCCACAGCTTCTTAAAGATAGGCGGGAATTTTCTTTCATAACCCATGGATTGAGCACCCGCCAAAACAACTTCCTTTGAATATTCAATCGGATCGATAGCACGATCATTGATGTTCAGCCCTTTTCTGATGTCATCCTCCTTAATCACAATCTCCCTGTTCTGAATCCTTGCAGTAATTGTTGTTTTATCTGCATCAGCTCTAGCAGTACCCCAGAACTCCCTCAAAAGCAGCTCATCAATAAGCACATTCGTCCTCAGGGCATGATTTATCTTGCAAGTATTCATACCGGCCACCAGAGAATAAAATAGTTCAATATGCTTCTCCAGAGGATCTTCAAGATATGCTGGAATGCAATGATCCGGTTCAAACTTAATCTCTTCGTCGAGCATCTCGTCTGCCATCTAAGAAAGACAAGACACATGTATCAGACTTGTTTTTTAAAGTGCAATTAAGTTTATTAACCCTTGAAGAAGTTCCATTGAAAATCAAATTTTACTTTTGAAGTTCACAAAATTCCAATTTAAACTTTTAAGGAAAAAAATTGATTTAGAGTCTCGGAATGACAAACACGCTTAATTTTCACTTAAACTGATTAAGTTTAAAGAGATTAAAAAAAATTAATTGTGAAGAAAATAAATTTTAATTGTATAAGAGTTAATTATGGGATTGTTTAACTGTTTACGATTTAAGTAGTGGGTTTACGATCCTTTCAAGAGTTCACGATCGGGTCCAGTCGTAAACTCTAGGACCACTCGTAAACACTGATTGAAGCCCAAAGCCCAATCGTAAACCCGCTTTGTCGTAATCGCTTATCGTAAACTCCAATCGGAAACCCTAATCGTAAACGATGATCGTAAACAGCAATCAGAAACACCCAACAGTCGTCTTCTCTGACGCGATTATCGTAAACACCCCAAAACCGCCATTTTTGTACCTGTAAAAGCTCGTAAACAAATTAAACACCTCAAGTATACAAAATAAGCACTCAACACTACCTTTGAACAATTTCTAACACAGTCGTCTTCTCTGACGCGATTATCGTAAACACCCCAAAACCGCCATTTTTGTACCTGTAAAAGCTCGTAAACAAATTAAACACCTCAAGTATACAAAATAAGCACTCAACACTACCTTTGAACAATTTCTAACACAGATCCGACCACAAATCTTGTAAAGAATGACCCGAATATAGCAAATCAGCTAATGGTCACGAGATAGGGTTTAACCTCAAAAACCGAGAATATCTAGATGAAAACTAGGGTTTTGTGTTTAAAATTTTTCAGGTTGCCCCCTCAAGTTTCAAAAACATTAAAAATACTCCCAAACCTCAACAAAATGATAATTCTCATAAAACATGTTAACTTTAAAGACTTTGAGAATTTACGAAGCTTCCCCTCAGACTCATACCCCGAGTATCTGATCATGATCATAAAAAATTAAATATTTAAAACAGATAAAAGCCCCAAATTGAAATATTTACAAACTTACCTCAGAAATTTTGAATATTTACTAGCCTGGTGCTGATAATTGACATTGATATTATCTGACGAGTCTTTGACTGAAGAACCCTTTTCAGCTTCCGTTACTTGACGCTCTAGACAATTGTCAAGTGATTTGAACACATAAACTCACATCCAGTTAAGTGTTTAAATATGGTACAATTTTACCGATATGTTTAACCATCCCCACACCCAATTTTTCATAGCAAAACCTACCCAAACTCAGAGTTTATTGAGGATTCACAAACCCCCAACTTGAGGAACCATGCAACACTGCTTTGACTATCACTTATTTCAATTTTCATGAATTATTAGTTGGTGATCAGGTCGGCCGCATAAGCACGCAGAGAAGACCAACTGAATAATTTTATTTTATTTTATTTTTTCACAATTTTCATTTTTTGAATTCTTTTTCTTTTTCTTTTTCTGTGGTGTTTGTCATTTACAGTATAAGCATGGCATGTGAGAGAGTGAATACTAGGTAAATACCACTCTTAACCCATTTTTTCCGGGACTCAGTCTTTTAAACCATGTAGACTAGGATGGGAAACTAAACATTTATAGAGTTTAAGATTACTGCACTTAAATAGATGGTCATAGTTTTGGTTGAGCTTACCGACATATCATCTTTGAGCAGTCTTTCACATCAGCCTTACACGTGTCAGTCTCCGACCGTCTTTGAACATTTTTGCACGTCCTATCTAAAGACATCATAAAAACTTTTTAGTTCAACCAGCACCATTTCTTCCCCTGTTTTTGTGAGACTTTTATAATAAGACTCAGTTTTTCAGTCATTTTTCATATATATATTTTTTTAAATAAATTAACAAAGACTTTGTACAAAAACAAAATGATCAGATCATTCCTCGAAGGCAATCATCTTTAGGCCTTCAACACATGATTCAAAATTTGGACGAGGAAGGGGTTTTGTAAAAATGTCCGACACATTCTGATCGGAGCTTATCTTTTGAAGCTGAATTAACTCCCGATCATAGCAATTACGAATAAAATGTACCTTTATGTCTATATGCTTGGTTTTCGAATGTTGGACGGGGTTTTTGACAATTTCCAGAGCAGCAGCGTTATCACAAAAGATAGGAGTGTTAACGAATTCCGTACCATAATCTGTGAGCTGATTTTGGATCCATACTACCTGTGAGGTACCGGCAGATGCTGCCACGTATTTAGCTTCGGCAGTTGATTTTGATACGGTATGCTGCTTTTTGCTCTACCAAGAGATGAGCATATCTCCCAGGTACTGACATCCTCCAGTAGTAGATTTCCTGTCAAGGTCACTACCTCCATAATCACTGTCAGTAAAAGCATATAATTGAAAATCAGTGTTCTTTGGGTACCAAAGACCAAGCTTAGGCTTGCCCTTCAGATACCTAAAGATACGCTTAACAGCAGATAAATGTGAAAGTTTAGGATTAGCCTGATAGCGTGCACACACGCAAACTGCATGCATGATGTCTGGCCTGCTGGCTGTCAAGTACATAAGTGATCCAATCATCGACCGATACTGGAATTCACTCACTGATTCCCCATTGAGATCAGCTGACAAAAGTGGTCTGGATGCCATGGGAGTGGAAATGGGCTTGCAATCCTACATCTTGAATTTCTCCAGAATCTCATTCACATACTTTGCCTGATGAATAAGAATTCCAGATTCATCCTGTTTTACTTGTAATGCAAGAAAGAAACTCATCTCCCCTTGGTCACTCATTTCAAACTTCTTCCTCATAATCTCTTCAAATTCAGTGCACAATTCCTCGTTTGTTGACCCGTAGATAATGTCATCTACATAAACTTGCACCATGATTATGTCCTCCTTCACCCTCTTCCTAAACAACGTTTGATCAACTACTCCTCTTGTGTATCCATTCTCCACCAAGTGATTGGACAGAGTTTCATACCAGGTGCACGGAGCTTGATGCAAACCATACAAGGCTTTATCCAGCAGATAAACATGGTCTGGATTTTCCTCATCTATGAACCCTGGTGGTTGAGTTACATAAACTTCTTCATTCATCTCTGCGTAAAGGAAGGCAGTCCACATCCATCTGATGCACCGTAAAATTGAGATACGTTGCCACAGCAAGAAAGATCCGAATTGCTTCCAATCTTGCCACCGGAGCGTATACCTCATCATAGTCAATCCCATGAACTTGCCTGTGCCCTTGTACTATCAATCTCGCCTTGTTTCTGACAATTATTCCTGTGTCATCCTTTTTGTTCTTATATAACCACGTCGTAGGAATAACCTTCTTGTCTTCTGGCCTCTTCACAAGTCGCCACACTCCCAGCTTTGAGAACTGATTCAATTCATTGTGCATGGCCTCCGTCCAACTTGGATCTTTGAGTGCAACCATCACATTAGGAGGATCAATCTGGGAAATGAAACAGGAATACATGCAGAAGTTAATGTTTCCCGTGCGGCTTCTAGTAGTGACTCCTGCTGTCACTGGCCCAACCACGTTGCTGAGTGGATGATCTCTGTTTATTCTACTCACTTGGACATCAGGCACTGAAGCAGTAACAGGCAGGTTAGTATTAATAATATTATCAGACATACCTGGTCCTTGAGAATCCACTGGAGCATTATGTGTTCCTGAACATTCTGGAATATTTGCATTGAATTCCGTGAAGTCTCTGCTGATGCTCTTTCCACATGTGGCCTCACTTCAGAACTAGGAGCAATGATATCTTCTTCTTCTCCCAGATTGTGGAAAACATTGGAGAAGTTGAAACCTTCAAACAGTGACCCGTAGTCAAAGATCCAATCTGGTCCAGTACCCGCATCGGTTGGATTATCCTCTATCCAATCCACATCAAAAGCCTCGATAATCAATTTGGTGGTTTTGTTGTACACGCGATAAGCACTATTTGCTGAGTAACCGACAAAATAGCACTCATCAGCTTTAGCTTCGAATTTCCCTACATCGGACTGAATTAGCACCATGCATGGACACCCGAAGGTCTTGAAGTACCCCACCCTCGGCTTCTCCCCATAAACAATTTGGTACGGTGTCTGTTCATGTCGCTTGTTCAGAAGTACTCTATTCTGCACATAACAAGCTGTATTCACCGCTTCTGCCCAAAAGAAGATTGGTAGTTTCGCTTCACACATCATTGTTCTTGCTGCTTCAATGAGTGTCCTATTCCTTCTTTCTGCAACTCCATTCGGTTGTGGTGTATAGGGAGCACTGAACTGCCTTTCAATACCCTTCTCACCACAAAACATGTTCAACTATGCATTCTTGAATTCTGTCCCATTGTCAGTTCTTATACCCTTTACTCTCTTGTTCAGCTGGTTTTCTATAAGTGTGACGAACTGTTTCATAAGGGCCGGAGTTTCGTACTTGTTCGATAAAAAGAAGACCCAAGTGAATCGCGAATAGTCATCCACTATCACGAGACAGTAAGAAAACTTGCTGATGCTTTGTACCTGCATGGGACCAAACAGATCCATATGTAAGAGCTGAAGAACAGATGAGACAAAATTTGCAACCTTTGGACGGTGTGGCAACTTGTGCTGCTTCCCCTTAGCACAAGCCACACATTTCTCCACAGACGAGAAATCTTTGATTGGTAAGTTTCTGACGTGCTCTCCTTTAGCCAGCTTAGACAGATTCTTCATATTAGCATGCCCTATTCGACGATGCCATAATAACGCTAGATTCTCATTCTGCTTGGAGATAAGACAGGCTTCTTTAGTAGTTGGAGGTTTGCCCAAATTCAGCTGATAAGAATTTCCTCTTCTTGGAGTACGCATCAAGATGCACTCCTCTGGAATTTTGACACCTGGCCTGAGGATGATGCACTCCTTCTTGTTGAATAGGACAGAAAATTCTCTATCACACATTTGCGACACACTGAGCAAGCTGTGAGATAATTCTTCGACGTAGTGCACGTCGGAAAAAGTCAAACTTCCACTTTTCACTACCCCTTTCTTACTGATTCTTCCACCTACCCCACCTGCAAAAGATACTCCTCCGCCATTGAAGTCTTGTACCTCTTCCAAAAGGGATAAGTCTCCGGTCATGTGTCGGGAGCAACCGCTATCAACGTACCAGAGATTGTCGATAGATCTACTTGGTTGTACCTACAAAAATCAGAAATCAGTGAGATTCAGGTACCCAGGCCATAACAGATCTGGGCACTCCTTTGGAGTCAGTGTAATTAACCATTTAAAGGACCAATTCTGAATTTGGTTCAGATACATTCACATTTTGAATGTTGACTTTTGGTCTCCAATTAGGTTGTTTTTGAGATTTAGAACTGCTAGCAGAGTTCCTTCCCAGATACATCTTCAATACCTACTTCATCTGCACACTAAACAAAACTATCAGCAGGTCCAACATCATTGTTTAATGAATCCTGGGAAGTACTTGATTCACAAGTGTCTGTCACAATTTTATCCTGATTACCCAACCCATAAGACATGTGTTTCTTATTTTCTATTTCCCGAGGGGTCAAAGGTGTCACTCCTACCAGAACACTATCTAAGGGAGGTCCTATCTCATGTGTTCCTGATTCAGATCTGTCTATCTGATCCTCCTCAAAGATTATTCCTATGATATCTCTAGAGTTATCTTGAGGAACATTGTTCTTGCCCTTGTCTGAGAAACTTATTCCTATTCCACCCTTGTCCTTTCCCATTCTAACATCAGTTATACAGGAGTTCAAAGATTTTCTAGACTCAAACATTCTTTTGCTTTTTGTTTGATTCATATCAAATTTAACCTGCAACTCATTGTACTTATGTGTGATCTCATCTACCTGATTCCTAAGCTCAGCTATTTCTAACTTAGCATTGTCATACAGGAGAGTTTTCTCAGTTGCCAGTTTTTGATATTTTACTATGTCTAGCTTTTGTGCTTTAACCTTCTCCTCATTTTTCTGCCATCTACCCTTAAATGAACTCCTTTCACACTTTATCTCAAACAATTCTATTTGATAATTTTTACAGATTTGTCTAAGACCAGGAATTATACGAGCACAAGTGGGATCAGAACATACCTTGAGGTTTTCAGCTTCAGCAACGAAGGCTTCCTTATCTTCCACAGGAGTTTCATCAGTAACAACAGAAGCATGCTCTTCCTCTTCATCCCTTTCCATGGCAGCAATCATTGCATGAGACATACTAAACTCTTTCAACTGAGGTGTCCAATCATAACCACCACCTTCTTGAACAACCAATGCCTTTGCCTCTCCCTTTCCTTCACCTTCTTTCCTTTCTTCTCCCCTTTCTCTCTTTGGCTTGCTACACTCTCTTGCAAAATGCCCATACTCATCACAGTTGTAGCACCTCAGCTTGCTTTTGTCAAACCCCATCCTGATCTTGTCTTGATCTTTCCAGACGTTTCTCCCAGTCTTCGCCATGAACTTCTTTGCTCTGAAGACCGCCATGGCCATCTGCCATGAGACATCCAACATCTCAACATCTTCAGGATTTATCTGGTTCAGCTCACCCGATAACATATCAGTAGGTACAAGCGTTCCGGCCATGAGAGCATGGTAACTGTTCATAAAACCCATACCGAGAGCAAAATTGGGATCATTCATATCATCAGGGTTGACGCCTCCACTTGAACTTCCTTGAGGTTGTGCCAGAAAAGCAGTTGACTTTGCGACAGAGGTTGATCTACTCCCAGTTGACTTCCCATCATGCTTAGTCTCCACATCTTCTGACAACAGAGCTTGATTTAGTTTTCCCGCCAAACTAAGAGAGCTTATATGGTTCAACTCTCTCTGCTTGTCATCGATTAGCTTAGACTTGATTTTGTTGATTAACTCATCAAGAGATAGTTCACTCAGATTGTTGCTGTCCTTAATGATAGAGATGTTGGTGTTCCAAGATTTGGGTAAACTATTCAACAGTTTCAGATTCTTGTCTTCCTTGTCTGGTTCAACATTATAGCTGGACATTTCAGCCATTAGAGACACAAACCTCTGCACCTGAGCTTCAAAGGATTCACCTTGTACATGGTTGAACAGATTAAAGTTTTGCTTCAGCATTTGCATGCGGCTTGCCTTTATGTCAGGATTCCCTTCATAAGCCACAACCAAAGCGTTCCAGAGTTCCTTGTCGGTCTTGCAGTGTTTAAATCCTTGAGTAATATCTGGTGTTAATGCCATAGTCATGATGGCAAATGCTCTTTCTGCTTTGTTGCATCTTTCCCAATCATCATCATCATACTCATCTTCCGTCTTAACCTTCCCTACATTAACTCCTTCTGCGTGAGTAGGTGTGAATGGTCCATGAATTACTGCTCTCCATAGTCTTAGGTCAACACTCTTCAAGTGATTTTCAAACCGATATTTCCATTCCAGAAAGTTATCCGCCGATGTAAGTCTAGGTGGACGAGTGATGGATCCAATCTCAAAATCCAGCTTCTGATACATACTTGGTTCAAAATCCATTACGATAGCTTAGGGAACAAAAATCTAAAGTCCAAACGTCCAAATACTGAGATTACGATAAAAACCACACGATTACGATCGTAAATGATTGATTACGATCGAGAACACTGTTTCCGATCAAACCAGAATCGTGAACACTTAAACCGCCTAAAGTCGTAAACACCTGTATCCGATCCACCAAAGTCGTAAACAACGATCACGACCCAAGTACAGTCGTAAACTCTCTTTGCCCGATCGTAAACACGATAATAATCGAGTCTTGAACTCGTAAACACCCAAATGATGAAGATCTTCAACAGAAGCAGTCGTAAACACCCAGAAAACCCAGATAAACAATCGGAAACTCGAAGAACAGCAGCAGCAGTGATCGTAAACACCAAAACAGCCTTTGAATCTTCAAAAAATCGAACTATAACCCAGAGAACAACTTGAATCAATATCGTGAGAGCCTCGAATCAGTGATTCTTGGCTCTGATACCAATTGTAGGTCCGAAATCTAACCAAACACACGATATCAAATCACAAATGAGTGCGGAATCCTCGTATGTGATCGATTTAAGAAGAATAGTAGAAGAAGAGACTCAATCTAAGGTAAAGATTGAATCTTGAATGAAGAAACCTACTATCTTGAAGCTATGAAACCTGATCGTAAACGCCAAAGAGTAATAAGAAATCGTAAATGTGTATTCAAAGCTTGCTTGAATCATAAACATGAGGTGGTATTTATACCACCTCTTACAAGCACATGGGCCAATCATAAACTCTAAATAAGCCCAATCATAAACAAATAATCGGCCCACATGGCCTAAAACACAAACTAAACAAAGCCCAAAACTAATGTTCATGCCTCTAATAAACATGGCCCAACAGGGGATGGTGTGAGGAGTTAGGCATTATACAGATTTTTGCATCCGTTGCTTATCCGCAAGAAAACGGACAGGTTGAGCGTATTAACAGAAGTTTGGTAGAAGGAATTAAGATGCGCTTGGATAAGGCAGGAGGAGGACGGGTGGACGAATTGTCACATGTATTATGGGCGCATAGGACTATCCCGAAAACGAGTAATGGTGAACTCCGTTTAGTTTGACATATGGTACGAAAGCGGTTATCCTAGTGGAAGTGGGACTGCCTACCCAAAGGATGATTGAGGTGCGAGACAATAATAAAGAGTTAAGAGAAAATTTAGATTTGTTGGAGGAGAGAAGAGAAATGGCAGCTATTAGAGAAAGCCGATACAAATCTGAAATGGAAAAATATTATAATACTCATGCTAGAGTGTACCAATTTAAAGAATGGGATTTGGTGCTGCGGAATAACGATGTTAGTAGGATTGAACCTAAGGGGAAGTTGGTCGTGCAATGGGAAGGTCCTTATAAGGTTGCAGAAGTGTTGAGCAAAGGATCTTATTTACAGGAAGACGGAAATGGAAATCTAATGTCAAGACCTTGGAACGGAGTGCATCTGAAAAAGTATTACTTGTAAAGTCTTTGAAAAATGAGATTGTAAAGAGCAAAATTTTATAGATGGATATGTTCCATTTTCTAAATAAAAGACTTAACAATTGCTATGGGCAATAATTTGTTGTAAAAAAAAGAGACATACGTATGCGATAAACTCAATCCAATAGATTGAAGAATGGTTGGCCACCATACATCTTAAGATAGATGTGGTTCATTTAAACCAATTAAATTGATCAATGAAATCATCTTGCAAAGATGCATCCTACGGGGTCATAAGAGGTAGTTACGCACTATCCAAATTTCCGGAAGTAATAGTTAAAAAGAGGCTAAGGTTACTCTTAAGTTCCGGATGAGGTCTACGTGACCAAAAAGTAACTATGTGTTACTAATTGTTGAATTTATAGTATGCGTATAGTTATGATTAAAAACCTAAGGTGATGACATGGACGCATGTGATCATTTAGGTTAATAATATAACCTATACACATGCGAACTAGCAAATGTAGGATATAATTAACACAATGACATAATAAAGTCATAACCATGCATTCAAAATAAGCAAGTCACATGTCATGGAAAGTACATAAAAGTAAAATTGTTTAAGAAGTTAAGCCCTACATGTACGGGCAATCAAAATAAATCCACTCACAGGTGGATTCAAATGTAACGATGTTTGTTCAAAGGTGGTCAAAGGAAATCTTTACCTTGGGATATCCAACAGTGGCGGATGGTAGTTGATGGAGGATCAGCTGCTAAGGTCTCTTTGATCCCCTTAATGGATGCATCTGGTAGACTTATGCAAGCTTCAACAAAAGGAAATGTTAACTTCTGGAAATTTGCAATTGCTTCCTGCAGTTTTTTGGGAGCTTCAGGGTCAAATCCTTGGCAGGATACAACAGTCACTTTGAGGTCAACAGATGTCGAGAACACTCCTGCACGAGCACCCTCATTATAGCCGCAGGCATTCATGGCATTTAGGACAGTGGTAATGGCTAATTTAAGATCTTGACCTTTCAGAACTTTATCCACAGCCGCAGGAATGCCTTCAGCAATTAACCAGCTCCTATCATTCTCCAAAGTTTTCTTGTGTTCCTCCAACAGATGCTTTTCAGCATCAAAAGTAGACTTGATAGTTTTGAGTTCTAACAAAAAAAAATGTGTGGAAATAAGTAAAGATGATTGGCAAAGCAAAAGTTAGATGCGAATGCACATATGAAGGGATATAATACCAGAATCTTTTTGCTGGAGTTGGATATGCATGGCTTCAAGCTTGTCATCTTTTTCCTTCAAGTCTTTCAGGTAGTCAGAAAACTGATCCTGCTTCTGTTCTCAAGGTTTTCAATCAAGGTTCTGGAACTGCTCAAAGATTTTTCAACATCGGACAACCTGGATGAAATAGTAGCATTGGATTGAACTAGCTCATGGTTTTCTTTCTGGAGCATCTGAGTTTTTTCCTGCAGACCCGACTTCGCAGCTGATGAAGTAAGTGATGATTCGGATGTGTATTACACGTCCGATCGCTTACTTCCAAGTCCTTCGGAAGTGATGTTTATTGGAAGTGTTGTGCAGATATGGGTAGATGCGATCTTGCAGGTGCAAAGTTGGAAGATCGTGTGCGAAGCCTATAAATACCCGAAGGATAAGATAGTTTAGGGATTCAGATTCACTTGTAATCTTGTACTTACACATGCGTCTGTATTTTCTCTCTCTATTATAATCAATAAAACTTCACTTTCTCCATTATCATCTTGTACCTTCCATTACTCTAATTTCTGATTTGACTGCAAATTACCATTGGTGATTACTTGCTTTTTTTAGTGGCGCCATCCAATAGTTGACACGAACGTTGAGTGATGGATTCGTCGAGTGATATGGGGAAGTTGATGGCCAGTTCTTCGTCGGGAGGGAAAAATGTGGAGGGAAGTCTGTTTAAACATGAAATGCTAGCAGACTTGTCCGCCACACCGAAGACGAAGCAGTCAGGGATATCGCATGTAGAGTGAAGCATGGTTACTCCCAATTCAAAGTCATTTTCGGAACCAGAGTCATCTAGTAAGAAATTGCAGGGTGATGACGGTAATGGTGTTGGTTCGTCGAAGCGGTTTGTTCTAGTAGATCGAGATAATGAGAACAAAGATTTGCATGTTGCGAAGTATGACGAGCTGGATGAATTAGATGTTGATTTTTTGATGAGAAATAAAAAAGTTGTTATTACAGCTGAAGAAGAGACAATCGAAGGAAGACGTCCAACGAATGGAGGAGAATATGGAAAAGAGGTGTAATGAACAAAAAGACGAGGAAATGGTGAAAGATTGGACTGAGCAACTGTATCAGAAGGAGTATAAGTTTGATGGGGATAATCTCATAAGTACTTTGGAAAAACATAATTTCGATAAAAATACTACGGTGAAAGGTACAGGTTTATTAAGATAATGTGTTGACTTAATATACAAACTGATTGAATAAGATTATGATTAGTTCATATATGTTATAAATCATGTATATATTTTGGAAAGAATATGTGTTTATGAAAATGCGTGAGCATCGGATCGTCTACTCGATCTAGCTAATCGGACATCGAAACGTAAATAACCGATTGTTTTATTGATCAAACGAGAACAATTACAACCAGTAAATCACAGAGAACTAACACAGAGAAACACACTCAGAAACACACACTTAAGATTTGCTCACACGCTCAGAACTACCAAACACAAAGACCAAACTACTATTTATACACGACTGGCCGAACGTCCTCCGAACCCCAGGTTCGGCCGGTCCGAACTTCAGGTTCGGACCTAGTTCGGCCAACCCTATATTGGCTTGAACTTGGACTTCGTTCGATACTTCACACGACGCACATTTCAGGTATCAACAAACTCCCCCTCGTCGTGTGCAGTATCTCTTATCTTTTCTTCTCAATATCATCAACTATGTATCTTCAATCAAGCTCCCCCTCAAGTAAAGAATCCGTTTATCCAATGAAATGAATCTTCGAACAAACTCCTCCTCAACTCAATCGTAACTTGATCTTGAATACTTTGACGATATCTAGTATATCTCTGGTCTTTATCAACAGCTTCAGAAGACTTGAAGTTGTGATAGCTTGCACGACAGCATCCTGCATTAACACTTAAATAATCTTGGCGCAAAATGTCTCTTCGAGACTCCAAGATATGATTTTGAAAAATGATTATATATCACGTGTTGATCAGATCGAAAATAAAGCAGAAACAAAATCTTTTTGGCTTTTTGAAAGTTTAAATCAAAACACACCTAAAATCTTTTTGATCTTTTCTAAAATGAAATGAAATTGCAATACAGAATTAGACATTATTTTTGGTATGAGAAAGATCACTATATGGGATCATATTGATCATAACGCACTGAACTACACTTCAATTTCAATTAATTGAAGCACACAAGTCATGTCGATTGCTGGTATAATTTGTCCATCTTAAGCTCAGACAGAATCATACTCATAACCTCTGGATATGTTAAGGTATTGATTAGATTTGCTTTGACCAGTGTACCCCACAATATCAGACATATTCAGACATTTTCTGTTTTTCTTTCTTTTTCTTTTGTGTGATTGCATTTGTGAACTTTCACATTGCATACTATTTTTCATGATACAGTCAACTGTGTTCCATGCAAAAAGAAATAAGAACGTTAAATCGTCTACCTTAAGGTCGATCTTTCGATACGCAGATAAGGCCTCGGATTTAACAAAATAAGAAAAATAAAACAAGTTGAAGTTGTATAACTCAACAACAATCAGGTCGGTACTCCCGTACACGCAGAGAAAGTCCGATGAGTTATACGAAACACCAAAGAAAATAAAGCAGAACGTCAAACGAACAACGATCAGGTCGATCTTTCGATACGCAGAGAAAGTCCGATCGTTTGACAAAATAAAGAAAATCAAACAAGATTAAATCTTTGCAAAATGAACACATGTATACACAGTGACTTCTCATTTTGAATTTCACACTTATTTTTCTTTTTGTGTCAAGAAATATGCATCAAGATGTTATCCACATGGTCAAGCATTAGCATTTAATGTATATCACATCTGAATACTTTCTGATTTGTCGAGCCTACCAAGCACATCAAACAATGATCTTATGGCCCCTTTCATCTACTTTATCCATAAGTCAGATACGTATGCCAATGTACCATCATTTCCCAATGATCAATTTCTCACAATTTTATATTTTACAAGTATTCATCTTCCTTCATTATATATTTTGCATGTATTCACCTTCTCCCCATACCATGCATTTTCTCAATTACTCCCCCTTACTGACAATTCTCCCCCTTAAAATGAAAACTCTATTTTTGGATTTTCATTTTACACAAAAAACAAAACTCTATTTTTGGCTTTTGGAGAAAAACTTGTAAACAAATAAAAGTGATCAATCAACACGGATATGTTTCAGATTTTGAGAGTTCAGAAAATTTGCAGGTTAGAAAAATATTTCATAAAATTTAAGTTAAAACAGAATACCCCTCCATCGACAATTTTTCAATCATTGATAGGTCTTCTAGAAGTACCTGCATCTGGACAACCTGATTAGTTCACAAATGACCCGAAGCGAATCGCTTCTGGTCGACCAGTGTCCTGATTTTGCTTTGAAACCACCTTAGGTTTCCATTCCTGTTGTTTTGGTAATTCAGTTTTCGATGAAACAATCACAGGTGACTGTGATGATGAACCTACATTTTGATCCTTTGAAAACTTTGGAACAAAACGTTTTTGTTTTTGAAAGAATGTAGGCTCAACTTCATCAAAAACTCTGCCTTGGTTATCAAAGAACTTTGTTGTGGCAGAATTACCAAAAACTGATTTCTTATGAAATCTTTGTGACGAATCAGCAGGTGAGGGACAATCTTTTGCCATATGCCCTGGGCGACGGCAAATATAACAAATTCTTGTCGTTTTATCCCATCTTTGATGTACCTGCGAAGAACACACATGAATATTTCTAACATGATCAGAATGAGAATCATATACCTGATGCCTGTGATCATGTACCCATTTAGAAGTTGGGCTTCGAGATTTAGAACTTGCAGAAGAAATATTATCTTTCACAAAAACCTCTGAAATCTTCCGAGCATCCACGCAGTGAAGAGGAAACTCTTTATCAGAAAACAATTGAATTGAACCCTTGAGTTTGTAGAATCTCTCAGGTTGAACTTTTTCAGCTTTGAAAACCTCCTTCTTCACTTGTTTCAACTTAAGCTTCTTGAGATTTGGTGATTCAGATGCTGGAACTTCTGCAGCTTGAGACTTTGGAACTTGAAAACCTAGACCAGTACATTTACCTGAAATCCTTTCCTCAGTATTTGAACTCTGATGTCCAGTCTTTGCCAACCTTGTGAATTCAGCTTTGACATCAGGGATTTTCTTTTGTTCATAGAAAATTGTCTCATCAAATTCTGTTTGAGACTGAATCTTGTCACTTGATGTAGCCGATTTCTCATTATCAGCAGAAGACGAACCTGACACAAACTTTGGTGCTGGAGGAATCTCAGATTGCACGACCTTTTTCTTGTTCTTCTTGGTTTTCTTTTTCTTGACAACCTTTGCTTCTTCAGAAGTAGAAACTGATATCTTTGAATAATCAAAATCATCAACCTGTTCCTTCACGTCTTTGACAGCTTCCTTGATATGAGCAGGGGGTGATGCAGTTTTATCAAACATCCTCTCAAAATTTGCATCATTTGCTAAGAAGCTTGTGAAAACCTGAGAATTAGAAACATTGTTGAACAGTCTTTTTGCATCAAGAACTTGAATTTTGAGATCAGAAATTTGCTGTTGAGCCTCTGCAAATTCCTTTTCTTTAGCAATCAAGCGCTTGGCAACTTTATGAGTTTCAAACTTTTGCAGACGAAGATTGTCAAGACCTTCATGTAGTTCCTTCTTCAGTTTATCCTCATTTCTCTTTTGAATTTCCAGATTTGCAGTTTGAACCTTGTTAACCCTAGTCAACTCCCGCTTATCATCTAATAATTTTTCCATATCAACTTGATATGCTTTGAGTTTAGCATCAGATTCTTCAATACTCTTAGTAAGCAAATCAAGCTTAATCTTGGATTTATCAAACAAATTCTGAAAATCATTTGCAGCATCTTCTGCCTCTTCCTTCCATTTCTTCACTTCTTTGACTAATTCACCTTTTTCTTCAAAACTTTCAGCTTTCGAAATTTCAACATTCTTCTTTTCTTGCTTCAATACTTCTAAAACTTTATTCAACATTGTGTTTTCATTAGTCAAATCTTCATTCTTCAAAACCAAATCCTTTTCACATTCTTTAGAAATCTTCAATTCAGATTTAACCACCTCAAGCTCTTCAGTCAATTGTTGAACTTTATTCATCAACAAAGCATTTTCCTTCATCAAACTCTCCAAGTTTTCAGCAGATGCATACGAACTTGGTATTGAACTAGTATCTGAACTAGTATCTGAAACATAATCTTCTTGTAAATCATGGGTAACTATAAATGCTGAGGAATCATATCCAAATTGTTGACCCCAATCATATACACCATCACTTTGAGCAACCAAAGCAGTGGTCTTGCCTGTGTTACTAGTAGATGGTTGAGTAAAACCAGGCTTTGATGATTGTGAAATATTAGTTTTCTGTTGACATTCTTTGGCAAAATGTCCAAGTTGTTGACATTTAAAGCACTTTAGTTTTGACTTGTCAAATCCCAATTTGTCACCAGAAATATTCCTTCCATGTTTCTTAAAAAATCTTTTAGATCTTTGACACAACATAGCATATTGCCACGAAACATCCAATTCGGTTAATTGATCATCATCGAGAGCATCAAGATCCTCACTAGTTAACTTTGCATCAGCAACATTTTTGAGAATCAGACCAAAAGATGATGAAATCAATGCAGAAATCATTTTGGCACAATCATCGGTTGATTCTGTTGAAAAATCATTTTGATTTGAAAAATTTGGAATAGTGAAATGGCAGCCCCTTGAAGAATTGTTATCAGAATTTCCTGAAGCTCCAGCTAGAAAAGCAACACTTGGTGCTGTATTCTGATTTGGCTTAGACTTTGCACTCATGCTTGCACTATTTTCACCATGATACAACTCAGGATGTTGCAAGGTAGCAGTTGACTTCTTTGAATTTAACATTTCCATTTCACGAGCATGAAGCTTTCCAGTAAGCTCATGAAATGTCAACGTTGAGTATTCTTTATCATGAGTGATAAGCAAAACATAATTTTCCCATTTGTCTGGTAATGCTTCCATAATCTTTTCCTTTAACTCTTCATCAGTTTTCTCAATTCCCACAATCTTCAATTCACTAATCAGATGAGATAACCTTGAGACAAGAGCTGTTATATTTTCATTCTCATAATGCTGGAAATTATCAAATTCCTTACTCAAAACCTTCTTTCGACTTTTCTTATACTGATCATTTCCTTCACACCTTGCTGATAAAGCATCCCATAATTGCTTTGACTTCTTACACGTGCTGAATTGATGTAACAGTTCAGTAGGTAAAGCCATGGTAAGATAACCATAAGCTTTTTGTTCAAGTTCATAACTTTTTCTTTCAGCAACATCAAAATCTTCAATTTCTTTAGACTCTCCATCTTCTTTTGGTTTTTCATACAATTTTCTAATTGGAATCCATAAGTCAATATTATTTGTGCTGATATACGCTGAAAATCGTTTCTTCCAATTCTGATAATCTTCTAGTTTCAACAATTTGGGAACTTTCTGACTTGTTCCGATTTCATTGTCATAATTCATCATGGTCTGCATAGCACTTTGCATTGAGGCAAAAGCTTGAAATTCCGACATCGTTGAAAATCTGAGCAAATCTGCCCTCCGAACTTGCTCCGAACTTATTCTGCCGTCCGAACTCTCACCGAACTTAGTCCGAACCTAAAACAAAATCCGAACGAGCTCCGAACCTTGTCCGAAACAACTACCAGCTCCGATCTACCTCCGAACCTCAAATCTCACCGAACCAGACCGATACACCACCGAACTCTCGCCGAACTCTCTCCGAGTCACCTCCGAACCTCAAGTTCGGAGCGGTTACTCCGAGCTTGCCCAGTAACCTCCGAACCTCGAAGACATTTTTCGAAAACTCGTGAAAACGGACTGATTTTGACGAAACTTGATATGGTAGACCAGAAAAATCAATAGGAAATGATTTAGGAACAATTTTGACACAAAACACACTTCAAAAATGATAGAAAACACGTAATGAACCTCGAGAAAACTTCAAAAACGCTCAAAAAACCGAGAATAGCAACCACAGATCAGTAGAGTGAACCAGAAAGCTCTGATACCACTTGAAAATGCGTGAGCATCGGATCGTCTACTCGATCTAGCTAATCGGACATCGAAACGTAAATAACCGATTGTTTTATTGATCAAACGAGAACAATTACAACCAGTAAATCACAGAGAACTAACACAGAGAAACACACTCAGAAACACACACTTAAGATTTGCTCACACGCTCAGAACTACCAAACACAAAGACCAAACTACTATTTATACACGACTGGCCGAACGTCCTCCGAACCCCAGGTTCGGCCGGTCCGAACTTCAGGTTCGGACCTAGTTCGGCCAACCCTATATTGGCTTGAACTTGGACTTCGTTCGATACTTCACACGACGCACATTTCAGGTATCAACAGTTTATGGTAGTACTTTATATTAAAATGTTCTATGTATAATTTTGTGGACATTTTATAATAAGCAAATGTAATGGTGCTATACATACCTCAATCAATGAGGTCGCATTCGAAATTTTCCCCATGGATCTCTGAAGCTGTATTTCCTAAAAAGTTGAAATTACCGTCAGTCGTGATGAAATATGCGGGTTTGGCTGATCCAGATGATCACATATTTGAGTTTTACTCTGCTGCTCGGTTAGAACAATGGACAGAGGAAATCTGGTGTCATATGTTTGTATAAACTTTTACTAGGATAGCACGAGTTTGGTTCGATTCCTTGCCTGTAGGACAGGTGGATAGTTTTGAAGGCTTAAGAAATAAGTTTTTACGGTAATTCAGTCTGCAAATATTGTGCATGAAAGATCCGACAAAGGTACATAACATCCGAAGAAGAGATAATGAATCGATAGAAGATTTCATTACAAGATTTAATAAAGAAAGTATGGGAGTAGAAGGGGCTGGTGATCAGCTGCGTATATCTGGGTTCTGTCATGGAGTAAGATGTGCTCAATTAGTGGAAAAATTACATGAAGACCTGCCAAGGTCTATAGATGTGTTAATGGATAAAGCAAGAGCATTCGTTAGGGGCAAGAATGCATGTGCTTATTTGAATGGTGGAAATGGGGGAATTGGACAGATGCGACAAGGTTTCTTACCCTTTGGTCGTGGAAATGGGGGACCTGTGAAAGGAACCGGTGCGATTCCCCAAAATAAATGGGTAAGAGGTTTCCAACAAAAAGTTAAAAATTTTGGGGGATCATCTAAGAATACGTATGCAAATTATAGGGGTGCGCGGTTTGTTGAGTTGGTTAAAACCCCAACGCAGATTTTGGCAACAGAGAAGGTGGATCTGCCTCCACCTCCGAAGATGCGAAATGCACCTACAAGAAATTTAGATAAATATTATGACTATCATAAGGATAGGGGCCATACTACAGACACCTGTTGGACGTTGAAAAGAGAGATCGACAAGGCGGTAAAATTAGGAAAACTGGGATATTTGGTGAAGATGATTCGAAACAATGTACAAGGTAATGCGCCTGTGATTAATATGGTACAGTTGCGCTCGTCAGATCAATATAGAAATGTTCGAGGAAAGTGTAATGGGCAGGCAGACTGGAAGTATCAAGAGATAACATTCCCTCCAATCTTAGAGCAGATGGCACAAGAGGAACCAATTGTGGTGTCCGCAAAAATTGGAGGGTTTCTGGTAAAAAGAATACATATCGATTGTGCTAGTGCAACGGAAATCATGTATGAGCAATGTTTTCGGTAGATGGGATCTACTGTATGTTCTCGATTGCGGTCAACGACTACTCCTTTGATTGGTTTTGCTGGGGAAATGGTTCGCCCAATTGGTGAGATTACTTTGCCTATAGTTATGGGCAGTGGGTTACAAGTGCGACAGTTAGATGTGACATTTTTAGTGGTCTCAGCTTCATCGATACATAATGTTATTTTGGGATGACCAGTTCTGAAAAGGTTAGGGGCTGTGATATCGGTAATGCATGGGATGATAAGATTTCCAACACCAGTGGGTATCGCTACTTTATCGGTAGATCCAGGATTACAAGTGTGCAATATAAATGTATCGTCGGATTCAGATATGGTTGATAAAAAAGAGATTGAAAGTGGTAAGTGGAGTATTAACCCGAAATTTCCGGATCAAAAGTTGCAGATTGGAGAGGGGTTGTCAATAAAAGCTAGAGAAAGATTGTATGTTTTGTTAAAGAAGAACGTGGATGTGTTTGCTTGGGAGCCATCGAATATGACGGGGGTTCCAAGGACATTGTCTGAGCATGAGTTGGCACTATATCCGGGTAGTAAACCTGTTCAACAGAGGCAAAGAGGAATGGATAGTGAGAGGGCAAATGCTGTTAATGAAGACGTAAAAAAGTTGGTTGAGGCTGGGATGCTAAGGGAGATACAGTATACGGATTGGGTTTCAAACCCGGTATTGGTAAACAATCTGGATGGGTCATGGAGGATGTGCATGGATTTCAAAGATGTGAACAACACATGTCCTAAAGATTGTTATCCTCTCCCTGAAATTGATTTGAAGGTGGACTCGGTTGTGGGATTTCGTTGGAAGTGTTTTTTGGATGCATACAAGGGATACCATCAGATCCAGATAGCGGAAGAAGATGAGGATAAAACTGCGTTTATTACAAGGAAAGGTATGTTCTGTTACAGAAAGATGCCCTTTGGTCTTAAAAATGCAGGTGCGACCTACCAGCGTCTTATGGATTGGGCTTTTCAAAAGCAAGTTGGAAGAAACCTGGAAGCTTATGTGGATGACATCGTTATTAAAAGTAAAAGAGAAGAGGATATGTTTCTGGATATAGAAGAGACATTTGCGTGTAAAACCATGGAGCGATGGATCGTTTGCTAATCACGTGATAATGAGATGAAGATAAGATCAAACAAGTAAATACAAATGGAATTTGTATTAATAAGCCTTGAGAGCACACACACAGAAACACACACAGAAGTGTAGAATATATCAAGAGTGTCCCCTACATTCTATACAAGCTACCTATTTATAGGTAACTTAGACTAACCGGCGTATCACCCAGCGTATCAACTGATACGCTGCACCAACTGGTCCGGCGGACCATGTGATACGCCCAGCAGCCTAACTAGACTCACACAGTTGCTCTCATTACTTAGATACAATACACGAGACACATCGTGGCATAGGAATATGCTCTAACAAACTCCCCCTTAACGTGTAGTGTATCTAGTTTAACAAAATCTCTAGTCTTCAACCTTCACCATTGCTGCATCAGATCTTCAACTTGAAATCTTGTCAGAAACAGAGCTTGCATGGATGGATCAATCTTGAATAAATCTTTGACCTCCAAGATCCACTTGAGAATGATATAACAAACTCCCTCTTTACACCATGCTCGAGTCTTGACACACAGAACCTGCGACTTTAGAAGACAAAAACGCAGAATTTTCTTTGAATTTGCAAAATTAATTTAATCTTGGTGCAAAACTTCTCTTTGAGAATCCAAGAAATTGATTTTGAAATTTTGATTTTGTATCAAGTGTTGATCAATCGAACACAACTAAGAAATAAAATCTTTTTGACTTTTAGAAACTTTAGATCAAAACACACCTAAAATCTTTTTGATTTTTCAAAGTTATGCTAAAACACACCAAAAAACTTTTTGATTTTTACTAAAATGAAAATATAAACGCAATACAAAACTACACTCTATTTTTGGTATTTTGCGAGAAAGATCACGACACGAGATCATATCAGACATAATGCATCTAGCACATTTCAATTTCGGTCTTAATCAGCATGCAAGCCAAGATAATCGCAAATACAACATTTATGTTTATTTCAGCATGCACCAATCATTTTTTATCGTTTTCAGATATGCTTAAGGTAATTTTATCATGCACTGATAACTCGGCCTCCACTCTATCAGAAATACTGGCAAATCATCATATTTATCATATAAATCCAACTTTCTTAGAGATTTAATCATCCTTGATGAGTCATGCAAAAATAAAGCAGAACCCTAAACAAACAACAATCAGGTCGGCTTGTGAGCACGCAGAGAAAGTCCGATTGTTTAGGAAAATAAGAAATATAAAAATAAAGCAGAAATTGTATAATCCAACAACAATCAGGTCGGTACTCCCGTACACGCAGAGAAAGTCCGATGGATTATACGAAACACCAAAGAAAATAAAGCAGAACGTCAAACGAACACCAATCAGGTCGATCTTTCGATACGCAGAGAAAGGCCGATCGTTTGACAAAATAAAGAAAATCAAACAAGTTGAAATTTTTGCAAAATGAAAACATGCATTCATCAGGATATCTCTTTATTCTATTTTTGGAATCATTACACAGCATTCATCAAGAAGCAAATAACCAAAGATTATCAGGCAAGCTTTATGTTTATATCTTACTTGCAGATATCAGATTAGTCATGCACATTCACAGATTATGCAAGTACCTACAGCCTTTAGACTTAATCTATCCATGGCAGATAACATATATGCTGATGTACCATCATTTCTCGCTTTTGTCGGATCAATTTCTCAATTTTTTAAAATTTTTTTTTATATTTTTCCAATTTCTCCCCCTAAAATTCAAACAAACACTATTTTTTGAATTTTCAATTTTCTCCCCCTAAAAATATGTACAACTACAAAAAGTAAACATATGAACAAGAAAGAAATTGATCGACCAACACTGACACTTTGCAGTTTTAGTTTTGGAAAAATCGGTTGAAAAACATTTGAAAATGATATGTCATTGAAACACTAAATTAAGCAAGTTCTTCACTATCAGCAACACATGCATAATAGGTCTTCTTGAAGAAACCTGCAGACACCAGATAAAACATTAGTGGTTTTGAGATCGACCCGAGTCAGCAGCCTCGGGTCGCCCGGTGTCTTCAACATGGTCTTTGTTTGCCATGGAAACAGCTCGTGGTTTCCATATCTTGGGCGATTGAAAATTTTTCAATGAATCCACAAAATTATCAACTTGCATCTTTGCCCAAGACGGCTTACTAGCTGATTGGGACCTGAATGATTGTGGTTCATCAAAAATACGACCATTTAAATCCACATACTTAGCAGTTTTGTGCACATAAGCGTCAGTGCTCGCATTCGTAGGACATTGTGCAGCAAGATGCCCCGGTTTACGACATGCATAACACTTCCTTTGAAAAACATTAAGAGAACTGCTACCCAGATTTGATTCAAAAATTTGGTTTTTATCAACAAAATTCTTTAAATTTCTCTTGTCCTGTTTAAACACATCATGATAACCAAAAATATTTTCTGAACCAAAGGAATCAAAGAAATCGTCTGAAGAATCATACCTTGGAGGTGGACTTCGTGAAGAATTACCAGAACTATAAGAAGATCCTCCAGAATAGTAATCAGCATTCTTTGATTTGAACACCTTTTGTGTCCTTTGCTTTGACAGATTCTTGTGACCTGAAACTTTCTCTTTAGCCTTCCCCTTTGGCTGCTTCTGTGGTAGTGTTGAAACTGGTTCTTCGTTAACAATATAACCCAAGCCTTTTTGTTTATACCCTGGAATTTTTGAAGAACTTGAAGAAGATTCTGGAACTTTTCGTTCTTTAGCCTCGCTATTGAACTTAGCTTTAATATCTTTCAAGTTGTTACTTTGAAGCAAAACTTTTTCTTCTTCATTAGCACATGAAGGAACAGAATCAACTTTCTCACAAATCTTTTGCTCTTCCAAAACTTTGGAACTTGAAACAAACTTTGGAGCTTCACCCAATTTCTTCTCCCTTTTCTCAGATTTGTTTTTCTTCTTCTTTGCTGGAGTTGCAAACTTAGAATAATCTTGCAATTCAGCTCTTGGATCAAATGACACAGAAGGAGGATTTAAGATAACCACCGGAGCTGGAACAGAATGCAAATCCTCTAATTTCACACTATCGTCACTCTTCTCCTGATTGTAAATGTAATTCAGTAAAGTAGGAGACTTTCACTGTAAATGTTTGCCTTTTTAGCATTTATGGTAGAATCATTTTCACCACGATATGCAGCTGGATTCTGTACTTGTGCAGGCATGGATTTGTTGACACTCAACTCCATATCTCTTGCTTGTATCTGCTCAATTAAATTGATGAATGACAATTCTGAAAATTCTTTATCATGAGTAATCATCATTACATAATTCTCCCATTTTTCAGGTAATGCCTCTAGTATCTTCTCTTTCAGATCAGCTTCTTCCTTTTTAATGCCAACCAAAGCCATTTCACTTAACAAATGTGAAAACCTAGTGATAAGCTTTGAAATATTCTCATCTGGATAATGCTTGAAATTGTCGAACTCTTTTCTTAGAACCTTCTGTTTGCTTTTCTTGAATTGATCATTACCCTCACATCGTTTTTGAATTGCATCCCACAATTCTTTTGCAGAAGTATACGCAGAAAATTGATGTAATAAGTCGGAAGGTAATGCCATCGTTAAAGCACCATAAGCTTTTTGTTCTGCTTGATATGCTTTCTTTTGCTCACCAGTAAGACTTTGTTGCAAAACTGGCCTTCCATTTTGTCCTGTTGGATACTCATATAGATTATTGTAAGATATCCAAAAATCAACATCATTTGCACCAACATATGCATTGAATCGCTTCACCCAACTATGATAATCTTCCAATCTGAGTAATTTTGGAACTTTCTGACTTGTTCCTATTTCATTATCATAGTTCATAATAGCTTGCATCGTATTTTGAATCGCGGAAAACGCTTGAAAATCCGACATATTTTCCGAAATATAACACCTCAAAACTTCGAACTCAAAAACGAAGGCTTTCCAAGCGGATTTAGGGGGTCAAAACTTGTCGGTACTGGCCGTAGGCGGGTACACGTCCTAGATCTCGTCGATACGAACGTTTTGGCTGGTATTGGGTTCCGTAACTCTTAACGGTTCTCAAGTTACGTCAGTTTTAGTGATTAACACTTTTCTGCCAGCGGACCAAACCAAAAACAGCGGACCAGATTTGTATTTGCGGACCAAAAGCGGACCAGATCAATCTCAGCGGACCAGATTATACCTGCGGATCAGATTTATAACCAGCGGACCAAATTGTACTAGCGGATCAGATTAATCCGGCGGACCAAAAACTGATACGGCGGACCAGTTTATTTCAGCGGATCACACTGATACGCTATAACCGCCACGGACCAGCTCGATGAATATTGCCTAGCGGACCAGAAACTTCATCCGGCGGATCAAAAAATTCATCCGGCGGACCAACTGATTTCGAGACAGAATTCACTGATTTTCATGAAATTTGACGTTTGGAGCTGGAAATTGCTTTAGTATGATGCGAAAACACTCCAGCAACACTCAGAAATCATTTTCCATCGTTGAAACACTCGGAATTGCGGAAATTTGATGAAAAATGAAGAAAACCCAAACTTTCTCTCTCTAAAAAACTCCAAAATCACAGAATATGATCAGCAAATGGAACCAGATAGCTCTGATACCACTTGTAAAACCATGGAGCGATGGATCGTTTGCTAATCACGTGATAATGAGATGAAGATAAGATCAAACAAGTAAATACAAATGGAATTTGTATTAATAAGCCTTGAGAGCACACACACAGAAACACACACAGAAGTGTAGAATATATCAAGAGTGTCCCCTACATTCTATACAAGCTACCTATTTATAGGTAACTTAGACTAACCGGCGTATCACCCAGCGTATCAACTGATACGCTGCACCAACTGGTCCGGCGGACCATGTGATACGCCCAGCAGCCTAACTAGACTCACACAGTTGCTCTCATTACTTAGATACAATACACGAGACACATCGTGGCATAGGAATATGCTCTAACATTGCGAAACTCAAAGAAATTAATATGCGTTTAAACTCGAAAATGTTCATTTGGCATGAATGCTGGGAAGTTCTTGGGAATGATGGTGGATAATGAAGGGATTAGGGCTTGTCCGAAATAAGTAGATGCGATTCTGCAAATGGGGTCGCCGACTACAGTAAAGGATGTGCAAGTATTGAATGGAAGGTTGATTGCTTTACAAAAGTTTGTATCCAAGGTTGCAGAGAAGTCATTACCGTTCATGCAAGTGTTGAAAATAAGTATTGAAAAGTCTGATTTTTGTTGGACGATGGAAGCGGAAGAGGCATTTAAACAATTAAAGGAGTTTTTTTTACACTACCGACGCTGACTGCACCTGTTATTGGTGAAATTCTACAAATGTATTTAGCAGTATCAGAGAGTGCCGTTAGTTCTGTGTTAGTCGCAGAAAGAGGACAGAAACATATGCCTATCTATTATGTGAGCAGAATCTTAAAAGATTATGAGGTATGGTACTCGCTTATGGAAAAGTTGGTATATGCACTTGTGTTGTCGGCAAGACGGTTGCGGCGTTATTTTCAAGCTCACACGGTGGAGGTTTTGACAACATCCTCTATAAATCAAATATTACGAAAGCCGGAAGTATCGGGGATAATGGTGAAGTGGGCTATTGAGTTAGGGAAATATGAGATTCAATTTAAGCCACGAACAGCTATGAAAGGACAGGTTCTTGCGGATTTTCTTGCGGAAATGCCCATCGGAAGTGGTAAGACAAGTATAAATGATGATAACTCTGATACATTACAGGGATTGTCAAAGGGAGTTTGGATGTTGTTTACAGATGGATCGTCAGGAGAAGAGGGTGCGGGAGCAGGTTTGTTAGTTGTTTTTATGTTTTCATTTGCAATTTTTTAAGAATAAATTTGTTTATAAATATGAACATATTAAACATGTGTGGCAGGGCTGTTTTTAATCAGTCCAGAAGGGGATGAGTTGACATATGCTCTCAAATTTGATTTTAATGTGTCTAATAATGAAGCAGAATATGAAGCGTTGTTGGCAGGTTGATAATCTTGACTTCAAAGAATATTTTTATAAAAATTGTTTAAAAAAGCAATAAGGGAATATGTCAAAAAAGGGAAATAGGGTAAACTAAGTATGTATGTTCTATGATTTGAGTTGCAGGGTTGAGATTAGCTAAAAGAATGGGCGCTACTGATGTGAGGTCGCATGTCGATTCATTGTGAGTAGCTAATCACACAAAGGGAGAATATGAAGCCAAGAGTGTTGTGATGGCTCTCTATTTATCACAAGTAAAAAACTTAATGAGTACTTTTACAACTTGCGTGGTCGAACATGTCTCAAGAGAGAAGAACAAGAAAGCAGATGTGTTGAGTAAGTTGGCATCCACTTCATTTCAACATTTGGCTAAAGAAATAAGGGTTGAAGTGTTGGAAGAACTGTCGGATCTGACCAAGCAAGTGGTAGCAGTGTCAGTGGATACAGAAGTGTGTTTTTGGCCAATTTGGAAGTATTTGGAAGAAGGTGCTTTGCCGGAAGATAGAGAGGAAGCAAGAAAAGTGAGGGTGAACTCTTTACAGTATCAATTACAAAATGTAGTCTTATATAGGAAAACATATCTTGGACCATTATTAAGGTGTTTAACAAAGGATGAGGCAAAAAGTGCTCTACAGGAGGTACATGGGGGTATTTGTGGCAATCACATGGGACCTCGCATGGTGGTAAACATGTTAATAATTTTGGGATATTATTGGTCAGGTATGCATAAGTTGGTCACGGAGGAGCTTCGGAAGTGCGATAGTTGTCAGCGATACGCTCCGGTGAGTCTGAAAGCGAAACATGAGCTTGTTCCTATTACCACTGCATGGCCTTTTCAGAAGTGGGGGATAGATATTGTTGGGCCATTTCCGGAGGCTGCGGGAAGAATTAAGTTTCTGATTGTTGCGCTAGATTACTTTACGAAGTGGGTAGAAGCAAAGGCGGTGGCAAGCATTACATGGCAGCATATAAAGAGGTTTGTATGGGAATACATTATATGCAGGTTTGGGTTACCTTTGCATATTGTGTCAGATAATGGAAAGAAATTTGCAGAAGATCCATTTCGAGGATGGTGTGAAGAGTTAGGCATAGTACAGATTTTTGCATCTGTCGCTTATCCACAGGCAAATGGTCAGGTGGAACGAATTAACTGAAGTTTGGTGGAAGGAATTAAGATGCGCTTGGATAATGCAAGAAGCGGCTGGGTGGACGAATTATCGCATGTACTATGGGCACATCGGACCATGCCGAAAACAAGTAACGGTGAGACTCCGTTCAGCTTGACATATGGTACGGAAGCGGTTATCCCAGCGGAAGTGGGTCTACCTACCCAAAGGATGCTTGAGGAACGAGACAACGAGAAAGAGTTAAGAACAAATTTAGATTTGTTGGAAGAAAGAAGGGAAATGGCAGCTATTAGGGAAAGCCGGTACAAATCCGAAATGGAGAAATATTATAATGCTCATGCGAAAGTGTATCAATTTAAAGAGGGGGATCTTGTGTTGCGGAATAATGATGTTAGTAGGGTGGAGCCTAAAGGAAAGTTGGCCATACAATGGGAAGGTCCTTATAAGGTTGCAGAAGTATTGAGTAAAGGATCTTATTTGCTGGAAGATGGAAGTGGAAATCTAATGTCAAGACCTTGGAATGGAGTGCATCTGAAAAAATATTACTTGTAAAGTTTTTGACAAATGAGATTGTAAAAAAATATATATATAGATGGATATGTTCCATTCTCTGAATAAAAACCTTCATAATTGCTACGGGCAATAGGTTCTTGTTTAAAAAAAAATACAAAAAAAAAAACAAAAAACATACGTATGGATGAACTCAATCTAGTAGATTGAAGAATGGTTGGTCACCATGCACCTTAAGATAGGTGCGGTTCATTTAAACTAGTTAAATTGATCAATAAAAGCATCCTACAAAGATGCGACCTATGAGGTCATAAGAGGTAGTTTCGCACTATCCACATTTCCAGAAGTTATACTTAAAAGAGATTAAGGTTACTCTCAAAGTTCTGGATAAGGTTTATGAGACCAAAAAACTAACCATGTGTTACTAGCTGCTGAGTTTGCAGTATGTGTATGGTTATGGTTAGAAACTTAAGGTGATGAAATGGACGCATGTGGTCATTTGGGTTTATAATATAATCAATACACATGCGAATGAACAAATACAAAATATAATGCACACAATGACATAACAAAGTCATGGCCACACATTCAAAATAAGATAAGTTATATAAAAGTGTATAAAAGAAACATTGTCTAGAAAAGTTACGCCCTACACATATGGGCACCCAAAATAAATCCACTCGCAGGTGGAGTCAAATGTATCACTGTCTTGATCAAAAGGAGTTAAAAGAGAGATGTACTTTGGGGTCTTCAAAGATGGCGGATGGTGGTTGATGGGGGTTCAGTTGCCAAGACGTCTTTGATTTGCTCGCTGGGTGCATCTTGCAAGCTCTTACAAACCTCAACAAAAGGAAACGTCAACTTTTGGAAGTTTGCATTTGCTTCTTGCAGTTTCTTGGGGCCTTCTGGGTCAAATCCTTGGCAAGTTGCAGCAGTCACCTTGGGATCAATAGATGTTGAGAATACTCCTGCACGAACACCCTCATTATACCCACATGCATTCATGGCGTTGAGGGCAGAGGTAATGGCTAGCTTAAGATCTTGACCTTTTAGAACTTTGTTTACAGTCGCAAGAATGCCTTTAGTGACCAACCAATCTATGTCATCCTTCAAAGTTTTCTTACTTTCCTCCAATAGATGCTTTTCAGCATCAAAAGCAGATTTGACAGCATCAAGTTCTGACAATTAAAGGAAATGTGTGATGGTAAGTAAAGACAGTTGAGAAGAGAGGGATGAATGCATAAAAAAGGAATATAATACCGGAATTTCTTTGTTAGAGTTGAAGGTGCAGGTCTGCAAGCTTGTCATCTTTTTCCTTTAGACCCTTCAGGTAATCAGAAAATTGGTTCTGCTTCTGTTTCTCCAGGCTTTCGACTAAAGCCCTAGAACTGTTCAAATATTTCTCTACATCAGACAACCTGGAGGAAATAGCAGCATTAGATTGAGACAATTCATGATTTTCCTTTTGGAGCATCTGATTTCATTTATGTAGATCCGGCTTTGCAGTCAAAGCCAGTTTTGCATTCAGTGTTTGAAGCTGAAATTCGGCTTTGATCTAACGGTTGTAGAGTTCAGGAATAATGGTTGTGTTCATGGAATAAGAAGAAACTACTTTCGATGTGAATTCTGGAGCTAGCATATCCTCTAAGCGCCTCACATCACCTGTTCCAATAACCTTCAGAAAGGAATCTTTGGCACATGCAGAATTCAACAGGCTGTCCCTGTTGGTAATGTTCCAGGTAGGAATAAACAGTTCATCAAGACCAAGAGGGGATTTGTTGCAAGAGGCCATTAGTTTTGCCTCATTGCGAATCCACATTGCGTCTGTAAAGCTGGGAGGAGTAGGGGAAGATCCAAAGTTTGAAGTACCACTAGTGAAGAATTGTGTTGATAAGGGTGATGCTGAAACAACCGGTGATGAAACCATGGTTTGTGTAAAAGCTGGGGGAAGTTCACACTCAGGGGTAGAAATCGCAGTAAATGGAGTACCGGTTAAGTCAATAGTCTGACAAGGTGACTGAATAAAGTCAGCAAAGGTAGTACTGACCAGATGTGCTAAACTGGGGGGGGGGGGGGCATGGTAGGAACACTTTCACCTTCGGATGGACGGGAAGGAGTTCTTTGATAGATCTCACCTCCAAGATGCTCAGAAAGGGCTTCAACAGTGCTAGAGAATTTTTCTTTCGATCGGGTTACTGGTGACTTGCGAGTTTTCTTAAGAGTGTTTTCATCTTCTTCTCCTTCTACTTTAGTTGTGCCTTTGGAAGGTTTGGCACATCTTTTCCTTGTTTTTTTGAACTGTTAGAGATGGAGGACGGGATTCTTTTTGGGGAGAAGTTGGGATCGGTGATGGGGTCTCCTGAGGTGATGGGGGTTCCATCAGCAGTGGCTTCAGTAGTGGCAACAGGGGATGCATCAGTAAAAACTTTGGTAGAGGTAGTAGGAAGTGTTATGGTGGAAGATGCTTATTTTCCGATATCTATTTTGCTGAACTTCAGTTGGTTAAAGTCCTTCATTTTTAAGGCATCAGACAGATCCAAAGCTGCATATGGAGATAAAAAGTTATAATGAGTTAACATAAATAAATGGTAAGAAAGGATTTTATAATAAGGAACGCACGTTCTTTCCCACATAAGATGACGGGGTGCATCTGAGGGAAAAACCATTTTTTACTGATTCTTGTAAGAACCAATATTTCTTCAGGTACTAGGCGGATTGGGTGAACAAATTTACTTATAAGTTCATACGTGGCTTGGTGAATTTCGGCTTTTTTGGGAATAATGTCATGAATAATCAACCTAGTGTCACGCCCTTTCATGGTATCCGGGAGACACGAATTGTGTAGATAGAAAAATTGGTTTTTCCATTGGCGATTGGTGGGGGGTTTTCTAGTAAAAAGCTGGTTGATATCTCTACACTTTTCAAAAGTATACCAGTCACCAGACATGGTAAGTCGGTAAAAGGCATGAAATTGAATCAATTGGGGTTCTAGGTTAAGGGCTCTGCAAGATAGTTCAAAGTGGTTTAGAATGCTTAAAGCCGTGGGATTGCATTGAGAAAAGTGAATTTCGAAGTATGTCAAGGCTTCAAAAAGAAAGGGGGTGAACGGAATTCTGTAATTGGCCATTCGGATGGAATCAAGATACAACCCAAATTTGTTATCAGGGAATGGATGAATAGGTTTCCCTTTTGAGGCAAGAACATGGTGTAAGTTCCGAGGGATTCGAAATTCTTTTACAAAATCATCTAAATCATCTTGAGTAATCGAGGGGAAGGAGATTGGGAGGTTGTGTTTGGAAGAAACCTTCTCAGTTTTGGCCATAGAAAAAGATTATAGACGCAAATGGTAAAAGAAGAAAATAAGGAATGCTGACCTTAGGTGTGAATGGCGATGAAGTTAGTGCAGGTATATTGGCAGAGAGGATAGAAATTTTCTGGTAAATTTTTTGGGGGAGAAGGTAAAGGATATATATAGACGAGTAAATAAGCGGTTTTGATAGCGGTTTTTGATACGGTAGTTTTGCATAAGCGGTTTTTACGGAGGGTAAATATGGAAGGAAAATTTTGAAAATTTTGAAAAAGGTGCTTTTTCATTATTTCTGATTGTGACAGGTAACCGAATAGGTGAAAGATTCGACACATGGCATTGAGGGGTGATTGAAAGCTATGATGACGGTTGTATAGGTCAGAGTGTACGTATGCACATGTCAGATATGTAACCAACCATTCGTATTCGGAAGTAAGTCTATTAACTTCATTTATTCACTTAATAGACTTGGGGGACTTGATGAAGTAAGCGATGATTCGGATGTGTATTACACGTCCGATCGCTTACTTCTAAGTCCTTCGGAAGTGATGTTTGTTGGAAGTGTTGTGCACATATGGGTAGATGCGATCTTGCAGGTGCAAAGTTGGAAGATCGTGTGCGAAGCCTATAAATACCCGAAGGATAAGATAGTTTAGGGATTGAGATTCACTTGTAATTTTGTACTTACACATGCATCTGTATTTTCTCTCTGTATTATAATCAATAAAACTTCACTTTCTCCATTATCATCTTCTACTTTCCATTACTCTTATTCCTGATTTGGCGGCAAATTACCATTGGTGATTACTTGCTTTTTTAGCAGCCATAGCTAATTTTGCATTCATTGTTTGAAGTTGGAACTCAGCTTTAATCCAACGGTTGTAGAGTTCAGGGACGATGGTGCTGTTTGTGGCATAGGAAGAAACAACTTTCGATGCAAACTCCTGAGTTGGCATATCTTCCGAACGCCTCACATCACCTGGTCCGATAGCCTTCAGGAAGAAATCCTTTGCACATGTTGGGTCCGATAGGCTGTCCCTGTTGGTAATATTCCAAGCGGGAATAAACAATTCATCAAGTCCCAGAGGGGATTTTTTGCGAGATGCCATCAGCTTGGCCTCATTACGGATCCACATTGCATCTGTAAAGCTGGTCGGAATGGAAGAGGATCCAAAGTTTGAAGAACCACTAGTGTAGAGCTGAGTGGATAAGGGTGATGTTGAGACAACTGGTGATGGAATCATGGTTTGTGTAAAAGCCGGAGGAAGTTCACATTCAGGGGTAGAAATTGCAGTAGATGGTGTACTTGTTAAATCAATGGTTTGGCAGGGTGATTGAATAAAGTCAGCAAAAGAGGTACTCACTAAGTGTGCCAAACTAGGGGGTGACATAAGATGCATGCTTAAGTTTTTAGATGGGGGTGGAGGAGTTCTTTGAGGGATCTCACCTCCAAGGTGTTCAGAAAGAGTTTCAACAGTGCTGGATAATTTTGCTTTTGATCGGGATTGGTGACTTGCGAGTCTTCTTGGGAGCGGTCTCATCTTCTTCTTCTTCTTCTTCTTCCGCTTTAGTGGTGCCCTTAGTGGGTTTGGCATATCTCTTCTTTCCTTTTCGAATTTTTGGTGAAGGAGGATTGGATTCTTTTTAAGGAGAAGTTGTAGTCAATGATGGGGTTTTAGAAGAGGTGAAGGTCTCATCAGCAGTGGCTTCAACAGTACCTGAAGGTGGCGCATCAGTGAAAGCTTTAGTGGAGGCAATGGGAAGTGTTGTGGAAGAAGATGCTTCTTTTTCGATTTCGGTTTTGCTAAACTTCAATTGTTTGAAATCCTTCAATTGCAATGCATAAGATAGATCCATGGCTGCATGTAAAAGTAGAAAAAGTTATAATATATCAAGGAAAACAAATAACAGGAAGGGATCTTATAAAGAAAAACACACTTTCTCCCTCACACAAGATAACAAGGCGCATCTGAGGGAAAAACCAGTTTTTGCTGATTTTGGCAAGAACCAATATTTCCTCAGGAATTCGACGGATCGGGTGAACAAATTTGCCAATAATTTCATATGTGGCTTGATGAACTTTGGGTTTTTTGGGGATAACGTTATGAACGATTAGCCTGGTGTCACGCCATTTCATGGTATCCGGGAGACATGAATCATCAAGGTAGAAGAATTGGTTTTTCCATTGACGGTTTGTGGGTGGCTTTCTGGTAAAAAGGTGGGTAATATCTCGGCGTTTCTCAAAAGTATAACAGTCACCCGACATGGTTAGTCGGTAAAAGGCACGAAACCGAACTAATTGGGGTTCTAGGTTAAGTGCTCTACAAGATAACTCAAAATGGTTCAGAATGCTTAAGGCGGTGGGGTTACACTAAGAAAAGTGAATTTCAAAATAGGTTAGGGCTTCACGAAAAAAGGGGTGAAAGGGATCCTGTAATTGGCCATTCGGATAGAATCGAGATACAGGCCGAATTTTTATCCGGAAATGGATAAATGGGTTTCCTTTCTGTTGCAAGAATGGGGTTTAAGTTTCATGGGATTCGAAATTCTTTCACAAAATCATCTAATTCATTTTGGGTAATCAGGAGGTAGGAGATTGGGAGATTGTGTTTAGAGGAAATTTTTTTATTTTCAGCCATAGGAAAAAGAGTATAGAAACAAATGGTAAAAGAAGAAAGAAAGAAAAGGAATGCTGACCTTGGATAAAAATGGCGATGGAGGTAGTGCAGGTGTAATGGCGAAGAGAGTGGAAGTTTTCGGTAAAATGTTTTGGGGAAGAAGGAAAGGGTTATATATAAGCAGGTAAAAAGGGCGGTTTTGATAGCGGTTTTAACAGAGTAGTTTTGCAGAAGCGGTCTTTACGGAGGGTAAATATGGAAGGAGAATTTTGAAAAATTTTGAAAAGGTACTTTTTCATTACTCTTGATTGTGACAGGTAACTGAATGGGTGAAAGATTCGACATGCGGCATTAAGAGGTGATGGAAAGCTATGATGACGGTTGTATGTGTCAGATTGTACAGATGCAAATGTCGGATATGTAAACGACTGTCTGTATTCGGAAGTAAGTCTATTAACTTCATTTTTTCACTTAATAGACTTTGGGGGACTTGATGAAGTAAACGGTGATTCGGATGTGTCTCACACATCTGATCGTATACTTCCAAGTCCTTCGGATATGATGTTTGTTGGAATATCGTGTGCGGAGCCTATAAATACCCGAAGAATAAGATAGGTCGGGGGTTCGGATTCATTTGTAACTTTGTATTTACACATGCGTCTGTATTCTCTCTCTCTCTACAATAATCAATAAAACTTCACTTTCTCCATTATCATCCTTTATCTTTCCATTACTCTTATACCTGATTTGGCGGCAAATTACCATTGGTGATTACTTTCTTTTTCAACTATCAATTCAAACTTATAGGTTATTAGCAAAAGGTTTTGCTTAAACCTACCTTGGTCTACTAATTAGAACAATTTAATCTTGATAAGATACAAGATTGTGGGTTTGAATATTTATGCGATCCAGCGCATATTTGATATCTTAATATTATGAAACTGAATCATCTCAGATCAAGCATTTGATATAGATTCACGTTTCATTCTTTAGGTGATGTATTATGAAATATTCTTCAATAAGAATGTTAGGTTCCATTCAAATTCATCTCCTTTAGAACGCTCACATTTTTCTGATTTAGACAAAAATTGTTTAGTCAGATAAATGTTCACTTACTTCTGATTAAGGCAACAACTTGTTGGTCAGATAGTGTGATATCTATATGGCTATACTTGAATTCCTTCAAGTTCACCATTATACTTCATGTTTCATTAAAGTCCAACACTTAAAAGAATTGCTTTCTTTCTCTTGGATGAAACATTAATCCCTACAGAGTTAAGAAGTATATATTATGGTAAAGCGTAGTTAATGGCAAGAACTAGTTCTTGGTACTAGACTTGAGTAGGCAAGTTATGGATTGGATGGTTAGGGTAATTTTGGCAAATGAAGTATCCTATATGTTTAAGCTTCAATTTCTTGATTCTTAATTTTCCTGGATTTTAGAGTTAACAATTTAACTTTGCAGGATTTCAAATTTTATTTTACAACTATTTATAAAATTCAAATATAGGAATATTAAGGTAATGGTATTTATTAGTTATTAATCATCCAAATGATTATTACCATTAATCAAGGCTGATGATTCTTGATCAAATCAAGATACTTTATGCTCATTTTGAAGGTCATATCAAATACGAATATTTTTGAAGTTATAAATGATTCAGTGTCTATTAGCTTATTGATACTCTTCACGACAAGATTTAGAGTTTCAGCGAACTACTAATCATCAAGTGATTATCAGACAAATCATGATTACATTTAGCATTGTGAGGATCACATATCCTTTATGCTCATGATGAATTCACGATTATGTGAATCATAATCATCAGGCTATGCGTTATGTTTATTTTGAACTTTATAATCAAAAGACTAATTGAGAAACAATTTCAAAAGTCAAACGATTATTCATACGATGCAAAAGATAATGTCAAACAAAATCAAAAGCAAACCATGTTCAAAACTGGGAAATCAAACGAGTATTCATCCTGGACGCACGCATGGAAAAACAAATCAAAATGTTTTAGAATACTACCAAGTTAATTAATCTAGATGTGAGCCAACCCTGGTTCCCTTGAGGTGCAAACGAGCTTAACGATCTTCTTGGTTTTGATCCCATCATTTTTCAAGTTCCTACAAAGTATAAAGTGTGTAAGCAAAGCTTCACATTTTGTGGAATTAGAAAAATGAAACATAAGACTAAATACCTCCAGAAGAACTCTCGCCATTCTTCTGAGCCTTAACCTTAGCAAGGTACTCAGGGCAGTTCCTCTTCCAGTGTCCCATCTTATTACACTCAAAGCATTGGCGTTGATCAGGCGGCGACACTGCTTTGAAAGTCTTCTTGCCCTTCCCTTTTCCCTTGGCACCAGACTGAGTGGTGGCAGGTTGTTTACCCTTTCCAGTAGTGGAACGCTTCCTCTTACGATCGGGCTTCTTGACACCAGTTGACTTGACCACCAAGACCGCATGGGTCTTGTTGGAGGCGATGTTGATCTCAGCAGTTTTCAACATCCCATGAATTTCCGATACTATCTTCACCAAGTTGCTCATATTATAGTTTACCCTAAACAGAGTGAACGAACTGGAAAGTGATTGAAGAATCAGGTCGGTAGCCAATCGTGAGGGATGGCATACTCGAGCTTCTCCAAGCGGTCAATGTAGGACTTCATCTTGACCATATGAGGGCTGACAGGAGCACCTTTAGCCATCTTACATGATATGAGTTTAGTTACAACCTCATAGCGCTCCTGACGGGCATGTGTTTCAAACATGCCCTTCAGGTGTCCTATCATCTGCAAAGAACTCAAGTCCTCCATGTTCTTTTGAATTTCTGGAAACATAGTGGCCAACATCAGGCAGGATACTTGGTTAGCATCCCTTACCAGGCGGACATGCGCTGCACGAGCAGCCGCAGTGTTATTTACAGGTTGTGCAGGCACCGCAGCATCCAATACATGGAGCTTGTTGGCCATCTTGAGCACAATTTTGAGATTGCGGAACTAGTCAAGGAAGTTGGTGTCATTAAGTTTCTCCTTCTCAAGGATAGACTTAAGTTGGAAGGTGTCATTGGGTGCATTGTTTTTCGTTGTTGTGGGCCATCTGAAATATTTAGACAATTTATTTTAGTATTTTTGATGTTTAACCTAGATTCAATTACGGTAAGTTCTAATTGAATAAAGGATGAGATTCCATTTAACTTAATTACTAAAGGTAGCTGTAGCATGCAATCAATAGTAATTAGATAAATAGACAGACAACGATTGTCATTTGTGAGGACCAATCACAATACCCGTTTATGAGGCCGCAATAACATCAAATGTTGTATGCGATACATTTAGCCTCATCTATGCCCACTTCTATTTACAAAGATCCATGTTACAGTGTTATAGCTCTAATAACGTGACCCCCTGCAAAGTAGAGGAATAGTTACCCGAGGTGGCCACATGTACAAGTACGGTGCTGTAGCTCCAATAGTTGTACCTTAGAATACACCCTACATGCCAAGTACGGTGCTGTAGCTCCAAACTGACATTTCAGTAAATGCATTCCAAGTTGGGCTTGACCTGGGACGACATAAACTATTAATTTTAGACTTACCAAATAGGGTTATTTAATCAGCTTTTAGTTGGTGATTATTTATCGCAAACCCTATCATCACTCGGGACAGTCAAATTAGATACCCTAATTAAAAGACTACGTTGTCGTGAAGCATACATAACCAAAAAAAGTACACAAGCCTTTTTAAGAGTTTATAAATTTCATAAATTTTGAAAAACTCTTTCTTTGGTTATATATATTTGTTGAGTTAAAAATACCTTATTTAAAACTCATTTATCTTTCGATTGTAAAATCTTTTAAACTCATTTTAAAACAATTTTAATGTGTTTTAGTTGGTTAAGAATGTAAGCAAGATAAACACAATCCATACACATGTATTCGGCTATATTAGGGCATCGGTATTGCTAGAGCCTCTTAGCAATATCGGACAAGGTCTAAGGGACAAAATAACACACAAGGATGAAACTAGCATCTTGTTGTCTTCTTCGGTTCCCACTGACTCCAGGACTCTTCTTGAACTTGATTGGATCTTCAGGTCTTCGGTTTGAGAAACTTTCATTTGGGAGACCTACCAAGTATGGAAAATTTCCATTTCAGAAAACCTGCCAAATTTGGAAGGTGCCAGATTTGGGAAGTTACCATTTCTGGAAACCTGCCAAATCAGAAAACTGCCAAATCTAGAAAGTTTCCGAATTTCAAAGCACGGATTAAAATAGTAAACTTTATAAAATTGGAAAGTTTCCAAATTAGAAACTTACTAAATCGGGAAACTGCCAAAATTGGAAATTTTCCAAATTAGAAACTTACTAAATCGGGAAACTGCCAAAATTGGAAACATTTCCAAATTTGGAAACACATACCAAAATAGCAAACTTTCCTAAATTAGAAACTTGCTAAATTAAGAAAGTTCCAAAAATGGAAAACCGAACCAAAATAGGACTTGCCAAATTTGGAAAGTTACTAAATCAGGAAAGTTGCCAAAATTGAAAACACATCCGAACCAGAGACTTGCCAAAATTAGGAACTTGCTATTTCGGGAAAGTTCTCAAAATTAAACAAGAAAAGAAATAAATGATTTAAATCTATCTATTACAACTTTGGACCCAAAAATAGTGTGCCAACCGAAAACCTAATCTATTACAATTGGGCCAAAACATGGGCCAAAACCAAATATAAAATCACAATCATTCAAACACGCAATTTCAATAAATTGGGTCGGGCCGAATACACGTAATTAGAAAAAACAATCAAAACATTTTAATTGCTTTATTTTGGTGGATCCGAATCGACCAAAATTCATTTATGCAATTATATATAATTAACAAATTAATTATAATTTTAATTCGCACCTTTCGGGTTGTTAAACCCCAGTATGCGAATTCACCAGTTTAAAACATGACCGGTCTAGATTTGCGTGTGGTGATCAAGGCTCTGATACCACTATAGTGTTTTGCCAGTGGTATTCGGTTCACGGGTAGTAATATAAATTTTTTTTTAAAACCCGTTTTACTAACTCTATTACCGGATACAATTATCTTTATTTAATTACATTTATAAAATCAGAGTTGCGGAAGCGTATATTAAATATATAAATAAATTAAACGCGAAAAACGAAATCGACCAACAAGCAAACACCAGATATATGTGTATATATCGAGATATACATATATATATATATATACTAGTCGTGTGCCCGCGCGTTGCGGCGGCGACAGTGTATAGCGTGTTATTCGTATTCTGTTCGCTTATTATGGCGGCACGACAATTTACATCGAGGTATTCGTTTATTTAGAACTCAAACAAATAACAACAAACACTCGATGAAATATATATTTAGTCACAAACATAGTAACTTAAAACCAAATGAGTTGTAAGATAGAAGTCATCAACATAATTTTTAAGAGATCAGTAATAACATAGTACTTTTTAAATCAAATTCGAGGGTCAATGAATTCCATAGTGAGGAAGTCAATCCGTGTCGTGCGCCATGCAATCAGTCATAAACAGTGTTCGCACGTTCGGGGGTGATGTCGATTTACAACGCGATATTCGTTTATGTCCGCGCGATATGGTGGTGAACCCAATTTACTTGAGGATTTTAGAAACCAACTTTAAATTAAGAACAAAACACAAACCATCTTGTAATATAAAACCCAACTTTAAATAGCTGATGTGCCACTTGTTTATATCATCTTTAGGTGATGTTTGTTTTTTAAGAGGTAAAATATCTGCATTCTGCGGACCATATCTGCAGACATCTGTAGAAAAAGAGGTGGACCAAACCTCTGCAGTTTGTAAGAAAAAGACTGTTTGTTTTTTTAACTTCTACAGACTGTTAAAATAAACTTAAATTTAAATAATCCGTTTTTTTTTAACTTATAGATAATTACCATTCAAAACTTTTGATTTTCTTTCGGTATATTTTAACAAATAATTTTTTAACAGTTTTCTTTTAAATGAAATTACAAAAAAAATTTATAAAAATTGTTAAAAAAAACTATTTAAAAACATTTTTTAAATAATTATTTAAAAACGTTAATTTTTTCATTTAAAAAAAACTAAAAAACGTTATTTGAAAGAAAAAAATTTGTTTACAAGTTTGATTTAGACAAAAAAAACTATTTAAAATGTTTTAAAAAATTTGTTTAAAAATGCTTTAAAAACCGGTTTAAAACGTTTTTATTTTTAAAAGAAATTTTAAAAACGTTTTTATTTAAAAAAAAATTAAAAACGTTTAAAAAAACTTTTTTAAAATAAAATATTAAATATCTATCAGATAATCATCTAAATTTCTTTATCATGTTCTTTACAAAGTTCTATAACTCCTCTTTTAACTTCCGCTTAATCTTGAGAATGGTACATGAAAGAAAATTAGTAGTGTAGCATTAGTTATTAAATGGAGCTTATAGGCTAATGATTTTTTTTGCTAGTTAGATAATATAGAAACATACATGGTTTTTGAAGAACATAGATTTTAAAACCACAACTTTTAAAAATCAAATAACATAAGCAAGTAAAATCTTGCATACTTGCAGCTCCACATCTCTTGTTTTGACTTCCATCAACTACTATACATCAAACTGGTATAAGTGAATATATATGGTGCGAGCGCGATAGCGGATATTATATTGTAACTTTATATCGACGCTTTAGAGTAATATATACCTAGACACAACCTGGATATCTAAACGGGTCAAATGGGTTGGTTGGTCTAACGGATCAAAAGTGTCTACAAACCATTAGCATACACGAAGTTCTTCAAAAAGGACCACAAGAACTTAACCCTATTATCAGCATAACATCTAACATAAAAAAATAACTACCACTACGCCATAACACCCTAAATTAGATATTTTTTCCTCCTAAACACAAAGCAACGTGACTGGCTGCAATCCTTCTTTAAATCAAAATTTCATTCATTTACTTGTTTCCATTTCTTTGTTTATTATCACCTAGAGCAGTCCACCTGCACATATATTATATCTAGGATATGGCCCAAAATTTACCATGTTTCAAAAAATCAACTAAAAAAAGAGAAGCTAAACCAAAAACAATTGTATGTTCCAAAAAACGATTCTTTTCAGAAAATTTGGAAAACATCTAATGTAATAGTACCTGCAAGAACTGTGAAGGTATTTGACAAAGACAAATCTGATTAATAACAGCCTTGTTGAAGTACCTAACCTAAAATACGTTGAAGGATTAGTCCATAAATACTCCTTGATTATATCAGCAATCAACCTGCACATTGAAGTTCATTGTTATGAAATTAAAAGATACCTAACTTAAAATATAATGATAAAGGATTTACATCACCACACATACACAATCATGTCTATTCTGACGTACCATCTAGAAACTTTTGCATACAACTTGATATCTAAAAAATGAAAATAACAAACCATAAAACAGTGACTGTATATTCCTAAAATCCAATAGGTAACTAAGGACTAACATATGATAGACAATACATGAGCATAAAAAAACACACTGAGAAGAAAAGGGCGCGATCACAAATAAACCGCCAAAATGAAGCAGGCCGTGAAAAGTTGAAAACACAAGACACACGATGATATGAAAAGGATATAAAACACCACATACCGTCATGCTCTATACTTATAAGATCCATAATAACAATTAGCCAAAATTGACCTGATAAGAATATTAAGAAACAAGTCAATGTTGAACCGGGTAAAAACATACCTGATGTCTATTAGTGGGTCAACCCAACTTCATTGTGTCATAGCTTGTACTCCCACATATAATACTTGATCAGATCAAAACAAAAAATGAAAAAAATTGATAAATCAAAATGAAATCATCAAAAATCTGTTCTCCTAACCTGTTTTTTTAATTGATTATTGTGACTATAAACTGTATGAAAAAACATGATCATAATCAGTCGATGCAAACACTTAAAACTGATTATTGAAACTTCAAATCATAATAATCTATTCAAACCCACATCAAAACACTTTTGAAATTGCTACAGGTTATGTTGATTGATGAACAATTACACATACCTTCCTACACCATCAGTTTTGAAAAATCTTGTCAGATTAACCCAACGAAGCTTCATTCACCACCATGTAAGCACAGAGTACAAGCAGCATAAGCATTACAAACATTGAAATTAGAGTATATCAAAACAATCTACTATCAGAAGTGTTAATTCATTTGACCATAAAGTTCCTTGTTAAACATTAACTGGAAAATATAGCAAAGAGATATCTAACCTTAAAGAACACGATGATTATGTACAAATATTTATGCAGTCAACAAACTCATTTCAAATGAACACTAAAAAACAACCCAGATGATTATATTAGTAAACAATTCGATAATATAAATATGTAAATAGATCAATGTAGGTACCAAACCTCATCCGAAGGATCTTTCTAAAGTTGAAGATGCATGAGAAAGTGTGGTACCTCGAGATTTTCTTTTTAAGCCTCTCGAGGAACGGCTTCAGCCCCCTCAATGGCCTTCTGAACCACCTCTGAGCTAAACGAATGAAAAGCTTTTCCCACCAGACCAACCTGTCCTTACAGCCCCTAAAAACAGTCCCAGCAGTGAGCGTCTCACCCACCTTGACATATCTTGAATAGTAATTCCAATCATTGGTTGTCCCATTATAACCTAACCAAAAATCAGCAATAAAACTTAACCAAGCGTATAGTAGCTAATTTGCAACCAACGAAAGATATGATTAAATAAGAAAACAACCAAAGAATCTACATATGCATCTTTATCAAAGTACCTCCATAGTAATAAGTTGTAGAAGCATAGTTGCAAAAATATGCCACTGTTAGGTCCATATAATCTGGAATCCATGGGGTTAAAGACCTATCTAAAGGTTGGTTCTGACCATTTCCACCCCAGTTGTGTTATCAGCAGAAGGCTATAGTGTAATCACACATAATTACCACCAGATTATGCTCCATAATATTAGCTATTGTTAAAAACATTGATAAAAACAATAGTGTGGAATATTGTTATATGAAGCCTATGTCTCACCTTCTTCACAACTGGCCCCTGCACCAAATGAAAGAAAAGAATGCAATTTGTATTGGAGGAAAAACACAGAAAATCACAAACTCTTCAAATTAGAACAAAAGCATATCTCATTGATATAAATCTAAGAAAATCAAACTAAAAAGGGCTTTTCTTCACAAGGGAATAAACTTGATTCAAATCCAAGCAACCAGATAGAACAATCATCAATATAACAAATTGAAATTATAAAGCAAAAAGAAAAACATAAAACATAGATTAAGAGTTCATTGCCAGAAATTAAAGAGAATTAGGGTTGAATTGACTATATACAATACAGCTCTATTGTCGATTGTCACACACTTTATGAACTGAGAAGCACTCATTCTGGGTTCAGGAAAAATGAAAAAACCATAGAACGATTTTTACTCAAAAGCTGCAAAGATGAAGAAACCGGGTTAGAAACCAGGAAGATAAGCTCATAAGCAAACCCTATAATGGTCTAGGAAGATGAACAAACCTTAGGATTGGGAATTCGAACACAAATATACACACAAATCAACAAAATGCAGGCAAAATAAGCAAAATTTAAGCTATAAAAATCAAACCAAACCTCGAGCGAGTAGAAAGAGCAAATATCGAGTTGAGCCATTGACAAACAATTTCTATACCACCAGCAACACTCATATACCTTCTCCTATCACCGTTGATTACCAGAATATGGTTCAGAATCTACAATCAGCGGTCAAAGAAAGAAATAGAGAACGTAGATCTGAAGATGAAAATGAAGAAAGAAATTTGGATCAACGATGTGTTTGGATACTGATTCGACTTCGATCTATACCAAAATCAAAAATTTCAGATGCATTAAACCCTAAAAACTACCATGAGCAGGTAATAGAAAACGATAAATCAAAACCTAAAAACGATGGAAAAATACCTGCGAGAGCAAGGCGCAACGAAGACGATGATGCAGTGGTTTGAGAGAATAAAACGACTTCATGTCTAGATTTGAATTTCAATTTTTCTTCATGGCTTTTGAGAGAGAGGGCAATGCATCTATAGGACGATCCTTTCTAAAAACTGCTCTCTGCAGGTCTGCACTTTCAGATGGATTTTGAATTTAGGCTTGTTTAAGCTAGGTTGAACCGATGAGAAGCGGATGAAAGGGACGACTCTTTAATAATGCCGGAACCGGAAAGAAGAGGGGCAGGAACACCGATCGATGGTGAGAACCTTGTATTAAAAAGGAAAGCGTCTTAAATTTAAGACGCCTAATATTACAAAAATGCCATTTTAGTGAATATCTATTATATAGTAGTATAGATATATATATATATATATATATATATATATATTGTTAAATAAATTAAATATATATTTACATTAAATATATAAATGTTTAATTACTTATATTTTATCAGATAAAGTTGTGGTAATTGAATACAACAAGGTTATCTGATTGTCATAATCTAAATTATGATTCGATCTAAACCAATAGTGTTCAGGTCTAGAACGATTGGTTCGTTTCGAACAACTGCTCGAGACACCGAGGTTCAACGAGACAAGAGTTAGGGTTGCGAAAACTTACCAGAGAAGCAAGCTCGGGTTCGGTTCAAAACTGTAGCAGAAAAATTGCACCAAGAGAATCCGACGAAATACGGTGGCGCATGGCGGCGATGCGGCGGCGCAACGACGGTGGTGCGGTGGCCGGAGTGCGTTGGTTCGGCGGTGACAGCGGCGGTCAGCGGGCGGAACAGCGGTGGTTCAAGCGGTGGTGGTTGCTGGACGGGGCGGCGACGAAGCGGTGGTCGCACGGCGGTTTTCCCCGTAATCGTATTGCAGGTCTCCTATTTATAATCTCATAAACCTATTGTGGAGTAGTTTTCTTTTTAAAAGCAGTTGTCCCCGTAATCGTATTGCAGGTCTCCTATTTATAATCTCATAAACCTATTGTTGATAAACCATAATTGGTTTATAATTATATTCTAGGTTTATCCCTTATCTCTTAACCAGTTGTAGATGAACTACAACTGATTTAAAATCTCTCAATCCTTAAATAAACTAATTTATTTAAACAATGATTATCCAACCACATTAAATAAAATTAATTAAATAAACTCATTTATTTAATCAACTTTTATTTAACTATTAATACTAATAATAGCAATTATTATTTTGTATTATTACCAACTAATAATTATTAACAATTAATAATTAATTTATGCTTTTATTATTAATAAATTAATAATATTAGGAAATGACAAATTATTATTTATATCCATATATAAATAACTGTTGGTCCCAAAACAACAATCGTTTACGAAATCTTTATCACAAATAAGTGCGGAAACCTTGTTTGTGAATGATTCGACTAGAAGATGATGAAATAGACTTGATATGAGATGAAGACAAAGCAAAACAATCAAATCTTGAATGAAAACCAATCAATCTTCCATTAACAAGTGTTCACGATCGGAAATACAAAGAAGAACAAGAAAATCGTAAACCAAAAGCTAGCTACAATCATAAACTAATGGGTATTTATACTACCCTTACCATTAACCTAGCTAGGATCATAAACCCATTGAGGAAACCGACCCAAGAAGCCCAAAACCGTAATCACACCAAGCCCAAGCAAATGCAAGCCCCCATGTCTAATGTTCATGCCTCCTAATGTATAGCCCAACAATCTTCCCCTATGCATGAACCATTAGAATGTCTAAGAAAGAAGCAAATCAAATCGGAAGGTGTGAGACTCCTTCCTTGACCACCATTCACGTTCCACAATCCGATTTGCTGTTCCATGAAAAATTCCCACCCTTATAGCATTTTGATAATCGTGCTCATCACCAAGGATTAGTTGGGAGGCCAGAAGTTTGATATCATGTTCTCCAAACCTCAGCAAATCGACTGGATCATAGAATCGAAATTCTCGCATCTTCTTGCAAACCACCACCACCTCATGTTTTGTTGGATCATAAAACCAATTATCAAAATTTTCCACAAGTGTACCATCTTTAACCTCGTCGAGCATATTTATCACACGAGTTCTTTTGGTGCGAGGACACCTCACTTCTCCAACTGGCTCATTTGTAACAGGATCAGTTCCAGTTTGAACCCATCTTGTTTGTTTGAGGTCAAAGTTTGCAAAGTTTTCTTCTAAATGACCCATCAGATTATCACGGACTAGGTCTCCATGTGTATTCCTCCATCTGTTGATAAAAGGAGCCCTCAACAAATTTCTCAACTCTGTCTCTGTCCAGGAGTGAAATTGACCTCGAGATCTATAGTACTCGATTGGACTATACCCATCTCTTATCACAGCAAACAGTTTCTTTTCTCCATCATAATGCCAACACAAGATAGGTTCACGACTTCCCCTTTTGTCGAGATTACTTTCTCCTACATCAATAGAGTACAACTTAGGGGGAGGTCCTTGGAAGAAGTCTCTGAACCAATTAACCTGACTTTCAGGTGCCATTAAGATGAATCTTCCTCCTCAAGCATAATCTGAGATCTCTATGGAGTCATTACCTTCATCTTCTGGTTCTACTTCAGCAGTTTGGGCACCTTGAGAAGAACTTTGGCCTGGATCACCCTGAGCACTTGAGCTACCAGCCTCCTTTAGATCATCTAACTTCTTTCTCAATTCAAGAATGCATGCATACAAATACCTAATACTTGCTTCATTCTTACTCTCCTTCTCTTTCAATTTCTTGTTTTCTTCCTTTAGTTCTTTTATCTCTCCCTCCCTCTTCCTATTTTGAGACAAAAGAAAATTAATTTGAGGATCAGCATTTATCCGAAGGTCGATGGGAAGATCACTAGCTTGAACACTTTCCCCAACAAGTGCTTGATACGGACGAAAACCTGGTATGGTGTGAGGCTGGTTTGATTCGGTAGAAAAATTTACCCTTACAGGGCTGGGCTCAACAAATGAGCTTTTAACTTCAAAAAATTACCTTTCCTCACGAATTGGGCTTTGTTCATTTAGAATAGGACTTTCAGTAGAATCGGAGTTGGTTCTTCTACCTCAACTTGATCAGCAACCTGAAGTGTGTTCTCAACATTTGCAGGCTCAGACACTTCCTTATTCTGAACATTTGCACCTGATGGTTTTATCACCATCACCCCAGAGCTTGTCTTCTGGAACTTAAACCTGATAGTTTTTGGATCAGTTTTCTTTCTTGGTGCGGGTTCAGCCAGTGGATCAGGTTCAAAAAACATATCATCAGTAGCAACATTATCATTTAAGTCTAGCGGGATTGCGCCACTACTTGAAGAAGTGCTCAAGTCATCTCTTGTTCTCTTGTTACTGATTGGCTCCAGATTTCCATAAATGTCATCTCACAGATCCTCACCCTCAGGCAAAATTTCATCCAACACATTCTCCTCATCTGACGGTATATCCTCTGGTACCCCTTGAATAGCTACCGGAACATCATGATCTTCTGCAACAAATGTGTTGTTTCGAGGTACTTCAGGTTCTAGTTCTGATTCTGGTTAAGGTTCCCTTGCAACCTCAGGGAAAGCACCTCTTTTTGCCCACTCAAGCCTTCCTTGAAATGTGCTCTTTCCCTTTCTATCTTGAGTTTGAAGTCCAAACACACTATCATCCATGAATTTTATATCTAACTTCTCAACCCTTTCTTGTATCATTGGATACTTCCTCAACACCACCATGTGAATAAATCTTGGAGTCATGAGAAATTGATCCCTTGCGCTCAACTCAGCATTACCCACCCAATCTAGGAGCATCATCATTGAAAAGTTGTATTCCCAATCCAATGCCAGTGCGACAAATGTTGTTCCATGCACCTTATTCAGTTGCTCAGAGCTTGTTCTTTTTCCCAAAAATGATTTCTGTAAGTAGTGTGCCAAACACCTCCAGTAATGTGGTAATAGTTTCTTGAAGATTGGTGGGAATTTTACATCATACCCCATAAGACGCGCACCCTCTAACACTTCATTCTTAGAACATTCCATTTTATCTTCTGCTCTATCATTGATATTCAACACATGGCGAATATCTTCTTCAAGGATCTCAATTCGGCGGTTTTGAGCAGTTGCAGTGATCCTGGTTTTATCAGCGTTTGCCCTGGCAGTTCCCCAAAATTCTCTCACCAGTTTTTCATCTACCAGCACGTGTGTCCTGAGAGTATGAGTGATCTTGCATACATTCAATCCTGCAACTAGAGAGTAGAACAACTGTATGTGTTACTCTGGAGGGTTATCTGTTGATACATGGTCCCGATCGTCATGTGAAGTATCGAATACAAGACGAGTCACACAAGTCTACTAAGGTCCGAACTCAGGCCGAACCTGAAGTTCGGACATGGCCGAACCTTTGGCCGAACCAGAGGTTCGGACCAGCGGGTTTCTCTATTATAAATATGTGCGTCTTGTGTTGTATTCAGGAACAGTCTAAGCTTCCGTGTCATATTCTCTTATTGTACTCTGTGATTCTCTGTGGTTAATACAAAGCTCATTTGTATTTATTCTTTGTGTTTCATCTCGTACTACATTGATCTCATTACGACTAAGTAGAAGATCCGCACGCTCACGCACTTTCAAGTGGTATCAGAGCATTTGGTTTGTTCTACTAGTCGGAAATCAGTGTTTCTCGGAGTTTTGAGTTCAAATTCACGTTTTTGCGAAAATGTCAATCATTTTTGAGTTCGTTTGATTGTCTAGAGTGTGCTTTTCATCAAAAATCTGTTTCTAGATCGTTTCTATCGAGTTTGCTTGAATTCCCGTCGAAAACTCCAGTAAAAAAAACGTTGAAAATCGAGAAAATGAGGTCGAGTGAAATCTGTCTCGTTTGAGGTTCGGACAAGCTCGGAGTAACCGCTCCGAACTCGAGGTTCGGACGAAGTTCGGTCTTTATCTTGGTTCGGTGAGAGATCGGTCTAGGTTCGGAGAGAGTTCGGTGGTCTATCGGAGCTAGTTCGGAGTTGTTTGATTTTTGTTCTTCTGAAGGTCTGGTTCGGAGAGAGTTCGGCATTGTCAAGTTCGGACTAAGTTCGGAGGCAGCTCGGAGGAGGTTCGGACGAGGTTCGGAGTGAACAGTAACCAATTTTTCGAAAATGTCCGATTTTCAAGCGTTCGCGGCTATTCAAAATTCGGTTCAAGCTACGATGCAAACAATGATGAATTATGATAATGAAATCGGAACAAGTCAGAAAGTTCCCAAATTGCTCAAATTGGAAGATTATCATAGTTGGGTTAAACGGTTTGAAGCGTTTGTCGATACAAATGACATTGATATGTAGTTAGCTTTCACTGAGCAATATGTTTATCCTAAAGATGAAACTGGTGAACCTATTCTTCAAAGAAAAATGTCTTCTGAACAAAAGAAAGCTTATCAAGCTGAGAAAAATGCGTATGGTACGTTAACGATGGCATTGCCTAAAGAGTTACTTCATCAATTTGCTGGTGACTACACATCAAAAAGTCTATGGGATGCGTTGGAAAAACGATATGAAGGCAATGACCAATACAAGAAAAGTCGACAAAAGGTTTTGAAGAAAGAATTTTGATAGTTTTAAGCATTATCAAAATGAAACGATTCCCAATCTGATGGCAAGATTTGCTCATCTGATGAGTGAAATGCATTTGGTGAATCTTACTAAAGAAGAGGTTGATATGAAAGAAAAGATCTTGGAAGCTTTGCCTGAAAAATGGGAGAATTATGTGATGATGATTACTCACGATAAAGATTTTTCAGGATTGTCTTTCAATGATTTGGTTCAAAGAATTCAGGCTCGGGATATGGAATTAATGGTGAATAAATCACTTCCTACACAAATTCAGAATCCTGCAGTGTATCATGGTGAAAATGACTCTACAATGAATGCTGGAAAGTCTAATATTCTTAGTTTTGCTCCTCCTACAGCATTTCTGGCAGGTAAATCTGAAATTCCAAGTTATTCTTCTGCTGGTTGTACTGTGTCTGTTCCAAGTTCTTCGACTCAAAATGCATTGTCTGTTCAAACTATTGATGATTATAATGCATTGATGTCTGCATTAGTATCTTCATACTTTGGTGTTATCACTGGTTCTGTGAGTAATGCTGAGTTAGCAAATGAAGATTACGATCAGATTGATTATGATCATTTGGAGGAAATGGATCTAAATTGGCAATATGCTATGTTGGTTCGTAGAACAAAGAAAATTTTCAATAGAACTGGTAAGAAGAGACTGAATCAGGAAGGAAAGATTGGATTGGACAAATCTAAGGTGAAATGTTATAAGTGTTCAGTTTATGGTCACTTTGCTTGTGAATGTCCAAGTTCTGCAGAAAGTAAATTGAAGACTAGTCAACATGCACATTTAGTTTTCCATCCCTCAGATAAAGCTGCAAAGGTTGAACAGGAATCTGCTACTCTTGCTCATGATTGGACTGATATATTTATGCATCCAGATGAATCTGCCTGGAATGCTGATTCAATAGTTAAAAAGAATCATACACCAATCTCAATTGCTTTAACTGTTCAACATGCTAATGATGATAGCTTTTTAACTGAGTCTGATACTTCTTCAAGTGTATCTTTGGTACAAGAAGAATTACCTAAAGTTTCTACAAGTTCAAAGGTTGACAAGTTTGAATGTCTTAAGTGTAAAAAATTGCTTCAGCAGGTTGAAAGTTTTGAACAACATCGCCAAATTTCAACTGAAGAAATTGTGGTGTTAAAGAAAGAGTTGGAGGATTTTCAAAAGAAGTATTATGAGTTAGTTCATATTCATGAAGATGTTCTAAAGGAAAAGGCTCAATTGGTCGAAGAGTGTGAGAAAGCCAAAGTTGACGCGTTAGACGCAGCTCAAGATTTTGAGAATCTGTTTGAGAAGAGTTATCCGGTTCAGCAAAAATATGAAGAGGCTACTACTCTTATTGCTAAAACTACTGTTACCGTTGAGAGGCTTCAAAATAACATTTCTATGCTTCAAGATGAAAATGTTCTTTACCGAGACAAGAATGAAGTGTTAACAAAAGATGTTGAGATCTACAAGCAAAAGAGAGAAAATGTGCTTGAAGAATTATATGCTGAATGTGAGATCAGGAAGTTACAAACTTATGAGTATGATGATCTCAATGCAAAATTCATCAAGTCACAACAAGAGGTGTTTGAAGGTCAACAGAAAATTAATGACTTGAAATTGGAAATTTTGGAGTTGAAAAGACAAGTTAAGAATTGCAATTTGTCACCGACATTGCTAAATTTTTTTATACAAGCAGGATCAGAGTTCAGAGAAGTCTAAGGAAGAATATATTTTTTGGTACCTCAACTAGTGGATTTAATTGAAGTTACTTCTGCTCAGATTGATCCAAACAATGAATTGCATGACTATTCAAAGTTTGCTACTCCACCCAAGAAGAACAAGTCCAAGTCCAAAAAAAGGAAAAGTCTTTGGGTGAAGCTCCAAAATTTACTTCCAAGTCTGTATTGCTGGAAAATGAGAAAGTGTTTGATAAGGTTGCTTCGAGTTCTTCGTCTGCAACCGAAGAAGAAAAAGTTTTGATTGAAAAGAACAAGCTGAAGGATATCAAAGCCAAATTTACTAGTGAAGCTAAGTCAAGAATTGCTTCAGTTTCTTCGTCCAATTCTTCAAAGACTCAAGGATCTAAACACAAAGGTTTAGGTTACAAAGTGTTGGAAGAACCAGTTCAAGCAAAGAAATCGGTAAAGGCTGAAAAGGTTCCTAAAGCAAAAGTTACAAAGAAATCACCATCTCAGAAGGAATTTTCTTATTATTCTAGAAGATCTTTATCTTCAAGGAGTCCATCTCCTTGGTATGATTCTTCTGATGGTTTCTTTGATAACTTTCATTCTGAACATTCATCCGATTCTCATAAATCAAAACAATTTTCAAACAATTTTAGAGAAAGACTTTGTTATGTATGTCGTCAACCAGGACATCTCGCTGCTGATTGTCCGACGACTGCATATATTCACAAAACTGCCAAATATGTAAATACCAAAGGTCAAATTTTTGGTGAACCATGGTCCCCAAAGATTAAATCAACTCGTAAATTGTCTTGGTCTAAATCAAGTACGTCAGTTGAATCTGATTCGGGTTCCGATCAAAAATCAAAACTTTTTCAAATTTGGAAACCAAAAGTTGTTTCCAAGGCCAACAAGGATTTTAAGAAAGACACCGGGCGACCCGATGATGTTGATTCGGGTCGATCCCAATGCAACTAATGTGTTATTTGGTGTCAATCAGGTGTTTCAGGAAGACCTTTCGGTGATTGGCAAATTTATGATTGTGAAATATCTGTTCTAATTAAATTGAATTTCAAAATCAATTTTGTTTTTCACAAGGCTAAACTGCCAGTATTCGTGTTGGTTGATCAAATTTTCTTGTTTTTAATTCCGTCTCATTCTGAGGGGGAGTTTGTTTTTACAAAAATACAAAAATACAAAAATAGTGTGTTGTTTTTCAATTAGTAAAAATGAAAAACTATAAATAGAGTTGTCATTTTTAGGGGGAGAAATTTTAAAAAAGACAAAATCATTGAAAAATGAGAAATTGTATCCAACATGATTGGGAAATGATGGTACATTGGCTGACATTGTCTGACTCATGGATAAAATAGATGAAAAAGCCATAAGATCATTTGATCGATATGCAAGGTAGGCTCGGCAAATCAGAAAGTATACAAATGTGATATACACTAAATCTGATGCTTGACCTAGTGGACAACATCTTGATGCATATTTCATGATATATCAACAAAAAGATATGTGAAAAATAAAATGAGAAGTCACTGTGTATACATGTGTTCATTTTGCAAAGATTTAAACTTGTTTGATTTTCTTTATTTTGTCAAACGATCGGACTTTCTCTACGTGTCGAAAGACCGACCTGATCGTTGTTTGTTTGACGTTCTGCTTTATTTTCTTTGGTGCTTCGTATAACTCATCGGAATTTCTTTGCGTGTACGGGAGTACCGACCTGATTGTTGTTGAGTTATACAACTTCAACTTGTTTTATTTTCTTATTTTGTTAAATCTTAGGCCTTATCTGCGTATCGAAAGATCGACCTTAAGGTAGACGATTTAACGTTCTTATTTCTTTTTGCATGGAACACAGTTGACTATATCATGGTTACAATCATTTTGTGATTAAAAAACCACAAATGAGATCACAAAAAGTGATAAGCAAAAGCATATCTGAGTATGTCTGATAGTGTGGGGTACACTGGTCAATGCAAATCTAATCAATACCTTAACATATCCTGATGCTATGAGTATGATTTTGTCAGAGTTTAAAGTTGGTCAAATTATATCTGCAATCTGCATGGTTTATGTGCTTCAATAATTGAAATTGAAATGTAGTTCAGCATGTTATGTTCAAAAATAGTGTCTGATTCTGTAATGCCTTTACTTTTCTTATCAAAAAAACACCAAAAAGATTTTAGGTGTGTTTTGATATAAAATTTCTAAAAGTTGAAAATATTTTGTTTCTTATTTTTTTTCGATTGATCAGCACGAAATACAAAATCAATTTTCAAAAATCAAAATATCTTGGAGTCTCGAAGAGACATTTTGCACCTAGATTATTTATGTTGGCAGGTTTCTAAGTGGGAAGAGAACATCACAACTTCAAGTCTTCTGAAGATTGTTGATAAATAGATTTCACACGATGCAATATCTAGTATTCAAGATTGAACTCATCGTCAAGATCGAGGAAGAGTTTGATTGAAGATACAAGATACAAGTTTGATAGAGGAAATGATACTGCACATGCCGAGGGGGAGTTTGTTGATACATGGTCTTGATCGTCATGTGAAGTATCGAATACAAGACGAGTCACACAAGTCTACTGAGGTCCGAACTCAGGCGGAACCTGAAGTTCGGCATCCGATGGCCGAACCAGAGGTTCGGACCAGCGGGTTTCTCTATTATAAATATGTGCGTCTTGTGTTGTATTCAGGAACAGTCTAACCTTCCGTGTCATATTCTCTGATTATACTCTGTGATTCTCTGTGGTTAATACAAAGCTCATTTGTATTTACTCTTTGTGTTTTATCTCGTACTTCATTGATCTCATTACGACTAAGTAGAAGATCCGCACGCTCTAAATAAGCAGGTATGCAGTGGTCTCTTTCAAAGTGAATCTCTTCCTCAATCATCTCTTCTGCCATCTGAGAAACCGAGACAAATGCATCAGGTTTAATCACATCACACTTTTAGGTTCTAATCTTTCAATTGAAACCTTGAAAAGAATTAGACTTTGTTCCAAGGATTAACAAAACACACTCTGAAAAACAAGTGTTCAATATTGCTTAAAATAAAATTAAGTTTGATGAAATTTCAAAACCATTTTATGATTATCTGACGGTTTACGATTTTAAGTCAAGATCTTAACGGGTTTACGATTCGAATTTGGGTTTACGATTAGGTCAAGTGAAATCCAAATTAAGGTCCAGTCGTAAACCATATGCCCAATCGTAAACATCCTTAGGTTGTAAACACACGGAATCATAAACACCGTCTGATCGTAAACACCGTCAATCGTGAACACAGACTAATCGTAAACGCCATCGTAAACTCCGAAAGGTCGTCTTCTTCATCTCGACGATCGTAAACACAGAAATCCACCATGGATGAGCCTTCAAAGCTTCAAAAACACGTCAAAAACCAACATTGGTGCAAAAGAAACATCTAATACTACCTTTTAACTATAGCAAACACATAATCAGTTTCCAATCTTGAGTAATCAAGGAGAAATTTGAAGAAAAAGAAGTGGATCAACCGAGAGAAGAGAACAAACAAAAAACAGTGAGAATACCGAAGAATCGAAGAGGAACGGGTTGATAGATGGGTCTTTTACGGTCGGATGTGAAGGCGAAGGTGATGAAGCACTCGATTTCAACCGAGAACGGTCGGAAGTGACCCGATTTTGGTTTTCCGGTGAGGAGAGCGGCGGTTAGGGTTTTAGATGACGGAATAGTAAACACAGAGAGGAAGAGGGAGGCGATCGTAAACACAGAGAAAGGGGGTTGGACCGTAAATGAGATAGTTTTGAGTTTTTTGTTAAGAAAATTTTTCATAAAGCCCCCTTCAAGTTTTTCAAAACATTTCAAATGTGTCCAAACCTCATTTAGACAATAAATCACTTGAACAAATGTTAATTTTTGAACTTTTTGAGAACTACAAAACTTCCCCTCAGACTCATACCCCGAGAACCTGATCTTAATCATACAAAAATAAAATTTTAATCAGTCAGAAACTTAGAAATAAATAAGAACTTAAAAAAAAGGTAACCTAATACAGAAATTAAATATGTACTTTCCTTGAAGCTAATGATATTCATGGATCATACGAGACTTATCTTTGACTGAGGAACCCTTTTCAGCTTCCGTTACTCGACGCTCTAGACGATTGCCAGTAAATTTGACCGCATAAACTCACATCTAGTCATGAAATGCTTGAATATGATACAATATTACCGTCATGTTTAATCGTCCCCACACCCAATTGTAGATAGCAAAACCTACCCAACCTCAGAGTTTATTGAGGATTCACAAACCCCCAACTTGAGGAACCATGCAACGCCGTTATTACTACCACTTATTTCATTAATCATCAGTTGGTGATCAGGTCGGCCGTATAAGCACGCACAGAAGACCAAATAGAATGATTATTTTATTATCTTTTCTTTTTCTTTTCATTTTTCTTTTTCTTTCTTTTTTTTTCTTTTCATTTTTCTTTTTCTTTTCTGTGGTGTTGTCATAACAGTAGAAACATGGCGTGTGAGAAATTGAATACTAGGTAGTTACCACTCTCAACCCATTTTTGCTGGGACTCAGTTTTTTAAACAATGTAAACTAGGATGGGAAACTAAACGTATATAGAATTTAAGTTTACTGCACTTACATTAATTATCATTGTTTTTGGTTGAGCTTACCGACACATCATCTTTGAGCAGTCTTTCACTTCTGCTGTACACGTATCAGTCTCCGATTGTCTTGGACATTTATATCACTTCCTACCAACTCAAGACAAACACAAAAGACTTCATAAAAACCTCAAACATGATTTTCAGATTTTCTAAAACTATAACATTTCTTCCCCTGTTTTTATGAGGCTTTTGAGATATAAATACCCCTTTAAAAAAAATGAATAAACCAAAAGAAATTGAAAATAATACCAAAGCAAGAATAAAAAACAAAACTATGTGCAAACATTTTGATCAGATCATTCCTCGAAGGCAATCATCCTTAGGCCTTCAACGCACATTTCAAAATTTTGACGAGGAAGGGGTTTTGTGAAAAGGTCAGAAACATTTTGATCGGAGTTTAGCTTTTCGAGCTGAATCAACTTCTTATCATAGCAGTCACGAATTAAATGTACCTTGATATCTATTTTCTTTGTTTTGGAATGTTGAACAGGATTCTTGACAATTTGCAGAACAGCAGCATTATCACAAAAAATTTGAGTATTAAGGAATTCCATACCGTAGTCAGTGAGCTGATTCTGAATCCATACTACCTACGAGCATCCAGCTGAAGCTGCCACATATTCAGCTTCTGCAGTTGACTTGGAAACGGTATGCTACTTCTTGCTCTGCCATGAGATGAGTCTGTATCCCAAATATTAACACCCACCAGTTGTAGATTTCCTGTCAAGATCACAACCTCCATAATCGCTGTTAGTAAATGCAAATAATTGGAAATCAGTACTCTTAGGGTACAAAAGCCCAAACCGAGGCCTGCCCTTTAGATACCAAAAAATACGTTTAACAGCAGCTAAATGAGAGAGTTTAGGATTAGCCTGGTAATGTGCACACACACACACCGAAAACATGATATCTGGCCTGATTGCTATCAAATAAATGAGTGACCCGATCATTGAACGATACATGAACTCACTCACTGATTCCCCATCTGCATCTGCTGTCAGTAGAGGCCGGGATGCCATGGGAGTAGAGATGGGCTTGGAATCCTGCATCTTATACTTTTCCAGAATTTCATTCAATATTTTGCTTGATGAATGAGTATCCCAGATTCATCTTGTTTAACTTGCAACCCCAAGAAAAATTTCATCTCCTCTTGATCACTCATCTCAAATTTCTTCCTCATGATATCCTCAAATTCGGTGCATAACTCTTCATTTGTCGACCCGTAGATGATGTCATCCACATAAACTTGCACCATAATGATGTCATTTTTCACCTTCTTTCTGAACAAGGTTTGATCAACCACTCCTCTTGTATAACCATTCTCCACCAAATGCTTTGATAGAGTCTCATACCACGTGAGTGGAGCTTGATGCAAACCATATAAAGCTCTATCCAGGAGATACACGTGATCTGGATGTTCCTCATCCACAAATCCTGGTGGTTGAGCCACATAGACGTCTTCATTCATTTCAACATAAAGAAAAGTTGTCTTTACATCCATCTGATGCACAATGAAGTTGAGATACGTTGCTACTGCAAGGAATATTCGAATTGCTTCCAATCTAGCCACCGGTGCATACACCTCATCATAATCAATCCCGTAAACCTGTCTATGACCTTGAACAATCAACCTGGCTTTGTTCCTCACAATTACACCATATCATCTTTCTTGTTCTTATATAACCATCTGGTGGGTATAACCTTCTTATTTTCTGGTCTTTTCACTAGATGCCACACTCCCAATTTTGAAAATTGATTCAATTCATCGTGCATAGCCTCCATCCAACTCGGATCTTTAAGTGCTACCATCACATTTAGAGGCTCTATCTGGGAGATAAAACATGATAACATGCAGGAGTTGATATCACCCATGCGGCTTCTAGTAGTGACACCTGCTGAAACCAGTCCAACCACATTGCTAAGAGGATGAACTCTGTTGATTCTTGTTGCTTGAACATCTGGTACTGAAACAAAGATAGGCAGACTAGTATCATTCATATTATCATTCATACCTTGGGTTTCTGTCTCCTTCTGATCATCATGAGTTCCTGAAGATTCTGGAACAACCGTATTATCATCCTCAGGAGCTGCTGCTAATACATTGTCACTAACTTTTTCCACATGCGGCCTTGCTTGAGGAGTTGGAGCAATAATGTCTTCTTCTTCTCCTAGACTATGAAACATATTTGAGAAATTGAAACCTTTAAACAAAGATCCATAATCGAAGATCTAGTCTGGCCCATTTCTAGCATCAGTAGGATTATCTTCCAACTAGTCAACGTTGTATGCCTCAATTATCACCTTGGTGGTTTTGTTGTAGACTCGATAAGCACTATTTGCAGAATAACCAACAAAGTAGCATTCATCAGCCTTTGCTTCGAATTTCCCACATCAGATTGAATTAGAACTGTGCAAGGACACCCGAAGGACTTGAAGTACCCCACCTTTGGTTTCTTTCCATAAATAATCTCATAAGGCGTTTTCTCACGCCGCTTGTTCAAGAGTACCCGATTTTGCACATAACAAGCAGTGTTGACTGCTTCGGCCCAAAAGAAAATTGGCAATCTTGCTTCACACATCATAGTTCTTGCAGCTTCAATGAGTGTTCTATTTCTTCTTTCAGCAACACCATTCTGTTAAGGTGTGTACAGTGCACTGTATTTCCTTTCTATACCTTTCTCTCCACAGAACATATTCAATTCAGCATTCTTAAACTCTGTTCCGTTGTCTGATCTTATTGCCTTCAATTTCTTGTTCATCTGATTCTCTATGAGAGTAACAAACTGTTTCACAAGTGCTGGAGTTTCATGCTTGTTTGACAAAAAGAAAACCCAAGTAAACCGAGAGAAGTCATCCACTATCACCAGACAATATGAGAACTTGCTGATACTTTGTACTTGCATTGTGCCAAAGAGATCCATATGAAGTAGTTGCAACAGTGACGAAATAGAGTTTGTCATTATAGAACGATGTGGTAACTTGTGCTGCTTCCCCTTAGCACATGCAACACACTTCTCAACTGACGTGAAGTCCTTGATAGGGAGGTTTCTAACATGCTCTCCCTTTGCTAGTTTGGTCAGGTTCTTCATGTTGGCATGTCCCAGACGACGATGCCATAATAATGCCAGATTTTCATTCTACTTAGAAATAAGACAGGCCACATCCGAAGACGGAGGATTACCTATGTTAAGAAGATAAGAATTTCCTCGTCTTGGTGTACGCATCAAGACACACTCTTCAGGAATCTTGATTCCAGGCTTGAGAATAATACATTCCTTGTTATTGAACAAAATAGAATATTCTCGATCAAAATCTGCGAAACACTGAGCAGGCTATGTGACAACTCCTCCACATAATGCACATCAGAGAACGTCAAACTGCCATTCTTCACCACACCTTTCTTGCTGATCTTGCCACCTACTCCACCAGCAAGTGAAACTCCTCCTCCATTGAAGTCTTGAACCTCTTCTAGAATAGATAGGTCTCCGGTCATATGTCGGGAGCAACCACTATCAACATACCAGAGATTGTTGACAGTTCTTCTTGGATATCCCTACATAAATCAATGATCAGTTAGAGTCGGGTACCCAGGCCATAACAGATCTGGGCACGCCCTTGGAGTCAATGTAGTTGACTAATTTAAAATACATTCCTGATTTTGATTCAGTTACACTCAAACTTTGAGTGTTGACTTTTGGTTTCCAAAAAGTGTGTTTCTGTGATTTTGTCACATTGTTTGAATTCTATACAGTTGCAGGTTTCTTATGTGGAGATGTGACCATTTTACCAGCATGTTCCTTGACAGGTGTCCACTCAAGTTTCAATTTTGTTTGAACAACTTATTTTGTTTGAGAAACCTCTTTTGATTTAGAAATCTGTTTCTTAACCTTTGTTTTACCTTTAGGTTGAGAAATCCTTATTGTTTTAGGAACCTGTTTCTCAACAAGTTCTGGTTTCATCTTATCATTTCTTTGGTAAACTCCCTTAGGTTTGTAAGTTGGTTATGGAGTTTTGGTCACATTCCAATTTTCGTTAACAGGCTTTGTCACCGGAGCTTTTGTGTTTAAAACCTTAGACTGTTGAGTCTTCATTGGTTTTGAACTTTACTTCCCCTGAGACAAAGCTTGTTGTTTTTTATTTTTATTCCCACTTGTCATCATTTTTTGCAACATACTAGTCCGTGGGTTTTGCGGATAGTAAGGTTGATAATGTCTATTCAGACAATTTGCAGCGAAATGCCCTGGTTTTCCACAATGAAAACACTTCATAAGTCTTGGGCCATTCACATGACTACAGACATACGAATGCCTTGGGTAAGACGACTTCCATTCAGGCTTATCATCCCATTTGTGTATTAAATGTTTTGGAACTTTTTCAGGTTGCGTAATTAAACAAAATTGTTCCTATTTTGATTTGTTCGTTCTGTTAAAAGTAGACACAACCTGGGGATAAGGAACAAAATCCTTGGGCTTAGACTCACGACCAGCTTTAGTTTTAGGCACACGAATTTTAAAACCATTAACTACTTCATTAGAATTAGAAACATGCTTTGATGACATAGACAACACCAATTGTTTTGACTTGGACGCATTAAGTTCAGACACAGATGCCAGAACATCGTCCTTAGGTAAATCAGAAATTAAACTACTAGACTCATGAAACTCTTTGACTCTCAAGCATTCGGCATCCTCCCCAGAAGCATCTTTGATCCTTACTTCATCTACACATGAAACAAAAACGTCAGAAGAACTAACATTATCGTTTAATGGTTCCTAGGATGGACTCGGTTCACAAGTGAATGCCATCGTTTTATTCTGATTACCCAAACCATAGGTCATATGTTTCTTATTTTCTAGCTCCTCTTCAGTCATGGGTTTCACACCAACCAAAACACTATCTATGGGAGGTCCTGCTTCATGCATTTCTGATTCAGATCTATCTTCCTGATCCTCCTCATAAATCATACCTATTATATCTCTAGACACAGGTTGGGGAACACCATTCTTATTTTTTCAGATGAGCTAATTCCTATTCCTCCTTTATCCTTACCAAATCGAACATCAGTTATGCAGGTGGACAATGCCTTACCAGCTTGGAACATTCTTTTGTTTCTCATCTGATTCACTTCTAATTTCACTTGCATCTCATTGTTCTTGTGTTTAAGTTCATCTAACTGCTTCCTAAGCTCAGCTATTTCTAACTTAGCATTGTTATACAGGACAGACTTCTGAGAGGCAAGGGTTTGGTATTTCTCTATATCCAGTTTCTGGGCTTTGACTTTCTCCTCACTCTTTTCCCATCTACCCTTAAACGAACTTCTTTAACATTGCATATCAAATAATTCTATCTCACTATTCTTCCAAAGTTGTCTAAGGCCAGGAATTAAACGTGCACAAGTGGGATTAGTACATACCTTTGTGTTGTCGACCTCGGCTGCAAATGCTTCCTTGTCTTCAACCAGGTTCTCTTCCTTATCTCCTGACTTCTCCTCAGTGACCACAAACGCATGCTCCTCCTCAGCATCATTTTCCATCTTAGCGATCATAGCACGAGATAGACTGAGTTCCTTTATCTGCGAAGCCCATTGATATTCCCCACAATCTTGCACAACCAAAGCCTTTGTCTCTGCCTTTCCCTTACCATCTCCAGCTTTCTTTTCTTCTGGTTTCTCCTTCTTTGGCTTGGTGCATTCCCTTGAAAAATGCCCGTACTCATCACAGTTGAAGCATCTGAGCTTTCCCTTATCAAAACTCATCCTTATCTTATCATGAGCCTTCCACATATTCTTCCCAGTTTTTGCCATAAACTTCTTGGCGCGGAAAACTGCCATTGCTATTTTCCAGGAAACATCAAGCATTTCCACATCTTCAGGATTAATCTAGTTCAGTTCACCTGACAACATCTCAGTGGGTACCAATATTCCAGCCATAAGAGCATGATAACTATTCATAAATCCCATTCCAAGAGCAAAGTTGGGATCATTTATAGCATTTGCCTCATCAGGGTTGACCGTTCCACTAGAATTAGCTTAGGATCGAGCCACGAATGCAGTTGGCTTTGTGTTTGAACTCGAATCACTTGCAGATGAACTTCCAGCCTGTTTTGACCCTACTTCTTCAGATAAGAGAGACTGATTCAGTTTTCCTGCCATACTTAGTGAACTTAGATGATTCAGCTCTCTCTGTTTATCATCAATCAGCTTTGACTTCAGTTTGTTAATTAGTTCATCAACAGATAACTCATCTAGCTTGTTGTTGTCTTTGATTATTGAAATGTTGGTATTCCAGGACTTGGGCAAACTGTTCAAGAGTTTCAGATTCTTATCCTCCAGTCCGGGTTCAACGTCGTAGCTTGACATTTCAGCAATTAAGGCACAAATCTTTGAACTTGAGCTTCAAAGGACTCTCCTTGAATGTGATTGAACAAATTGAACTTCTGCTTCAGCATCTGTTTGCGGCTCGCCTTGATATCGGGATTTCCTTCATATGCTACCACCAGAGCATCCGAGAGTTTCTTTGCAGTCTTGTATTTTTTAAACCCTTGAGCAATCTTAGGAGTCAATGCCATTGTCATAATAGCATATGCTCTCTCGTCCTTGTTACATTTTTCCAAATCATCATCCGTGTATTCTGCTTCAGTTTTCACCACCCCAACTTTTCCTGCTTTACTGTGAGTAGGAATGAATGGACCATTAACAACTTATCTCCAAAGTCTCAAGTCAACACTTTTCAAATGATTTTGAAATCTATATCGCCATTCAAGAAAGTTGTCAGCAGATGTGAGTCTTGGAGGACGGGTGGTCGATCCAATCTCAAAGTCTACTTTTTGATACATACTAGGTTCAAAGTCCACGATGAAAGCTTAGGAAACTTAAGAAAGGAAGTCTAGAAAGAGTTTCCGATTGTAATCAATAGTTTACGATTTTGACCGCCTAGCCAATCGAGAACACGATTCCGATCGTAATCTCAGTCGTGAACTACTCCGGGTCGTAAAGAAGGTCGTGAACCTAATTCCGATCGTAATCTCAGTCGTGAACTACTCCGGGTCGTAAACAAGATCGTGAACCCAATTCCCATCGTAATCTCAGTCGTGAACTACTCTGGGTCGTAAACAAGATCGTGAACACCCAAAGTTTTGAACTTGAACTCGTAAACCCTATTGCGCGACCGTAAACCTCCAAAAATCAAAACTTGAAGTCGTAAACACCAATTTACAGCTCGTAAACACAAATCTGATGAAGAACAGCGATCGTAAATGCTTGAAGATGTCGTAAACACTAAGAACAGCCCAGAAATTTCAGCAAACTTCCACTTTTTCCAGCCAAACACTCGAATCTAATATCGTGGAACCTCGAATCAGATGATTCTTAGCTCTGATACCAATTGTTGGTCCCAAAACAACAATCGTTCACGATATCGTTATCACGAACAAGTGCGAAAACCTTGTTTGTGAATGATTCGACTAGAAGATGATGAAATAGACTTGATATGAGATGAAGACAAAGCAAAACAATCAAATCTTGAATGAAAACCAATCAATCATCCATTAACAAGTGTTGACGATCGGAAATACAAAGAAGAATAAGAAAATCGTAAACCAAAAGCTAGCTACAATCATAAACTAATGGGTATTTATACTACCCAATAAAATTAACCTAGCTAGGATCATAAACCCATTAAGGAAATCGGCCCAAGAAGCCCAAAACCGTAATCACACCAAGCCCAAGCAGATGCAAGCCCACATGTCTAATGTTCATGCCTCACAATGTATAGCCCAACAATAACAACATTAGATCATTTTAGTTTTCGCAGAACGAAGTTTACTAATTAAAAGTGTTTGGTTCTCGTTACCCTTAGTGTAACTCTTACAGGCCACAACCGGGTTGGGTTCTTAGAAATTGTCGGGTTGGACATACAATATCCAACATTACGTCCATTATTAAAACATTTTCGTTAAATATTATTTAACGTAACCATTTAGCTTTTTAATAAAAACCGAAAGTTTATATCTAACTTAATCACCAACCATCACCCGTAATCATTTTCCAAAACAAAGACTTGAAAAACTATTTTCCTCTTTTCTACCGCATCCGACCCGTATCAAAACCCGAACCGATTCATTTCTTTTTCCCGACCTCGTCACCTTTTCATGTGATTTCATGCAAGCCGCCAACCACCATCCACCACCGTCGACAATCACCACCCGACCACCACCACCTACGGTTTCTGCCACTACCAACCATAGCTGGCACCACCTCCTTCTTCATCATCACCTTAAACCACCATGCCAATCAACTTATACCCATTAACCGCCATCACTATTCCATCAACCCATCATGTCCAATTACCCTCACCCCTCACCCCCTTTCCTTGTTGATCACCGACCCAAGCAAGACCCGACACCCCTGCCTTTACATTTAGTTCACGAAAGACCCACCCAACAAACCAACACAACACTTAAACTCTTGGATCCATTAGCACAAGCAAACCCAAACAATAGCCCCACCCCCAACCGGTTTTTACACACATCCAAAGACACCCTAAGTTACTTGCACCATATATGTAGAAACTTATCCTTATTTTCCTTCATTACGAACTCTAACAAGAAAAACACTTCCCACCACATCTCCCTCTCTTCCTTACGACCTCTCTCTCTCTAGTCTCTCTCTAGAACTCACACCATCTAGAAAGGATCAAAGCACAAGAATTACTCATGGATCACCAAGAAGGAAGCCACGCTCCTTTTCCTTACTCATTTTCAATTTCCATGTAGCTACTAGTAAGTTTTCACCAACTTTTCTTCATGAGAAATATACTAGATCCTTTCATAGTGTTCATTTACATGATCCACTCAATTCCTTTAGCAAGGTTTTATGCCTATTATGATCCATGGTGATAAAAGTTCAAGAAATCTAACTATGATGAAAAACTAGTTAAAAACCTACTTTATTCCCTTTTGTTTCTGTAATTGCATGAGCTGTGGATCGTTTACTTGGTTGATATAAAATCCATGTAAAATGAGACACAAAGAGTAAATACAAATGTGATTTGTATTTCTTAAACTCTCAGAGTACACACACAGAAAACACACAGAAAAATGACCAAGAAGTTCTGAATCTATACACGACTGTTGGAACAAAAAATAAGTGTGACTGACACAATCAATTCTATTCTTGAATAATTCGGCTAAAGAATCCATTATGAAATGATTCAGATACGCTAGTTGTAATGATTGAAGCTTGCAAGTTTGGACCGAAGACATTTTCTTGAAAAGTCAACTATTCGAGTCCACTATCAATGTAAAATTCAATGGAAGATCGGTTCGAGTGAGTCAAGCTTCATATTAATTAAATCAATTTTGATTTAATTAATAATTATTTTAGTTGTTTTATTTGTAATTTGCTCATTTTATAAGTGTCTTGCTAGTTATTGGGCTAATGAGCACAAGGGCTCTCTATATAACGGAAGGGATGACCTCATTTCTTATGATGATGAAAGTTGACAGATGTGTGCTATCCCTTACCTTTTGAGAGTCTCATCTTGGGTTTGAGCTCAACCCAAGATGACCAAGGAAGATTCATGAGGGTTATGATGTATTGTTGTGATTTCTTATTCATGTAATCATTCGGTTCAATGTAATCATTAGACTTTATCATCATATTTGTGTTTGTCCTGGATTCTCATCATCCCGTCTCTACATCTAATCTTTGTACTAGCTCACGAAGTTATATATAGTCATACAAAACTGTGCGAACAGACTTTCACCCGAACTGCTACTTCAGGTCAGTTCGTGTGCACCCGAACTGGCAGTTCGGGTCACTTCCGATACAGGCTCTTTTGTAGCTTGACTTGTACTTGATACTTCACACAACAACCAGACTAATGCACTAACAAAATCCCCCTCGACGTGTGCAGCATCAATCTTCATATAAACTCGTATTTTCAATCAAACTCTCCCTCATTTTGACGGTTAGTCTGATCTTTAATACTTGACATTGCAGCACATGTAATCTCTTAATCAGCAACTTCAGAAGACTTAAAGTTGTGATATTCTTTTCCACTTAGAACCTGTCAACATAAATAATCATGGCGCAAAATGTCTCTTCGAGATTTCAAGATATATTGATTTTTTTAAAAATTGATTTTGTATTCCGTGTTGATCAATCGAAAAGAAATAAGAAACAAAATCTTTATGATTTTTCCAAACTTTATATCAAAACACACCTAAAATCTTTTTTATATTTTCTGATATTGACAAGTAAATGCAATACAGAATCACACTATTTTATTTTTTTCAGAGAAAGATCACAACTTGGATCATATTGGTCATAACATGCTGAACTGCACTTTCATTTCGAATATTGCAGCACATAAGCCATGCCGATTGCAGATATAATTTGTCCAACTTTAAACTCAGGCACAATCATACTCATAACACTTGGATATGTTAATGTATTGATTAAATTTGCATTGACCAGTGTACCCCACACTATCAGACATACTCAGATATGTTTTTGCTTATCACACTTTGTGATATCACTTGTGATTTAACACATAGTAATTGTATTTATGATATAGTCAACTGTGTCCATGAAAAAAAGAAATAAGAATGACAAATCGTCTACCTTAATGTCGATCTTTTTATACGCAGATAAGGCCTCGGATTTAACAAAATAAAACAAATAAAAACAAGTTAAAATTGTATAATTCAACAACAATCAGGTCGGTCTTGTGGACAAGCAGAGAAAGTCCGATGAATTATACGAAATACCAAGAAAATAAAGCAGAACCTCAAACAAACAACAATCAGGTCGTTCTTTTGATACGCATAGAAAGCCCGATCATTTGAGATAATAAAGAAAATCAAACAAGTCTAAATCTTTGGAAAATGAACATATGAATACACACTGACTCCTTATTTTTCACATTTCTTTTCCTTGATATATCTTGAGATATGCATCAAGATGTTGTCCACTAGATCAAGCATCAGATTTAGTGTATATCATATTTGTATATTTTTTTATTTGCCGAGCCTACCTAACACATCGATCAATGGCCTTATGGCTTTTTCATCTAGTTTATCCATAAGTCAGACAACATTAGCCAATGTACCATCATTTCCCAAACATGTCGGATAATGCAACCACCTCTTGTTTTGAACTCTTCCAAGAGACGACTCCTCCATTCATAATGAAGATGTACCCTGAGTGTGATTGAGAATCATCTTGATCCGTTTGGAAACTCGCATCCGTGGTAACTCTTTACTACAAGTTCCTTCTCACCAGATCCATAAATTTGAAGCATATCTTTAGTCCTCCTAAGATACTTCAATATGCTCTTGATAGCCATTCAATGACTATCACATGCATTTTGTTGGTATCTACTTGATATGCTTAAAGCGCATGACACGTCCGATATAGTGCATATCATAGCATACATGATGGATCATATAGTGGACGCATATGGGACTCCACTCATTCTATCTTGCTCATCCCTTGAGCTTGTACTCAATATAGTCCCTCTCTGAATAGGTACCAAACCTCTCTTAGTGTTTCCATCTTGAACCTTTTCAAGATCTTATGTATGTATGCACTTTGATTCAAACCTATCAAGTGCCTTGATCTATCCCTATAGATCTTTATTCCCAAAATATAGGCGGCTTCACCTAGATCCTCGATGGAAACACAACTTCCAAGCCAGGCTTTTACACCTTCCATGGTTGGAATGTTATTTCCAAATAATAGAATGTCATCAACATATAACACTAGAAAAGTGATAATGCTCCCGCTAGCCTTCTTGCACAAACAAGCTCCATCAGCATTCTTGATGAACCCAAATTTCTCAATTTCTTCATCAAAATATTGATTCCAACTCCTTAATGCTTGTTTCAATCGATAGATTGATTTCTTTAACTTGCACACTTTAGTAGGATGTTTTGGATCCACGGATCCTTCAGGCTGAGCCATATAGACATCTTCCTTAAGATATCCATTTAGGAAAGCCATTTTGACATCCATTTGCTATCTCATAATCATAGTATGTGGCTATGGCAAACATTATCCTAATCGACTTTAGCATTGCCAGGGGTGAGTAAGTTTCATCATAATCAACCCCTTGAGTTTGATTGAGACCTTTTGCTACAAGTCGAGATTTAAAAGTTTCCATGTTACCATGCATGTCGGTCTTTCTTTTAAAAACCCATTTACTTCCAACTAATTTGTAATTAGGAGGTGGCACAACCAAGTCCCAAACTTGGTTGTCATGCATGGATTGCATCTTAACGTTCATGGCTTCTAACCATTTGTCCGAATCAGATTTAGATATTGCATCATGGTATGTGGTTGGGACATCAGAATCTACCACATAGCATCCTTCCACGAAAAATCCATATCTTTCAGGTTGATTACTAGTTCCACCAGATCTACGAATGTTGTGTGTGTCTTGATCAACCATTTGATCATCTTCAACAACCTTTTCTTGTGGGCTAGTATCAACCAAACGTGTATCGGCTTGTGGTTCTTGATCCTCATCAAGTTCCACCATTCTAACATTAGTTTCTTCCATAAGGAACTTAGTTTCCAAGAATTCAACCTTTCTAGCAATAAATACTATTTGCTCTGTTGGATTATAAAAGTAATATCCTATAGAATCTCTAGGATATCCTACAAATATACACTTAGTGGATCGGGGTTCTAGTTTGTTTGAAGCATCGTGTTTTACATATGCTTCACAACACCATACCCTTAGATATGACAAAGATGGAACCCTTCCATGCCATAATTCAAAAGGTGTTTTGTCCACTTTCTTGGTTGGGGCCATATTCAAAATACGGGCTGCTGAGAGCAGGGCATAACCCCTAAATGATAAAGGTAGTGAACTTCTACTCATGATAGATCGAACAATATCTAATAGGGTTGGATTCCTCCTTTCAGACACACCATTATGTTGTGGTGATCGAGGTGGAGTGAGTTATGAGACAATCCCCCAACTCTTAAGATAGCTTTGAAATTCATCACTTAGATATTCACCTCCTCTATTCGAACGAATGATTTTTATTGTTTTTTTTAAGTGATTCTCTACTTCATTCTTAAAGATTTTGAACATTTCAAAAGCTTCATACTTGTGTGCCAACAAGTACACATACCCATAGCGACTAAAGTCTTCGGTAAAGGTAATAAAGTATCTCTCACCATTCTTAGCCGTTGGCTTAAAAGGCCCACATACATCCGAATGTATGATCCTTAGAAAAACTTTTGCCCTTTCAATGGTCCCACTAAAAGGTGCCTTAGTCATTTTATCTTGTAAACAAGATTCGCATATGTCAAATGAATCATATTCTTTTGTTTCTAAAAGACCATTCTTCTGTAATGCTAGTATGTGATTCTTATTTATATGGCCAAGGCGGCAATGCCAAATGTAGGTGTCACTCAAATCTCTTTCGAGTTACTTGGTATTAGTTTGGTACATTTAGCTATCATATGATGTGTTTCCAAGTACTAATTCATAAATACCATTTAAAGGCATAACTTTAAAATAAAATACACCCTTTAAAGAAACATGGATATCATTGTTAACAACTTTAAAATCATATCCAAGATTTCTTAAACTAGAAACTAAAATTATGTTCCTAGTCAAACTAGGAGCATACAATACATCATTTAAAATTACTTCCAAAGCATTTGGAAGCTTCAAAAGATACTCTCCTTGGGCCTCAACTTAAACTTTAGCTCCAATGCCCATGAAGAGACTAATGTCTCCCATTTTCACTTGCCTATTTCTTTTGAACCCCTGCAACAAATTGCACATGTGAGTTCCACATCCGGTATCTAATACCCATTTGTTTGAATAAATAGCATTAAGCTCAATATTAATCATGAATAGCGTACCAGAGGTTTGACCGGCATCCATCTTTGCCTTCAACTCCTTGAGATAAGTAAGACAATTCCTCTTCCAATGTCTTACCTCACCACACTCAAAGCATGGAACATTCGCAACCACGTTTTGCTTCTTTTCTTCAGTTTTGGGGTTCCTTTCTTTCCCATTCCCTTCCCTTTGACATGCCATTTCCCTTTGGCAACATTTGCCTTGGGGCTAGAACGAGGCCTCTTCTTATTTCCACCCTCATTGATCGTTAGAACAGGCAGAACCGTTTTGCCCATCCCTTGCTCGGCAGTTTTGAGCATTCCATGAAGCTCAGGGATGGTCTTTTCCCAACCATTCATATTGTAGTTTAGAACAAAAGTCTCAAACTTCTTTGACAAACAGTTGAGGATCAAATCCGTAGCCAAATATTGTGAAACGGGACAATTTAGCCTTTCGAGATGATCAATGTGGCTTTTCATCTTAAGTACATAAGATGAAACCGTTTGGGACTCGTCCTTACAACATGCATGGAGTGCTCGAACCGTTTCGAAGTGCTCAACCCTTGCCTTTTGTTGGAACATTTCCTTTAATTAGGTTATGCCCGTGATTCTTAAAGTCCTTTTGGAGTTCGGGGATCATGCTTTCTAGCATGAGGAAAGAAACTTGCACGGAGTCCTCGGTGTATTTCACCCAATCGGCGTAGGCCTCAACGTCTTCCTCATCGGGTTTGTCGGGAATGGGATCATACAACACATAAGACTTCTTTTCTTGCTTGAGAACAATTCTCAAGTTCCAGTACCGATCCAGAAAGTTGTCTTGGTTGACAAGATTTTTGTCTAGTATGGATCTTAACGATAGGTTATGGATGGGTGGGGGGTTGGCGTCATTATTATTGGCAATCTACGAAATTTAACAAAGTTCAATTTTAGTATTTTCGATATCATTATTAATTTTAAATTTATTAATGGCCTTTTATGTTTCATAGACAATTAATATTTTAAAAATCTAGAACCCAACATTACATTAAATAGTGGTTAGGTGACCTTTATCCCATTATCTAAATTAACAAGGTAGTCAACGTTTGACAATTGCAACCCTTTGCAACTTCTAAAGGTATGGGATCGGTTAAACATCTTATGTTTTCTTGGCATGTTTAATCCCATCAACGTCTTTGGTCCCATGATTCGGTGACCCTAATCACATGGTTTCCAAATCAAGTTGTCCTACTTATACGCACGCGTGAGTTTACACATATAAGTGGTTAGGTGAACTTTATCCCACAAATATGGTAAACTTACCTCAATTATGCAAGTTCCCTCAAATATGGTTAGGTGACCTTTATCCCATAAAGAGTTCACAAGTAAATCAAGTTCCCTCAAATATGGTTGGGTGACATTAAAACTTGTTTTAAAAGGGTCTTCGGTTTTCATAATTCTAGTTTTAGAAAAGTCTATGTACCATGCAATTCACATGCATCCAAATGGGTGGTACCCTAATGTTGCGAAATCCATATTTCATGGTTTTAATAAAATCCATTTTTATTATTGAATCATTAATCTTTAATAAAATCCATTTTATTTGCTTCTTGTTTATGACAATTTAGAACCGATTTTAGCTTGTTTAATGTTTATTAGTTTGTTAAAGCATGCATATCCACATATCATCCAAACAACAAAATAAACAACCACATAAGCATGATAGAGTAGGTGCATAGCCATAGCCAACTATTGACAAAACTTGTTGGCCGAAACAAGTGTGTCAAGGTCTCTCCTAAGGGACAAAATGACACATGTGATGTGTCGGTGAACTCCCACTTGATCCCGCATCCGAAGACTTCAAGTGTGTTGTATCCTCGTTTGTGTTCCCGCTTGCCTTCGGCCCTTCATGGTTATTGAGTCTCCAATATGTGGGTTTCGGATAGTGGGCTTTAATCCCAAATCGGCCCGCGAGAGTCTTTGGGCGGTAACCTTGGCCCAAACGGAAAACCACGTTTGTCATTTTTACATGTTACAAAAGTAAAACCTATTACATTTTTTTCTAGTAAAATAAAACGCACCTAATCTATTTAACTTACATACCAAATGAAAAATAAATAAATTACATAACCATGAAAACCCTTTTTAGCTATTACAACCCTTTGAAATAATTAAATACATAACACAAACACAACCATTCACCACAAATAATCACAAGGTCAAGGCTAGTCTTATGCACCAAAATATACATCCAAGTATGTATATCTTCAAGAAATAAAATGGCTCCCTTTTATCCCACTTCCATTTTTGGTCCAACACAAAACCGAAAATGTGGGTTTGTTGTCCAAGCAACAAATCATCCAAATGACTAAAAATAAATTAATCTTTCAAGATAACAACATGCATGTAAGTGAAGCATCTTGAAATGCAAAGGGATAACCATATATACATGTTCGAATGTGTGGTATGAGGAACCAAAACCCGAAAGTTTGGAGAGTTAACCAACTAACTCTTTGAAGCATACATCCATATAAGGGCTCTAGATACCATTGTTGGGGTTCGAACGGGTTTATCAAAGTCATTTTAACCATATAAAATGTATTACGCGACAAAAGCAATGTTTAAAACATATATTAAGTTTATATGTAAAACCGATTTTACATATATCTAAACCCGAACAAAGTAAGATCCACATATAGATTATATTTTATCAAAATACAACACAACCATAGTGTGCTTTAGGGTATACCTTCGACAAGAAGGAGGAGCTTGGAAGAACATGAGGAGGTTGAAAGGCAGCCTTCAAAGCCGAAGACTTCAAGGAGTGATACCCACGAGCCACCAACAACAACACCTTGTTGCTAGGATTTCTTGAAGATGAACTTCTTTCTTTCTTTTTCTTTGAACCGATTCGTGACAGAGAGATTTCATGAGAAGTTCTTGCACTTAGATCTTATGTGTGTGTGTGTTGAAGCAAACTATATTTGAGAGAGTAGGAGAGATATATATAGAGTCCTTTATTGTACTACATGTAGTACACATTGTAGTACAACTGTTTTGGCTAAAAATTACAAGACTTAATTTAGTAACCAAATTAGTTTGTGAGGTTAGGTGTCAAGAATGCTTAGTTATAAAATCAAGTTTACCGGTTAAAATCCTAGGTTTGAATGGAAGAAATAAAGACACAAACGTTAACCTCCCTGGATGCAACTAAGAACACCAAGATTTGTACGGGGGGAAAAGCCCTTAATCCCTGGATGTCTCCAAGGACCGCTGGCATAAAAAAAACCCCAAGCAACGCTAACACACGTTGCTAGTTTATTACAATGAAAAATGATTCGAGTACAAGTGTTTGCGGCTTGTTTGCTAAGTGGTAGTGTGAATACAGGTGATCGAGTGTTCAATAACTAAGTCCTATTCCGCATATAAATACATAGATAAGCTAACTATATCCCCGAGATTCTAGGGATCCTCTTTCCAATGGCTCGTGACCGTTATTGACCGAATCTGGGGGCGAGTCTATAGCTACGCGTTTATTCCGAGCTTTGAATTAGTGTTCTTGACCGTCAACCTTAATCTCGTACCTGACTTGATCAAGATAAAGTCAAGAAAAATGTGAGTAATGATGCCTTTGCATGCTAAGATCGGTTAGTATAAAGAAATAGTCCCTGGATATATGACATCCTGGGATATAAATCATTTAAGGGTACCGAGAATGTAAATCAAAATCTAGGGCATAACAATTGCCCCTAAATTCGCAGCTTTGTGGATAAGAATTCACAGCTGTGAATTTTTCAAATTTTGATGAATCATCGTCCTTGTGTTAATCTTGTCTGCAGATTTCGTTTTAATCTCTTTGATCTCATCCACTGACATCCCATTAACTCTGTAACTTCTCAATTTATAAATACCCCTTCCCCTCGAGCCTTTTACTTTATCCGAGTCGAGAGTTAAGAGCATTCGGCGTCCCTTTCACCCCCTCCGATCAGGTAATTTATTCTTTTCGCTATCTTTTTCTTTTTTTGAATCATGACCAAAAGACGCATTCGTCACGAACCCACCGTTTCTCTAGCTAGGGTGGAGGACTTCCTTGACCAGAAGTTCCTACTTCATCCTGAGCAGGAGAGGTGTAATTTCATGAACAATGAAATTGCAGTAGTGAAGGACACCAGTCTCCTTCCTCCATCAGCTGTCATCAGGGCTTTTGACCCTAGATTGAGGTTCGACATTGTTTCTCTAACCTGGGTTTGTTTTCCATTCACCATGTTCAGTATGGGTTTGTCCTACCCTTTCTCCGGCCTTGTTGCTGAATTTTTCCAGGCTATTGGCATTTCTTACGCCCAAACTCTTCCCATAACATGGTGCATCCTGGGAACCCTGGATCGTCTGAACCGATCATACGAACCCTTGATCGGTTTGCCTGAATTAGCCCTATCCTATGAACTAAAATTTCATGGGTCCAGCCGTTTTCTGTTTAAATCCATTTCGAAGGACATGCAACTTATCCCCAATGTTACCCAACATGGTGAATGGAAGGGTAAATTTTTCTTTGTCAAGCGTTCCAGTATACTAGGTGGTCAACAGCTTCCAGAGACTTGGCTTTTAGAGGGTAGGCATGCCTGCATTAGATGTTAGGGCTTTTTAATTTGAAACAACATATCTGACCTTGAATGTTATCTTTTGCAGCGAAGAGTTTGAAGGAGATAGGGCCTGAAAATCAAGATACAGAAGTTAACTTGTAGAAATTCCTGGGAATCCCAGAGTCTAAGCGTGCATTTAGGTTTAGGGAATATCAGTACGATCCCAACCAGCCGCCAGCATGTCGAGTTGTAAGTATCCCTGCATGTCGTTAGAATTTTTTCTGTTTTTTACATGCCTTGCAGACATCCTAGGATTTGTGCATTTTTACAGCTGCCCCTGCCTTTGACGCTAATGATCTCGAGGCTGTCATATCATCTGGACTTATTGATGACCAGGAGTTGATAGTCCTGAGCTCTATGAAGTATGAGCCTGCCCCTGCATCCAGGGTGTCTGTATCCAGGGCCACTGGGTCCAAAAAGAGGACCCGGGGGTCCAGCGCTGCCACTGCCTCTGCCTGAGCATCCATTGGTAGAGATGACCCTATCTGACCTTAATGACTATGTTGAGGGTGTCCTTCGCAAGGTAAACCTACAACACCCCTACATAGACAATTTAGTTCATAATGTTTATTTATTAACCATACATACCTGAATGCAGATCACCTCCTGTTATTTCGATCTTGTTAAAGCCACCGAGAGGTGCGCTACTGATGCGGAGGCTCAGGAAAAATCCATGGTCATGTAGGCCAATAGGGAGACATCCAAGGCCAAGCACGCATGCGAAAAATTGCAGGGTCAGATCACCCATCTGGAGAAGCTGCCATTAGATGCTTGGGTGGCATATGAGGCGGCCATGGCCAAGCTGTCGGTGACAGTGAGGAACTCTGTAATCATCTCCCTGCTGCAGATAAAGCTGAAGATTGCCAAGGAGGCCTCTGACCTTGGATGCACCAATCCTAAATGGACTGTACAGGTATGGGTCAAGAAGCTCCACAACCTAGGCAGCACTATGCCCCCTAGGATGCGACTTCAGAGTACCCCAGGGTGCAGACGACACACCCCTTGCTTGTGCATCGGGTTCCGGAGCGCCGCCAGAGCAGCCAAGGGCCAAGGATGCTGGGGATTGCCAGGAGGAGGAAGCTGAGAAGGATGCTGAAGGCGGAGGAGCTGAGGATGCAGCGATGGTGGAGACTGCATGCTCTCTTCGGGTTCCTGTTTGTTTATTTGTTTTTTGTTGAAAACAATTTTTATTTTTTGTTGGTTGTCGGGGGTCTAATTCCCGGTGTTAGAATGTTCCTTCCATAGGCTAAATACATGTGGTTTTAATTTGAACCACCCTGAGGTGGTTGGACATTTTGCTCCAATCAAGGGGTGGTTATATATATAAATACTTTTTTAACTACACGCTCGTGTGATGCGTTTATCTTTCCTGCACAAGTAAATGTTTAAGTTTGATAGACAGGTTAAAGAAAATAAATTGTACCTTCTACATCCTGGGATGTACCCTGGATGTTGGACCCTTTCCGGTGCAAATGAACGGTTTCTTCTATCCTTAGTGCAATTTTGCTTCTGAATGCATAGTAACAACCTAAGTTGTTAGTTAATCGATACGAAAACCTAGGATTTGGCATTATAATGATATCCTAGGTTATGATCACTTAGATAGATCCTGCACATGTTAGGAATAAACTTTAATAACTAGGGCCAAGCCCAAAAATCCTGGGGTTAAACCCAGTGCCGATCCGGCGAACTGGGGTCATGCCCGGTGTCGTACTGGCGAATTCTAGGGTCCACCTCGAGCTGAACCGGTGAACTAGGGAATTGCCTCGTGTGTCTTATGTTGGTATGAAAACACCAAAAACCTTAAGGAACTCCCCATATGTCCATAGATCATGAGGTTGTCGCCCATGCTGTTAAGATAGGTCGATCCTATAATCCTGGGTCCAATATGTGGGTTAACGTGCGCTACAGGCGGGGGTAGCGTGCTACAGGCGATTACCCAAATGTAGGAGAGGAGATATCCTCTTAAACCTTAGAAGGTATGCTAGATACCTTGAACGGAGTAGAGATGCCTAGTCTCTAACTTATGAGAAATACATCCCTGGCTTCATGCATCTAGGGTCACGTACATATTTCCATTCAAGTATCTTGATCAAAAGAGTTAGCAGATTTTATAGAGAGTGATATAAATAAGAAAAAATTAGAAGTATATAATAATAAAGAATGTAAGACAAATACCTTGAACGACTTCTTAATTAGGAAGCTCTCAGTATACAGTGAGGGAATGAACTCGATGCAACGCTTTTGTGTCATGGATGCTCCGTCTGGATACAACATTATCCTGGGCAGACCCTCTATTCGTGACATGAAATTTATCCCCTCGACCTACCATCAGTGTGTCAAACTGCCAACACCCTAGGGGGTGATCACCATCCACAGCGATCAGCAAGAGGCAAAGGACCGCTACACATCATCTATGAAGATCTCAGCAAAGGTCCGTCAAGGATAGCAATTAAAGAAGAAGGCCAAGGATGCATCCTAGAGGCAAGGGAGTAGGATGTCAAGCAAATAGTCCTAGATCCCTTGCATCCTGGGAGAAAAGTCTCTGTTGGTACTAACATACCTGGCCCTATCGAAAAAGAGCTAGTGAAGTTCCTCAGATCCAGAATGTCAACATTTGCATGGAATACTGAAGACATGACAGGTATATCCAAAGATGTTATAACACATAAAATTAGTATTGATCCCTCTTATAGGCCCGTGCAACAAAAGAGAAGAAAGTGTGCTCCTGAGAAGTATGTGATAATCCAAGAGGAGGTGGACCGTCTATTAAAGAACAAGATGATCAGGGAAGTCAAGTTCCCAAGATGGTTGGCCAATGTGGTGGTAGTGGAGAAGAAAATTGGCAAATGGAGGGTCTATGTGGAATACATAGACCTGAACCGTGCATGTCCTAAAGACCCTTTTCCCTTACCACACATTGATTCTATGGTAAATGCAACGACACGTCATGAAATGGAGCCAAGTGATTAGGAGGATACAACGTTCATTACACCTAAAGGTATTTATTGTTATGTTGTTATGCCCTTTGGATTGAAAAATAGAGAGGCAACCTACCAAAGATTGGTGAACATGATGTTCAAAGAAAAGCTAGGAGAAACTATGGAGGTGTATATATACGACATGGTGGTAAAATTCCTAAATGTCAGCATCCATGTCCAAGATGTTAAAGAATCTTTTGACATCCTGGACAAGTACAATATGAAGCTAAATCCAAAGAAGTGTCATTTTGGAGTGGGTGCTGGTACATTCCTGGGTTACATGGTGACCAAAAGAGGAATTGAAGCTAGTCCAGAACAAATCCGTGCCATTATAAATCTGAAGTCACCAGAATCAACCAAATGTGTTGTATGGAAGTAAGATCATTTGACATTAGCAATGCATATCAAGTGTTCGATGAAATGCCTAAATGAACCATACTAAGAGTTAGTGAATATTTGATGATAAAATTTGACTATGTGATAATGAAGTAGTAATCACTTGGTGTATGTAGCCATAGTTGGGGATAATTCATGTATGTAAGATAGGTGGGTTGGTTGTGAAACTTTGTTGCACACTAGTTGTTTATTAAATACCTAAATTATGAACAACTTGTTGGAATGATATGTTGAATGATTAATATGTGGTATTCCGGGACTTTGTTATAGTACGCTAAGTTGTAATACTAAAACAATCACAAACTTTAGGTGAAGAAGGAGAAGGTACTGGTTCAAGCAAAGGAAAAGGAAAAGCTTAACGAGGCAACACCTAGCTATTAAATTGTGCTTTAGATGGTCGTTGTGATCCTAAGTGGCTTATGTAGAACATGGAATTATATGTGGTTCCTAGTTGCATCCTTAGAGCGTAGAAAATAATATAGGTTGTTGTTGATATTGTGGTAACGAGGATGATAAGGGTGAAGAAGGGACTACCAAAGATAAGGGAAGGTGTTCCTACAAGGATTTTATGGCTTGCAAGCCTCCTATTTATATTGGGGAGACAAAGCCAATCATCTGTCATAGGTGGATACTGGATATTGTGGCTCTTTTCGAAAGAAGCCATTGTGATCCGACGGACCAGGTAGTGTATGCAACTAGGCTACTAAGGTCGCGGGCAAAGGATTGGTGGGATATGATTAAGGCTGAAAAGGGTAAGGAGGTTACTAGGGCCATGACGTGGGAGGAATTCAAAGTTCCCTTTTTGGAGCATCATAGTCCTCAGTCGGAAATAGACAAGTTACAGGATGAGTTGGCTACCTTCCATCAAAAGGAGGGGCAGCCAATTGATGAAGTTGTGGGTATTTTCTAGATCGAGTAAAGTTTTGCGATGCAATACTTAAGAATGAAAGGTTGAAGATAAACCAATTCAATAATATGTTGCACAAGGATTATTGGGAGTTTATAGCGGCCACTCGATGGAAGGCTCTAGAAGAGGTAATTAATGTTGCCTGTGATCGGGAGCATGAGTTGAAGAAACAGGTTGAAAGAGGGGAGAAACGAGCGGCTGAAGAAAGTTCAACTTCCTCTAAGAAGCAAAAGACGGCTGAGTCCTCTAAGAAACCGGAAGGTAAAAGTGGTGGAACCCCAAGGTGCAAACACTGTGGTTGTTTGCATAAAGGTGAATGTTATTTAAAGAACTGTAGAGACCTAGAAAATGAGGCTTTTGCATTAGATGAATTTTGGGTTTATTTTAATACTTGTGGGCTAGTAAATACTTGTAATTGGGCTAACTTTTGTAGGGTTGATGGGTTTAAGGGGTCCGATCGGTTTTGTGTGGGTCTGGGCCGAATTCTAGTAGGGTTAGGAGATAGTGTGTTTTGCAAGTTTAGTATCTCCCTAAATATAGAACCCCTTGAATACTAGAATAGGTTGTTGATCCTAAGGTGTTTTGCGATTATTGGTGATATCGAAATTCTCTTTGAGAATTTCGACCAAGTGTGTAAGCAATTGGTGATTAATAGTAAAGTGTTCTCTTCAATTGGTTTGTGTTCTTACTTGTTTTGTTATTGCTTTTACATATTTTTCTTGATTTATCTTGAATCACTCTAGTGTTTGGATTCCGCACTTTCACTAGAGGTTGTGATATCGTGTTTGGGTTATTTCGATCCTTACAATTGGTATCAGAGCCAAGAAACGCAAGTTTCGAGGCTCTCGCGATATCCGATTCAAGTTTTTATTAACTAACCGTTTGAGTTTTGTGGTGATTTTCGCAGTAGCAAGATTCGGAAGATTGTTTTTTTGCAGGTTTTGGACTGAACAGAAGTGATCGTGATCATCAGCCCTTGTTTCCGAGACTTTTCGACCCAGCCAAGCACTTTTCGATCAGCCAGTCTGATCGAAAAGCCTTTTCAGCCGCCCATTTTCAATCGAGAAAGCCCCCTTGTGGCTTTTCGATCAGACCATTCCAGTCAAAAAGTCCCCTCCTGTGACTTTTCGATCGGCAGCTCCCAATCGAGAAGTCCTTCTTCAAGACTTCTCGATCAGCTATCTCAATCGAAAAGTCCCCTGTGACTTTTCGATCAGCCACCTCTCAATCGAGAAGTCCCCTTAAGACTTCTCGATCCACTTTTTTGATCGAAAAGTCCCCTATGACTTTTCGGTCCACTGTGCTCATTGATCGAAAAGTCCCCTTAGTGACTTTTCGATCCACAACTCACTTTTCGATCAACCGGAACTTTTCGACCAGCAACTTTCTGATCGAAAAGTACTTTTCGATCAGATCATTTTCAACCGGAAACCCTTGTTCGATTAATTTTTAATTCTTTGCTTCAATGGCCTTTGACATGTCTACCTTGTCAAGTGCCACTTTGGAAATGGACGCCAAAATCGGAACAAATGCCAGACCACCCCGTCTGTTGTTTGGCAAGGATTTCATGAGCTGGAAATATCGTTTCGTCAACTACATCAATTACCATGATGCCAAGATCATGCGTTCGGTCGAGGTGGGAGACTTTGTCCCATCAACTGCTGGAGCCCAGGGTCAGCCACCTATACCTAAAGATAAAACTGAATGGCTTGATGAAGATTGGGAAAAGGTGGAAAGAGATAGAAAGGCACTGGCCGCTCTAACCATGGCCCTATCTCCTGAAGTTGCTGAAGCTTTCAAAGAATACACCTCCGTTAAGACTCTTTGGGATGCCCTTGTGGCTGCTTACGAGGGAAATGATGATATGAAGGAATCTCGAAAAGAAAATGTAAGAGAACTGTTTAATGAGTTCAGCTACATCCCGGGTGAGAATATTGAGACTCAGCTTCAACGCTTCATCAAGATAGTCACTGGAATGAAAGATGCTGGAGTCACATATACACAAGTGGAGGTCAACAGAAAGCTGGTCAACTCACTGCCACCAAATAGGGACAGCACCATTGAACTGATTGAAAAGACGGTGCGAATGTCCACATCACCCCTAAGTGAGCTCATGTCTACCATTAGAGCTTATGAAGAGAAGAAATAGAAGAGGGCAAGAAAACTTGGCAACGGGGCATCAATGAATCAAATGAATCAAGCTTTCATCTCTCAGCCTGTTGTCGCTCCAAACAATCCACCATCCACTCCACTGGGATTCATTGCACAAGCCACTGGGTAAAGTGCATCTGGAACATCAAATGTTGTCCTCTAGATGTTAATGCTTTAACTAAAGACCCCAGCTTTGCTCTTGGGGTAGGGATTATGAGTTGCTATCAGGCACTCGTAGCAGGCTCACTTCTTCTCACGGATCTATCTCCTGATGATGTGAATCAAGTAAACCCTGACGACCTGGAGCACATGGATATATCTTACCAAATGGGAATGTCAGCCCTGAGAGCTAGGCTGTTCATGGCAAAGACAGGTCAGAAGGACTGGAATGGTGGCAAAGGAATAAAGCTCAGTTTCAATAAAGCAAATCTGAGGTGCTACAATTGCAACGAGTATGGGCATTATGCAAGGGAATGCACCAAACCAAGGGTTGATGAGAAGGAAGTCACAACAGAGGTGAAGGCATGAAGAAGGAGACTGGAAAGAATGACAAGGCACTGGTGGTTCAGCACACGCCAGGATATGACTGGACACCTCAGGTGGAAGACTTAAGTCTGTCACTCGATCATGTAGCCCTGTTAGCTGAAGAAGATGTTCAGAAAGAAACTGCTGCAGCACTCCATCATGCATTCATGGCAGACATAATTCCAGGACCCTCAACCAGCAGCTCTGAGGTATGTCTTAATCCTAAATGTCAAACTATACTTAATGAATCTCAAGAATGGCAACGTAAGTTTTCCAATGAAACATTAAATCGTGAGCTATCTGATAAAGACTTGAGAGAATACAAAGGTAGAACTAAATCCTTAAATGAAAAACTAGAAGCTGCCAAAGTCGACATAAAAAACCTTCAAAGGGATTTGAGTGACAAAACCACATATCATAAAATTGCTAATGAAGAGATCTAAGAGTCCCATGAAGTCTGAAGTTGATTTTTGCTTTAAAAATTGTGATTTTGAGAAACCTGAAACTTTTGTTAAGTTTGAGTCAAAAACTGCAGAGTCTGATGTGTGTGATAAACTTTCTGAATGTGGTGTCTTTAATGTTGGTAAATGTGATTTAAAACCCATGAAACCCCTTAGAACTGTTAAAATTTTGAGAAGGGGTAAGGGACCGCAGGTTGATGGTCCCAAACCCACAGGAAGTGTGAAAATTTCTGAGGATAAGGTTAATTATCCTACTCCCAATGTGCAGAAAGTACGGGACAGAAAACCCCATGACTTTGTCCTGTACCCAGAAGTTAACTCTGCATATGACCAGGTCCAGCCGATACAACGGGAGTATATTCTGACCACAAAGCCCCATGGTAAAGCCCTTTGGATCCATAGAAACGCTTCAAAGCCAACTTGGATCTCCACTGGGCGTAACCAACAACAGGCTCCCGTGTATCCAAAGAAACAATCATGCCATGTGTGTGACCAACCAGGACACATGGCAAGAAACTGCCTGCACCGTCCTTATGAGCCTTACTATCCAAAGAAGGTCCAACAAAAGACTGTCCCATTGGGCCAACCACATGTTGGCCCAAAACCCAAGTTTGGACCTTCAAATTCCAAGGTGCAAAAGTCCACATCACCACCCTCACAGGCAAAGACACATGCTAAGCCAGCAGCAAAGACTGTACCTTCACACCAAAAGGTACAGCAGGGCAAACCCACAGCCAAATGTCCCGAAATGGAGCCCAAAGCCCAAGTCACCAACAGACCAATTGTGAAAAGTAAGGGGAATAAAAATGCTAAGAAACCTTCAAAGATTTTCACTAAACCTGCTAGGGTGTCCAAAGATGTTAAACCTTCAAAATCTGTTTCTCGCCCAAAGCAGGATACCTTTTTAAAATCACCTGTTCACCCTCAACCTGTTTTCAAAAGATTTTCAGAAACACCATTTTTCTCAAAACCTGAAGGAATCACACAATCAATCAATCAGAGGGACGATGATAGGTGGAATGTCCCAAAAGTTGTGAATTTGTCCTTCAAGCCTACTGGAGTGTACAAAAAACACTCCATGTCTTTTCAAGAGGTTAAAAGTTCTAAAATAAACAAAAATAATCAACAGGGGCTTGGGAAGGAAAATCACCCCCGAGATGTCAACATAAAAGACATCCTCAGTCCAAACAAGGACAGACCAGTCTCACCCAGACCAATTAAGGCCTGGGTACCAAAATCTAACTGATCTCCTTTGAATGCAGGAACAGCCAAGGAGGACTGTCAGCAACCTATGGTACGTTGACAGTGGTTGTTCTAGGCATATGACGGGCGACATATCCCTACTACAAGACTTGGAAAAATTTGATGGAGGTTATGTGTCGTTCGCCGGAGGAGTTGGTGGATATATCAGTCAGAAAGGCACAGTTCGCAACGGTTGTCTCAGCTTCCACGATGTCAATTATGTGGAGCAGTTAAAACACAGTTTGTTAAGTGTTTCACAGATATGTGATCGAGAGTATCCAGTTCTATTCAACAATAAAGAGTGTCTCATTCTTAAACCTGGATACTCCATCCCCGATGATTGGGTGTTAATGAGAACACCCAGATATGGTAACTCATATGTGCTGAACATGCAGAAACCCCCCACATCTGAGGTGGCCTGTCTCCTTTCTAAAACAGCTGAGAACCATGCTCAGCTATGGCACCGACAGATTGGGGCACATGAATCTGAAGAACCTGAATCGACTTGCCAGAGGAGGGCTTGTTAAAGATCTCCCAATCAATGAATTTGTTCTCAAGGAGAAATGTGTGGCTTGTGCTAAGGGGAAGCAGCACAAACGGCCACATAAACCGAAGGTCTTCAATAGAATCTCGTCTCCACTGGAATTGCTTCACATGGACCTATTCGGTCCCGTCAGTATGTTACGTCTTAACCGATGTGCATTTTGCTTAGTTATTACTGATGATTTTTCCCGTTTCACTTGGGTGTTTTTCTTGTCCAAGAAAAGTGATGTTGCAGGTATACTGATCGCTTTCATCAAGCTCATCGAAAATAAATTAAAGCTGCAAGTGAAGACCATCAGGAGTGATAATGGGACGGAGTTTAAGAACCACACAATTGACAATTTCTATGCCGACAAGGGAATTGAGCACCAATTCAGTGCTCCCTACACCCCCCAGCAGAATGGCGTCGCAGAACGAAGGAACAGGACCCTGATTGAAGCTGCTCGCACTATGTTGTGTGATTCAAAGTTACCAACCATGTTTTGGGCAGAAGCAGTCAACACTGCATGCTATGTCCAGAATCGGGTGCTCATCAACAAACGGCAGCAGAAAACTCCATATGAGCTGATTTACAATGATAAGCCCAGAATTGGACACCTTCGGGCCTTTGGGTGTCTATGTACAGTTTTAGTAAACACGGATGTTCCCAAGTTTGCTGCTAAGTCTGATGAATGTTATTTTGTAGGTTACTCTGCCAGCTCCGCTTACAGGGTTTTCAACAAAACAACCGGCATTGTGATGGAGTCTACAAATGTGGATTGGCTCAAAGAAAATCCATCTGATGGTGGAGTGGGTCCTCCTCAAGCTTTCGATTATAATCAATTCTTCCGTCTTTTGGGCTTGGAACCTGTCATAGCTGAAGAACTTTATGAAGATACAGTTTCAGGACCACCATTATCACACTCCATCACCAAGGCTCCAGTCATTGCTCCTGAAACAGATGCCACACCAGTACAGGAGACTGCTGATCCTGTGGATACTCAAACACAGGAAACTGATGCGGAAGTTGATCCCGCCTCAGACACTCCACAAACACAGGGAACTGATGCAGATGATGCAGCTGAAACAATTGATGAACCCGTTCTTTCAAATTTACCTCCTGAAATTCCCGTACAGGCCATTGCGGAGACCAGAATTCATAAATACCACCCCTTGGACAACATCATTGGTCCATTAGCATCCGGGGTGGTAACAAGAAGCCAGTCAGGAGACATCAATCACTGTATGTACTCCTGTTTTATCTCATAAATTGAGCCCCCCAACATTACTATGGCCTTGACAGATCCTAGTTGGGTGGAGGCCATGCATGAAGAGTTAAATCAATTCTCTCGGCTACAAGTTTGGAGGTTAGTAGAAAGGCCCGCTGACAAAAAGGTCATCACTACTTGGTGGCTTTACAAGAACAAAAAGGATGACAATGGCATCATTGTCAGAAACAAGGCCAGGTTGGTGGTTCAGGGCCACAAACAAATCCAAGGAGTGGATTATGATGAAGTGTATGCACCAGTGGCCCGATTAGAAGCAATAAGAGTCTTCTTAGCCTATGCATCCTACATGAACTTCACGGTCTACCAGTTGGACGTGAAAACAACCTTATTATATGCTGAAATGGATGAAGAGGTTTATGTCACTCAACCTCCTGGCTTCATTGATGAGGAACACCCGTATCACGTGTTCAAGCTAGACAAGGCCCTGTATGGCTTGCATCAGGCCCCTCGGTCTTGGTACAAGACTCTGACTGATCATCTTCTAGCACACGGGTACACAAGAGGCATAGTGGATCAGACACTTTTCAGGAAGGAGGTTGGAAATGACATAATCATGGTGCAGGTATATGTTGATGACATCATCTTCGGTTCTACCAATGAAGACTTGTGCAAAGAGTTTGAGAAAGTAATGCGCACAAAGTTTGAGATGAGTCAGATGGGTGAGATGGAGTTCTTCCTTGCCCTACAGGTAAAGCAGAGCGACAGTGGAATACTTATCCATCAGGCAAAATATGTCACAGAAATATTGGAAAAATACAAAATGATGGATGCAAAGCCTGTCTCCACACCTATGGCGGCAAGACCTGCACTTACCAGGGATCCAGACGGTCAACCAGTGAGCGAGCACATGTACCGGTCAATGATTGGGTCTCTGATGTACTTAACCGCCAGCCGTCCAGATATCATGCTCGCTGTGTGCCAATGCGCACGCTATCAGGCTAATCCTAAACTCTCTCATTTCTCTGCTGTGAAACGCATTTTCAAATATTTAAAGGGTCGGCCTCGTCTAGGCCTCTGGTACCCTAAAGAGTCAGGATTTAATCTGTATGCTTTTTCTGACAGCGATTATGGCGGCAATGAGCTTGACAGGAAATCCACTTCTGCTGGAGCTCAATTTTTTGGTGACAGGTTAGTATCCTGGCAGAGCAAGAAGCAGCACACGGTGTCTCAGTCGACAGCCGAAGCAGAATATGTGGCTGCATCCGCTTGTTGTTCACAAGTGGTATGGTTGCAGCATCAGCTGGGAGATTACGGTTTGAATTTCTTTGATACTCCCATTTTTTGTGATAATAATGCTGCATTGCAAATTGTGAAAAATCCCGTGCAGCACTCCAAAACCAAACACATAGATATCAAAACGCACTTCATTCGGGATTGCTATGACCGCAAGCTCATCCATTTAGAAAGGGTGGCATCGGAGGACAATGTGGCAGATATGTTCACCAAACCCCTTCCTAGTGCAAACTTTGAAATGTTTCTCAAAGGCCTTCGAATGATAGCCTTTGATGAGTAGTCTGGCAATTTGTTTTATTTAAAAAAATAAATAAAATAAAACAAAACAAAAAAAATTGAAAAATTTCAAAAATACAAAAATAGTGTCTTTTTGGTAGTTAAAAAAATCTAAAAGCAAGGGGAAGATTTAAGATATACATTTCCTCAAATGTGTGTGCTTTTAATTTTTTTTACTGGTTTTGGTTGACCAGGCAGGGAAGTGATATAAATTTCCAGGTGTTTGCTGACTGACACGTGTAAGGTGGATGTGAAAAGCAGTGATTCATGGTCGATATGCTAGGTAGGCTCTGCTGACAATCAATCAAAAGGTATGTTTTATCACAACACTTGAAGATAACGTATGATGCTTGAAAGGAAAAACACACTTAGGTTAGTACAATTTCTATTTGACTGTGCATCAGGAATCCTGAGACACACGCCCGGTTCTGAGTGTTAATGTCATGCTCAAAAATCCCATTCCATCTGCTTTGCGTAAGCAATGACCTGGGAATGTTGTACGTGAGTCAGGACTCCTCTGTTCTGCGAAAGCGGAGACCTGGAACCTCCCTGATCCACGTACGTTTAAGATCACATTGTATATATATGTTAAACCAAAAAGATGCCAATGTGCACAATCAAAAGAGATCCTCAAGCGTCCAAAACCCTCAGCCTTTGTCACTGATGAGAGCATTATCAAAAACGTTTCAAAAATTCAGCTGACTTTGTATATTATCCAACAAAACCTCCGTGATCAATTCTTTTCTTTTCCCAACCCAGTCTGGAGCATGATACTGGACTTAAGGAAAGGTGTCGTGAAAAATGTTGTACGGAAGCCAGATGTACTTTGATAGAGATGTACAAACTATACCTAGGACTTATGTGTGTGACCAGGATAGATTTTCATAATTAATAAACCTGAAAAATATAAATTAAAGTGATGAAACTGCCTGAGTAAGCGAAAGCGGCATGAGTTTAACGTTGGACCAAAATACCGACAATCGCCTGAACACGCAAAGTAACTGAAGCTGAAAAGGGTTCCTCAGTCACAGACTATCTGGTATGATCCCTAACAATGCCTCTTCATTCAAAACTCAGTCAGTTAAGTTTTTTTTGTTAGCTTAATTTTATTTTTTACCTTTTATTTTTAATTTTTTTTGTTGGTTAGTTTGTGTTTATTTCTTTATCTATGGTCATTGTTAAGTTGCCAGATATTAAATCTCTCGGGCTTGAGTTCAGGGGAAGTTTTCTGTAGTTAACGGGGTTTGAATGTTTAAATTAAGAAAGTTTGTGTTTTTTTATGTGTTGGGCTAGAATGGGTCATGTTCACAAAAGTGGAGGGTGGAGTGTGTTTTTTTTAAAAGTAATGAGAAGGAGAAGGGGACCGATCGGTCACCCCTTCCTCATTCTCTCTTGACTTTCTCCTCTCAAAAAAAAGAAAAAAACCCTAGCCACCATCTCCACCACCGTTCACCATCTCCTCCACCGATCACCATCAACACCACTCATCACCACCGTCGCAAACCACCACCATCCTCATCACAACCTCGCGACTCCACCATCACCTCCCACACTGAAATCCCTCAACGAGACATCCCCATTACCCACCTCGCCGCCGCTGCTCCTCCTCCTTGATTTGCCGCCCTCTGTCACCAAGTCCACCATCCGACAACATCCCCTTGGTCGGAATCTCTTACTGAATGTAATTCTTGTGTCAATTTTTGAGCTATGGCGCCCTGACTCAAGCGCGCAGCCAGACCCACTCAGGATCAACCCGAGTATGTTTGTTTTTTTTAAAATTACTGGTTGGGACGGGTAATAAACTATGATTGCAGAGATTGGGATAGTGTTTAAGTGTTAAAAACACTCGAAAATTGGTTGTTTGTTTGAGTTACAGGTTGAAACCGAAGAAGATGAGGCTTTTCGATCAAGCCAGGGGCTTCTCGATCAGGCTGAAAAGCTTTTCGATCGGCCCCTGGTACTTTTCGATCAAAGGTAGCCGAGGGCCTAAGGCTTTTCGGTCGGAAAACTTGGGTTTCCGATCTAAAGCTAACCCTTTCGATCAGCGTTTAGGCTTTTCGATCAGGGAGTCAGGCTTTTCGATCAGAGATAACACTTCTCGATCAGTCTTAGGGATTTTCGATCAGGCTCCTCAGGTTTTCAACTTTTCGATCCATGTTCCGATCGGACGGATGCTTTCCGATCGAAAACCCTGCTTTTCGATCGGAAAGGTACCTGATGATGTTTTCAATGGTTTTTCACTTAATTTTAAGCCGTTATGCTGTCCGTTTTTCGAGAAATCTGTAAGACTAATGAGCTTTTGTTTGTTTTGGATGTTTATTTGTGTTTGTGAGTGCAGGGATTTAGAGTTTGTCAAAAATCACAATCAAGTGGCATATTTGCTGGACCCGCCTACTGAATACAAAGAGAAGTACCAGTCAATGATAGCAGGATTGAAGAAGTGCTCTCTACACTTTGCACTAACAACAAACCCGGTTATTTGCAAACGTATGCAGCAAGAGTTTTGGAAGACGGCAGATGTATCTGAAGATGGAAAGCAGATAGTTGCCAAGATTCAAGCTACAGAGGTGATTTTAACTGAAGAAAATTTCAGGCAGGCACTCAGACTTAAAGATGTTGCTGCTGATCCCGCTGTTCTTGATAAAGAAATGGTGTCATAGTGCCTGAAGGAAATGGGATACCTCACAATATCTCCTCCTACCATGAAGGCTCTTATTCCACCATATTGGAGGATGTTGGCACATTACCTGCAAAAATGTGTCATCGTCAAAAAGAGCTCTACAGATCAGTTGAACCAAGTGCACACCCATGCAATGGTGTCACTAGTCAGAGGTGTTCGGTTCAACTGGTCCAGGATGATATTTGAAGATGTGAAGGCTGTTGTGTCCAGAGATAAAAAATTTGCAACCGTTCCAAGATTCATTCAGTCAGTTCTGGATTCAAGATATCCAGTCCTGAGGAAGACTAACGACACACATGATACTAAACCAATGGGTATTGAGGTTTTTCCAATGATAAATCCAAAGAAGAAGTTATCTGATAAGATGCCGTTTGGTGACAAGTTTGGAGAATTTGCAGAAATAGTGAGAGAGGAAGTTCCAGTGGACAGAAATGCTTCTGTTGAAGAAGAACATAGTTGACCTCCTCCTCAGAAGAAAGTTGTTGATCTTCCTGATGACCTTGACTGGGAAGAATTTGATCTAAATGATGTGAGGATTGGAGCACTCAATTTTGAAGGCGATGAGACTATCAATTATGACACCTATCTTGATGATGTTGACTTTGGGGAAGAAGAGACAGAGACAGCTGAGATACCACTGACTAGAAAACGGAAAGCCACAGAGGATCCTCCCCTCGGTGCTTCTGTTCTTGAAGAAATGACTGAGACTGAGTCGATTGCTACAAAACACCATGTGGAAGGCCCAAGTGACCCAAGAAGAAGGATATTGGACCCTCGTGTACCACCAGTCACAAGCTCAAGTGTTGGTCAATCATCCACTCAACCCACAACCCAAGAAAAGGGGAAAGCAGTAGAAACCCCTGAATTAAGACTGGAACAGGAACTTAGAGAAGAAATAAAAGTTCTGAAAGCCCAGAATGTAGTCAAAAGTGAGGTAATTGAAGACCTGATTGATATTCAGAAAATTCATAACACTGAGTTGGAGAATCAGAAAAAGATAAACCGAGAGTTTACAAGACAATTCAGAGATCTTCATAAGCTAATCAAGCAGCTTAGCTCAGATAGATCAAGCAGGTCCAACTCTGGTCAAGGTGATAAGGAAGATCCAGGTAACACAGAAGGAAGTTCAGGTGCAGGTGATTCCTCACAATCACCAGCATTTGATTTTGAAGCTGATATCCCTGAGGAAACACAGACTGTATTACCCGAAGCCTCCACTGAAGATAAAGATACTCGGGATAGAGATTATATGACAGTACCAGCTTCTGAGTTTGACGGAGGTTGGGAGGCTCAGACATTTGCCTATCCTCCTGAAAGGTATCTAATCCAGTTGGGAGAGCATTATCATGATAAGCAAGGGATTAATGCAGATATTAAAGCCTGGATGTTTGATGGAGAGAAGAATATGTTCGTAGTAAGAAGAAAGGGTCAGTATCCATTGGACTACTACAAGAGCTGGACCCAGTTTTACTCCTAGACGAATGTAGATCTCTCAATGTTGTATCAAGCACCGTTTTCAAATCCTTCAAACAATGAGCAAGCCAATTACTTCTACAAGAAACTGGAAAATGCTGTGCGAAGCAAGTTCAAGAGGTCTGAAGATTTTCCTCACAAGAAATCGTATGTGAAGAAGTACATGAGTGTCTTCAAATGGGATGGAAAGAAGAGTATCCCAGGAAAGGAGAGTGTAAAAGCCAAGAAGTTCACAAATGGTCTGTATCCACCTACAGACAAGACAAAAACAATACCTCTGCCGATGAGAGGAGCGCTGATTTCTGGTGAAGCCAAAATTCTCTGCAAATCAAAGACAATCAATGTCATGGAACTTCATGATTTGATGAGGTCTCACAAGAAGGATATAATGGTACTAGCAAAGCATCAGATTGAGAGTAATCAAGACACTGAAGAATATGCAAAGTGTTATACTCGGGCCGTAGCTGAGATCATGGAAAAGGAGTTGTGGTATGATCCAGCAACGATGAATCTATCAAAGAAATTCAGAATGTGAAGACAGTCTAATGCTAAAGCCTAGGGGAAGATTGTAGAGACCTAGAAAATAAGGCTTTTGCATTAGATGAATTTTGGGTTTATTTTAATACTTGTGGGCTAGTAAATACTTGTAATTGGGCTAACTTTTGTAGGGTTGATGGGTTTAAGGGGTCCGATCGGTTTTGTGTGGGTCTGGGCCGAATTCTAGTAGGGTTAGGAGATAGTGTGTTTTGCAAGTTTAGTATCTCCCTATATATAGAACCCCTTGAATACTAGAATAGGTTGTTTATCCTAAGGTGTTTTGCGATTATTGGTGATATCGAAATTCTCTTTGAGAATTTTGACCATGTGTGTAAGCAATCGGTGATTAATAGTAAATTGTTCTCTTCAATTGGTTTGTGTTCTTACTTGTTTTGTTATTGCTTTTACATATTTTTCTTGATTTATCTTGAATCACTCTAGTGTTTGGATTCCGCACATTCACTAGAGGTTGTGATATCGTGTTTGGGTTATTTCGATCCTTACAAGAACAAACCTTGCTTTAACTGTGGGAAGACGGGGCATGGGGTGGCACAATGCCCTAGCCCTACTAGTTTGTGTTATGGTTGTGGGAAACCGCGACATCGCCGTAGCGAGTGCCCAAACTTGAATCAAGGGACGGGCCAAAGTGGAGGGAAAGTGGATATCCCCAGGGCTAAGGGGAGGGCTTTTCAACTAACGATGGATGATGCTAAAGTCGAGAAGGGGGTTGTTGCAGGTACTTTTCTTGTAAATTCCATGCCTACATATGTGTTGTTTGTGTTGATACATGGTCCTATTTGTCATGTGAAGTATCGAATACAATACGAAGACATGCAAGATTAGGTCTGGCCGAACCTTGTCCGAACCTGGAGTTCGGACAGGGCCGAACAGGTCCAAACTTGAGGTTCGGACCAGCGAGATTCAATGTGTAGAAATAGTCATCTTGTTATAGATTTGAAAAGCTTCCGAGTCATATCTTCTCTGTGTACTCTGTGGTTCTCTCAGTGGTTAATACAAGTCTTTTGTATTTACTCTTTGTGTTCTAGCTCGTATTACATTGATTTCATAACGATTAAGTAGACGATCCACACGCTCAAGCAATTTCAAGTGGTATGAGAGCATTAGGTTTGCTCTACTGGTCGGAAATCATTATTTTTCGGAGTTTTGACTCAATATTCACGTTTTTGCGAAGATGTCATTCATTTTTGAGTTCGTTTGATCTTCTCGAGTGTGCTTCACGTCCAATATTCATTACTAATTCATTGATATAGAATTTGTTTGAATTCCTGTAGAAAATTCCAGTAAAAAACACTGAAAATCAAGAAAATGGTGTCGAGTGAGCTTGGTCTCGTCTGAGGTTCGGACAATTTCGGAGTAACCGCTCCGAACTCGATGTTCGGATGAAGTTCGGTCGATATTCTGGTTCGGTGAGAGTTCGGTGAGGTTCGGAGATAGTTCGTTCCAAGTTCGGATGACGTTCAGTCATTTTGTGTTCGGATTGGATTCGGACTAAGTTCGGAGTTAGTTCGGCGTAGATTCGGATTAGGTTCGGAGTGAACAGTAACCAGACTTTTCAAAATGTCCGATTTTCAAGCGTTCGCGGCTATTTAAAATTTGGTTTAGACTACGATGCAAACGATGATGAACTATGATAATGAAATCGGAACAAGTCAGAAAGTTCCTAAATTGCTCAAATTGGAAGATTATCATAGTTGGATTACACGGTTTGAAGCATATGTTTCTGCAAATGATATTGATATGTGGTTGTCATATTCAGAGTCATATGTTTATCCTAAAGGTGAAGACGGGGAACCAATTCTTCAAAGAAAGCTTTCAGGAGAACAAAATAAAGCGTATCAAGCTGAAAAGAAGGCATATGGTACTTTAACAATGGCATTGCCTACAAATTTATTACATCAATTCTCAAGTAACTACACAGCAAAGAGTTTGTGAGATGCTTTAGAAAAGCGATGTGAAGGTAATGACCAATATAAGAAAAGTCGACAAAAGGTGTTGAAGAAGGAATTTGATAGTTTCAAGCATTATCAAAATGAATCGATTCCAAATCTGATTGCAAGATTTGCTCATTTAATGAGTGAAATGAAGTTGGTGAATCTTACAACAGATGAAGCTGAAAAGAAAGAAAAGATTTTGGAAGCGTTACCAGAGAAATGGGAAAATTATGTGATGATGGTCAATCATGATAAAGATTTTTCAAAATTGTCATTTAATGATCTGATTCAAAGAATCCAAGCAAGGGATATGGAGTTAAAGGTGAATAAGTCATTGCCTAAGCTAGTTCAAAATCCTGTAGTGTATTATGGTAACAATGATTCAACTCTGAATGCTGGAAAATCTAATATTCTTTGGTTTGCTCCTCCTATAGCATTTTTGGTAGGTAAATCTGAAACTCCAAGTTATTCTTCTGTTGGTTGTACGGTTTCAATTCCTAGTTCTTCGACTCAAAGTGCATTGTCTGTTCAAACTATCGATAATTATAATGCTTTGATGTCTGCATTAGTATCTTCATATTTTGGTGTTAACACTGGTGCTGTGAGTAATGCTGAATTGGCAAATGAAGATTACGATCAAATTGATTATGATCATTTGGAGGAAATAGATCTGAATTGGCAGTATGCTATGTTCGTTCGAAGAACGAAGAAATTTTTCAATAGAACTGGTAAAAAGAGATTGAATCAGGATGATAAGATTGGTTTGGACAAGTCGAAGGTGAAATGTTATAAGTGTTCCGTCTATGGTCACTTTGCATGAGAATCTCCAAGTTCAGCGGATAACAAATTGAAAACTGGTCAACATGCACATTTAGTTTTTCATCCATCAACTACAGCTGATAAGGTTGAGAAGAAATCTGTTACTTTTGCTAATAATCTGACAGAAACATTCTAGCATCCAGATGAATTCGCCTGGAATGCAGATTCAGCAGCTAAAAAGAATCATGCTCCCTTTAGCATTGCATTGACTACTCGTCATGATGATGATGACAGCTTGTTGACTGATTCTGATTCTTATTCAAGTGAATCCTTGGTACAAGAAGGTTTACTAAAAGTTGGTGATAGTTCAAAGGTTGAAGAATCTAAATGTCTTACACGTGTAAAATTACACAAGGAGATTGAATGGTTTGAGCAGCGTTCTAAAACATCAACTGAAGAAATTGTTGTGCTCAAGAAGGAGTTGGAAGATTTTCAAAAGAAGTATTATGAGTTTGTTCATGTTCATGAAAATGTTTTGAAGGAAAAGGCTTAATTGGCTGAGGAATGTGAGAAAGCCAAAGCTGACGCTTTAGACGCAGCTCAAGATTTTGAGAATTTATTTGAGAAAAGTTATCCAGTTCAGCAAAAGTATGAGGAAGCTACTGATCTTATTTCTAAAACTGATGTTACTGTTGAGAAGCTTCAAAATAAAATGTCTATGCTTCAAGATGAGAATACTCTTTATCGAGACAAGAATGAGGTATTGACTAAGGATGTTGAGATCTATAAGCAAAAGAGAGAAAATATTCTTGAAGAATTATTTGTTGAATGTGAGATCCGGAAGCTACAAACTTATGAATATGATGATCTTAATGCAAAATTCTCAAGTCACAGAAAGAGGTGTTGGAAGCTCAACAAAAGATTAATGATTTGAAATTGGAATTTTGGAATTGAAAAAGCAAGTGAAGAACTGCAATTTGTCACCAATATTGCTAAAATTCTTATACAAGCAGGATAAGAGTTCGGAGAATTCTAAGGGAGATGATGTTCACCTGGTACCTCAACCAGTGGATTTAATTGAAGTTACTTCTGCTCCACTTGATTCTAAAGCTGGACTGCATGATTATTCAAAATTTACCACTCCACCCAAGAAGAACAAGTCTAAGTCTAAGAAGAAAGAGAAGGCTTTGGGTGAAGCTCCAAAATTTGTATCAAAGTCCGTTTTGTTGGAAAATGAAAATGTGTTTGATAAGGTTGCTTCGAGTTCTTCCTCTGCAACCGAAGAAGAAAAAGTTTTGATTGAAAAGAACAAGCTGAAGGATATCAAAGCCAAATTCACTAGCAAAGCTAAGGCAAGAGAAACTCCGGGTTTTTCTTCAAATTCTTCAACGAATCAAGGACTCAAACACAAAGGTTTGGGTTATCAAGAGAAAGTAGAGCCGATTCAAGCAAAGAAACCAGTGAAAGCTGCAAAGGTTCCTAAAGCACAAGTTGCAAAGAAATCATCATCTCAGAAGGAATCTTCTTATTATTCTGAAAGATCGTCATCTTCAAGGAGTCCATCTCCTAGGTATGATTCTTCTGATGGTTTCTTTGATAAATTTGATTCTGAACATTAATCTGGTTGTCAAAATTCAAAACCATTTTCAAATGTTTTTAGAAAACGACTTTGTTATGTATGTCGTCAACCGGGACATCTAGCTGCTGATTGTCCGACGACTGCATATATCCACAAAACTGCAAAATATGTGGATAACAAAGGTCAAATTTTTGATAAACCCTGGTCTCCAAAGATTAAATCAACCCGTAAATCCTCTTGTTCTAAATCAAGTACGTCGGTTGAATCTGATTCAGGTTCTGATAAAAAATTGAAACTTTTTACAAATTTGGAAACTGAAAGTTGTTTCCACGGCCAACAAAGACTATGTGGAAGACACCGGGCGACCCGACGCTGTTGAATCGGGTCGATCCCAAAGCGACTAATGATTTATTTGGTGTCAAGCATGTGTTTCAGGAAGATCTATGTGTGATTGAAAAATTATTGATTGTGAAATATCTATTCTAATTAAATTGAATTTCAGAATCAAATTTTATTTTTCAAAGACTAAACTGCAAGTATTCGTGTTGGTTGATCACTTTCTTGTTTTTGTTTAACCTCCGTCTCATTCTGAGGGGGAGTTTGTTTTTACTAATATTCAAAAATAGTGTGTTTTTCAAGTTGTAAAAATGAAAATCTATATATAGAGTTGTCTTCTTTAGGGGGGGGGGGGGGGGAATTTGGAAAAGACAAAAATATTGAAAAATGCAAAAAGCCAAAAACATTGAAAAATGAGAAATTGTATCCGACATAATTGGGAAATGATGGTACATTGACTGACAGTGTCTGGCTCATGGATAAAATAGATGAAAAAGCCATAAGTCCATTTGATCGATGTGTAAGGTAGGCTCGGCAAATCAGAAAGTATACGAACGTGATATACACTAAATCAAATCTGATGCTTGACCTAGTGGACAACTTCTTGATGCGTATCTCAAGATATATCAAGAAAAAGATATGTGAAAAATAAAATGAGAAGTCACTGTTTATACATTTGTTCACTTTGTAAAGATTTAAACTTGTTTGATTTTCTTTATTTTGTCAAACGATCTGACTTCCTCTGCGTGTCCACAAGACCGACCTGATCGTTGTTCATTTGATGTTCTGCTTTATTTTCTTTGGTGTTTCGTATAACTCATCGGACTTTCTCTGCATGTACGGGAGTACCGACCTGAATATTGTTGAGTTATACAACTTTAACTTGTTTTATTTTCTTATTTTGTTAAATCCGAGGCCTTATCTGCGTATCAAAAGATCGACCATAAGGTAGAAGATTTAATATTCTTATTTCTTTTTGCATGGAACACAGTTGACTATATCATGATTACAATCATTATGTGATTAAAATCACAAATGAAATCACAAAGTGTGATTAGCAAAAACATATCTGAGTATGTCTGATAGTGTGGGGTACACTGGTCAATGCAAATTTAATCAATACTTTAACATATCCAAATGTTATGAGTATGATTGTGCCAGAGTTTAAAGTTGGCCAAATTATTTTTGCAATCGGCATGGCTTATGTGTTACAATAATTGATATTGAAGTGTAGTTCAGCATGTTATGACCAATATGATTCCAAGTTGTGATCTTTCTCGCAAAAGATAAAAATAGTGTATGATTCTGTAATGCATTTACTTTTCTTATAAGAAAATAGCAAAAAGATTTTAGGTGTGTTTTGATATAAAGTTTCTAAAAGCCAAAAATATTTTGTTTCTAATTTTTTTTTGATTGATCAACATGGAATACGAAATCATTTTTAAAATCAAAATATCTTGGAGTCTCGAAGAGACGTTTTGCACCAAGATTATTTGTGTTGGCAGGTTTCTAAGTGGAAGAGAACATCACAACTTCAAGGCTTCTGAAGATTGTTGATAAAGAGATTACACACGATGCAGTATCAAGTATTCAAGATTGAACTCATCGTCAAGATCGTGGAAGAGTTTGATTGAAGATACAAGATACAATTTTTAATAGAGGAGATGACAGTGCACATGCCGAGGGGGAGTTTGTTGATACATGGTCCTGATGTTCATGTAAAGTATCGAATACAAGACGAAGACATGCAAGATTAGGTCTGGCCAAACCTTGGCCGAACCTGGAGTTCGTGTCAGGACCGTTCTCACATTAAGAATCCTGATCTTGAGCAAGAACAAAGGTTCAGATTCGAAAAACTCAAAAGAATATGAGATGAGATGAAGATGAGAATAATCAAAGGATAATCATAAACGTGAGAAAGATGATGAACTAATCGAATGATTTCATTAATCGAATGATTACAATCAAGAAATCATGACAAACACTCTCTCATGGAAATCCATGACTCACTCTCTCTCTATAGAATGGAAATCTCACACTCTACAAGAAATTCATCATCTCCATACTTAGAGACTCTTTCTTGTAATGGGCACCCTCACTATATATATAGTGAGGGTGACTAACAATAAAAACATAAATGAACAAAATTACAAGAAAGGCAAATAACATAAATATTAATTAAATCAAAGTTGATTTAATTAATCCGAAGCTTGACTCACTCGAACCGATTTTTCGTTGACTTTTACGTTGACCGTTGACCCGAACGGTTGACTTTTCCGGAAAACGGTCTTCGGTCCAAACTGCAAGCCTCGAGCATCACAACCCGCATCTCTGAATCAATTCACATGGATTCTTCAGTCGCATGCTTCGGTAAACAGATTTGATGGAGTCAGTCATATAGATTTAAGTTCCAACAATTCCCCCTTGACTGATGCTTTCAAATCTGTTCAACTGCTGAAGAATCGCTCTGTCTTACATCTTCAATGAGAAACTGATAAACCCGAAGCAATTTGTCGTAGATATTCCACCTCTGAATAAGCTTCTTCTGTTCTCGTTGCTCCAGTTCGAGATCCAAGTGTTCCGCTCACTCGGTTCACACAGTCGGGTACAATACTTAGAAAATGCTACATCTCGGAGTCCAAACCGCAACAAACTGAATCAGATAAACCAATCAAACACTGAAAATGCTCTAACTCTGAATAATCGACCCGATATCCAAATCCATAATAATTCCTCCTATTTCTCTAAATCTCTCCAAAAACATCAAGTCGGAAGCATAAAAACAGATGCGGAGAGTCGAACCGTCGCGATCGGTTGCCTAGAGAAACCAGATAAACAATCTTGAAATCGGACAATCTTGCGAAAAACCGGAAGCCGGATGCTGACAGTTGTGAATGATCCATAAATAAATCTTGTGTTCCGCGTGACTGGGTTGGATGCGAAAATTAAAGATAATTGTCAAATCTAAGATTGAGATCCCGAGCGAAAATAATGAAAACCGGAGTCTTCGTAATTTTGGGCGAAGAAAATCGAGCTCGGAATAAAATTCCGTGAAGATTTTTGAGTAAATCAGGCGAAAACGGCTCAATCTGAAAAATTCCGTCAATTTTCGTCAAGGAACGGCTTCTCGAGAGATTTAACGGATAAATTCCAATAATTAACTGAGATTCCAGTTAATCCGGTTCGCTGACATCCGCGCTGCATCCACTAAAAATAAACCGTGAGATATAACGAGAAAGCTGAGTAATTAACCGGATAATAAAGCTAACCCGTCAGTGATAGATAGCAAACGTTGCGCGACATCAATAAACGAGAACCTCAATAAAAAGAAATAAATCCTCGACTAATAAAATATTTTCTGAAATTCCGTCGCGGCGTTATCTCGTTCGTCTCGTAAAAGACTAATTGTAAAAACCCCGTGATAGACGAAATAATGCTGAAATATTATCAGTGGAATTAAATCCCCCCAAAAAAACCTTAATCCATGTCCATTACCAACAACCAATCAGGAATGAGCTTCTAAACTGATCCAACGGTGTAGAAATTGTTGATCTAAGGGCCTGCATCGCTGATCCGTGTGAGGAAGGATTCAGCCAATCAGAGGGCGCCTAAAGAAGCACACTCCAACGGTTGTTTTGTCCACCGGCGGGTCCCACGCGACTTTTTCCTCCAATCACGGTTCGGCACCACAAAGGGTATGTTGTAGTCAACCGACAGAGGTAAGAAAATAGAATTCTCATGCAACCAATCAGAGAGGGACATATCATCATCACCTCCAAATTCATATGCCAACCCCGAAACCCTAAAGTCTCGCCGGAGAAACGCAAACCAGCAAGAACCCTTGTCGGAAAAATGTAATTTGGACATATCTTGCTCAAAACTCAACCATTTTTGACGAATTTTTCATCACCGAACTCGTTAGTCGATCCTCTATCATCGTGGACGTTCAAAAAGTCTTGAAACAAAATGAACGAAAACCCAGAAAACAAGTCCGCTAACGAAAACAAGTTCGCTAAATGTACTGAGAAGTCCGCTAAACATACTGGAAGTCCGCTAGGACAAGCTTGAAGTCTGCTAAGGACTCAAGTTCGCTAAGGTATGCTTCAAGTTCGCTAAAACTGATGAAGTCCGCTAAGAGGAGAACAAGTCTGCTAAAGAACTCAACAAGACTGCTAAGCACATCTTCATATCTTCAAAACACTTAGAATAAATCTGGAAAATATGATGAACATGAAACCCTTACTTGGTGAACTCGAATCTGCCCAAAAACGTAAGGAAAACCCGTAATGATGCACGAAATGAGAAGCTAAACCATTCACGAGACTATTGTGGCCACCAACAATCCATATGTAAAACCACGAGACGATCTTACTACAGCATGATTTGGTAATCGGATAGCAACAAGATGTAAATAAAGCTTTGCTTTATTGATTCACTTAGAGAATACAAGTAGAGAGAGAAACACACTCAGTTTACACACAGTTAAGAGTTGTAGAATGACAGAACTGACTAACTCTCTCTAACACGAACTATTTATAGTTACTTAGTCATAAGCCAGCGGATCACCAGCAGACCATCTGGTCCGCCGTATCAACTGGTCCGGCAGATCATGTGATCCGGCCAGATGACTAACTAACTCACACAGAAGCTCTTGTCTAGATACAATACACGAGACACAACGTTAGCATAGGAATATGCTCTAACAAACTCCCCCTTAACGTGTAGTGTATCTATATTCCAACTAAACTTCAGTCTTCATTCTGCAACATTGCTGCATCCGATCTTTGACTTGAAATCACGTTAGAAACAGAGCTTGCATGGCTGGATCAATCTTGAACAAACTTTGAACTTCAAGATCCACTTGCGAAAGATATAATATACTCCCCCTTTCACCATGCTTGAGTCGTCTCACTCAGATAACCTGCAATTTCAGAAGACAAAAACGCGGCTTTCCTTTTCTTTTGAAAATTAATTTAATCTTGGCGCAAAACTTCTCTTTGAGAATCCAAGATATAGTTTTGAAATTTTGAATTTCGTATCATGTATCGATCGGTCGAAAACAAATAAGAAACAAAATCTTTTTGGCTTTTTGAAACTTTATATCAAAACACACCGAAAATCTTTTTGAATTTTTCAAATATGAAACATAAAATGCAATACAGAAATGAAATACTGAAACACACACTATTTTTGTATTTTGCGAGAAAGATCACAACTTGGGATCATATTGATCATGACATGCTGAACTACACTTCAATTTCAATTATTTTAGCACATAAGTCATGTCGATTACTGGTATAATTTGTCCATTCTAAACTCAGGCACAATCATACTCATACCATCTGGATATGTTATTGTATTGATTAGATTTGCTTTGACCAGTGTACCCCACACTATCAGACATACTCAGATATGTTTGTTTTTTTTTCTCATATCACACTTTGTGATTTCATTTGTGATTTAATCACATAATGATTGTAATCATGATTCAGTCAACTGTGTTCCATGCAAAAAGAAATAAGAACGTTAAATCGTCTACCTTAAGGTCGATCTTTCGATACGCAGATAAGGCCTCGGATTTAACAAAATAAGAAAATAAAACAAGTTGAAATTGTATAACTCAACAACAATCAGGTCGGTACTCCCGTACACGCAGAGAAAGTCCGATGAGTTATACGAAACACCAAAGAAAATAAAGCAGAACGTCAAACGAACAACAATCAGGTCGGTCTTTCGACACGCAGAGAAAGTCCGATCGTTTGACAAAATAAAGAAAATCAAACAAGTTTAAATCTTTGCAAAATGAACACATGTATACACAGTGACTTCTCATTTTCTTTTTCACATATCTTTTCTTTGATATCATGAGATACGCATCAAGATGTTGTCCACTTGGTCAAGCATTAGTATTTAATGTGTTTATCACATCTGAATACTTTCTGATTTAATGCCGAGCCTACCAAGTACATCAAACAATGATCTTATGGCTTTTTCATCTATTTTATCCATGAGTCAGACACGTAAGCCAATGTACCATCATTTCCCAATCATGTCGGATACAATTTCTCATTTTTTAATGTTTTTGTATTTTTCTGTTTTTCGATGTTTTTGTATTTTCCAATTTCTCCCCCTTAAAATGAAAACTCTATTTTTGGATTTTCATTTTAACACAAACAAAAACAAAAAGACGCTATTTTTGGCTTTTCAATTTTCTCCCCCTAACCTACATACAAAATGTAAAAGAAAGAAAATTGACCAATCGATACTGATACCTTTTCAGGTTTAAGCTTTCAGAAAAATTCAGTGTAGAAATATGATAGCATATGCAATTTAAGTTAAGAAACGCAGAATACTCCTCCATCAGCAACTTTGCAATCACCAACGGGTCTTCTAGGAATACCTGCACACTGGTTTAAATGATTAGTATTCAAATGACCCGAAGCACACAACTTCTGGTCGACCAGTGTCTTCCACAAAGTCAGTTGCAGCTTTGACTGACCACTTTAGGGCGCCACTGCATCTTTGCAGGTGCAGTTTGTACAGAAACATCATCTTGTGATGAATCACCAACACTAGACTCACTTTTGAAATGGTTTGATTTAAAATGTGATGTTGGTGAGTCATTAAAAATTCTGCCAGATTCATCAATTATCGTGGCAGTTTTTCCAGAAAATTTCCTTTTAACAGTGACAGGACAATTCTGTGCTATGTGTCCCTTTCGGCGACATTGATAGCACAAACGATATGAACGTTTAAATTGGGACTTGTCCTGAACTGGATCACATTTATTAGACAACTCAGACTCATCAGAAATATCATCAAAAACGTGAAATTGGTTAGAATGTACCCATTGTGATGTAGGACTTCTAGGTGTGGAATTGGAATCCGAAGCGGAAGATTCTTTCGGAGAACTTGTAGAGAAATCTTTCTTCTGTATCTTACCTCCGAACCCTTTTTCCATGGTGGATACAAATACCTGCGCCAGATGATATATCTGTTCAAGACTAGTATCTTTCTTCTCCTTAGGAGTCTTCTTTGGCTTGTTCTTCTCAACTTTCTGAACAACTTTGTGATTATGATTACCCAAACCAGATCGTTTATAACCAGGTAACTTTGATAAATCCATTTGAGACATAGAAGAACCAGCTTGAGCAACCTCAGTAAATTTAGCTTTAATACCCTTCAAATTATTAGCTTGAACAAGCTCAGCAGCCAACTTTTCTTCAGACCCTATCTTCTCATCTGTTCCAACATGCTTGATTGAACACTGTGATTCCCTCTTCTCACACTTAGCAGAAACAAATTCAGAATAATCTTTGTTTACCACTGGAGTGTTCAAATCAACAACAGACTCTGTTTGAATCACTGGATGAGGAATTTGATTAAAATCATCACCTCCAAATACCTTCTTGAAGTTGTCGTCTTTACACAAATAACTTGTAAAAGAATGAGAATTCTTCAAGTTATGCAATTGACGATTGAGATCTAGAATCTCAACTTTCAAATCAGCTATGATCTTCTGAGCTTCAGCAAGAACTTTTTCTGATTGAATCAATTTCTCAGATGTGGTGTTGACAAGTGATTTTTCTCTTCTCATCCCATCATGAGCAGCAAGCACTTCTTTGGTAATTTTATCCACTCTTTCCTTATATATCTCAATATTCCTTGTTAATAAATTTTTGTCTTTCTTCAAAGAAGTGATTGTATCCTGCAATTCAGACTGAACAATCTGATATTGAGTTCTATCAGCAGTAACTTCATTCAATGCCTTCTGAAGTTCATCATTCGATGTCTGAAGTACTTCAACCTTTTTGATTGATTTTTGAAATAACTGTTCAAAATCTTCACTAACATCTTTAACTTGAGACTTATACTCGTCAACCTCCTTGACCAGCTTTTCATTGACCGAAGTAAGCTTGACAATTTTTGACATGAACTCATCATTCTCGTGTTGAAGTTGTAACTTTTGTTGATCATTCTGAATACAGCTTTCTGACAATTGTTTCTGAACATTCGCTAATTCTGTCACCAACACACTCTTTTCCTTGAGTAACTCTGCATTTGTTTTGCAAACTTCATTAAATTCCTGACATTTCTTGATGAAACTCTCCAATTCTTCATCCTTTCGTTTAATTTCAACAGATTGACATTCTATTTCTTTTATCAAACCTTTAATTCGACTATCCTTTTGTGAACAAAATTCACACACGGATTCATAACCACCCATTTCGGAATCAGAATGACTTGAAGCAGATTTACTGGTCTCAGATGTATACCCACTCGATTCAACCTCAATATTTGCCATCAATGCATAACTGTCTTGAGAATGAACCACGAATGCAGATTCATCTGGAAAATCTTTAGCCCAATCATAACCTTCTTCAGTTTGAGATATCATAGCTTTTGCGTCAGGTTTATCAGATTTACTCTTATCAGATGATGATTGAGAACACTCACGAGCAAAATGTCCAACCTTGGAACAATTGTAACACTTTACTTTAGATTTATCCAAACCCAATTTCCTATTTCCTGGAACAAAAGAATTCTTTCCATGTTTCTTGATAAATCGTCTTCCTTTTTCAACCATCATTGCAAATTGCCAATGCAAATCTAATTCAGTTAACTGATCATCATCCAGCTGTTCTAACTCAGTTCCACTTAAACCAGCATCACTAACTTGACCGAAAATCGATCCAGACGATGAAGATATAAAAGCAGATAACAAAGCAGCTAGATCTTCGGTTGCTTGATTAGAAGTTGACTTACTTGATGATTTAGCAGGAATAGTAAAACTGCATCCTGAAGAATATCCACCATTATCTGACTTTCCAGCAAGAAATGCTGTTACTGGTGGATTACTGCTTGAAATAGAATTTGATTTAGCTTTAGCATGGGCAGTAGCAGAATTCTCTCCAAAATAAACTGCAGGATTCTGAACTGATGGAATTGCTGACTTCTTTACAAGTAATTCCATTTCTCGAGCTTGTAACTTGCTTAACAATTGATTGAAAGTCCAACTTGAATAATTTGGATCATTAGAAAGCATCATAACAAAATTCTCCCATGTTTCCGGTAAAGCTTCCAGAAATTTTTCTTTCAAGTCATCTTTTTCTTTCTGGACTCCTACAATATCGAGTTCATTAATCAGATGAGAAAATCTAGAAATCAAATCTGCAATACTCTCTTTTTCACAATGCTGGAAGTTATCAAACTCCTTTAACAAAACTTTCTTTCGACTCTTCTTATATTGCTCGTTTCCTGCACATCTATCCTTCAGTGCATCCCATAATGTTTTTGATGTTGTGCAATTTTTGAATTGATGCAAGAGTTCTCTTGGTAATGCCATTGTGAGATTTGCATAAGTTTTCTTTTCTCTGGCATAAACTTTCCTTTGATCTTCATCAAGATCACTTCGTGGAATTGGTTCTCCATTTTTCTTAGGATATGTATAATTTTGTTCAATAGAAATCCACAAATCAATGTCAAGAGCATTAACAAATGATTCAAATCGTTGCTTCCAATTCTCATAATCCTCCAATCGAAGTAACTTAGGAACTTTCTGAGTTGTTCCTATCTCGTTATCAAAGTTCAATATGGCTTGCATTGATGATTGAACAGCTGAAAAAGCGTGAAAATCGCTCATTTTGAAATTTCAATACCGAATGCGAAAACTTAAAACTGAAAAACGGGCGTCTTCCAAGCGGATTTTGGGGGTCAAAACTTGACGGTACTGGCCGTAGGCCGGTACACGTCCTAGATCTCGGAAAGACGAACGTTTTGGCTGGTATTGGGTTCCGTAACTCCAAACGGTTTGCAAGTTACGTCAGTTTTAGTGAAGGTATGTTTTCTGCCAGCGGACCAACACAACTTGGCGGATCAAAATACTATCAGCGGACCAGTTCCGGATCAAATTAACAAGGCGGATCAGATTTGTACTAGCGGACCAGATCCGGATCAGATTTCGTCCGGCGGATCAAATTTCGTACGGCGGATCAGATTTTGATACGGCGGATCAAAACTGGTACGCTGCAACTGTCGCGGATCAGACTGATGAAGATAGCTGGGCGGATCAAACTGCGGATCAATTGTTCGACCGGCGGACCAGTTGCAGAAAACACAAAACTCGACTGATTTTCACAGATTTCGACAATTGAAGCTAGATACTGGATCAGTATGATGCGAAAACACTCCAGGAACATCCAGAAATCATTTTTATCCTCGGAATCACTCAGAATTATGAAAAATTGATGAAAAATGTAGAAAACCCAAACTTTCTCTCTCTAGAATTTCGAAAACTTACCAAATCACAGCAGTAGAGCAACCTGGAATGCTCTGATACCACTTGTAAAACCACGAGACGATCTTACTACAGCATGATTTGGTAATCGGATAGCAACAAGATGTAAATAAAGCTTTGCTTTATTGATTCACTTAGAGAATACAAGTAGAGAGAGAAACACACTCAGTTTACACACAGTTAAGAGTTGTAGAATGACAGAACTGACTAACTCTCTCTAACACGAACTATTTATAGTTACTTAGTCATAAGCCAGCGGATCACCAGCAGACCATCTGGTCCGCCGTATCAACTGGTCCGGCGGATCATGTGATCCGGCCAGATGACTAACTAACTCACACAGAAGCTCTTGTCTAGATACAATACACGAGACACAACGTTAGCATAGGAATATGCTCTAACACCATAAACAGTAGCTAATCGGATCATAAACAGCCCTTAAATTCTGGAAATCTTCAAGCACATGAAGAACACCATCAAACACACACTAGTGTGTGTTTTTCCAGATCTGCCCAAACGGTTGAGATTCAGACAAAATGGATGCTTCTAATGGATCCGGAACGTGTTTTCCACTAAGAATCATACCTCACTTCATCAAAAAACATGAAGAATCGCCCAGAAAACTAAGAATCAAACCCAAAATTCTTCAAAAACCCTAAAAACGGAAAAAACTCAACTGTTACGTTTTTTCAGCTCGGATCATCAATTTTTCAACTGATTTGAACAAGTAGAAGATAGAAATGCATCTAGATGAACTCCCAAACACGAATCAAGCATCCATATCATCAGAATCCATCCAGAAACAAGAAAAATAGAAGAAAAAGTCCAAAAATGAGTTTTCTCATCTTCACCCATTCAAGCTCAAAATCCAGATTCGAGTGACCAGATTCATCGTGAGATGAAATCTGATCGGTTACCCGCTCTGATACCATTTTTCAGGACCGCTTCTCACATCAAGAATCCTGATCTTGAGCAAGAACAAAGGTTCAGATTCGAAAAACTCAAAAAAAATATGAGATGAGATGAAGATGAGAAGAATCAAAGGATAATCATAAACATAAGAAAGATGATGAACTAATCGAATGATTTCATTAATCAAATGATTACAATCAAGAAATCATGACAAACACTCTTTCATTGAAATCCATGACTCACTCTCTCTCTCTAGAATGGAAATCTCACACTCTACAAGAAATTCATCATCTCCACACTCAGAGACTTTTTCTTGTCATGGGCACCCTCACTATATATATAGTGAGGGTGACTAACAACAGAAACATAAATGAACAAAATTACAAGAAAGGAAAATAACATAAATATTAATTAAATCAAAGTTGATTTAATTAATCCGAAGCTTGACTCGCTTGAACCGATCTTCTGTTGACTTTTACGTTGACCGTTGACCTGAACGGTTGACTTTTCCGGAAAACGGTCTTCGGTCCAAACTGCAAGCCTCGAGCATCACAACCCGCGTATCTGAATCAATTCACATGGATTCTTCAGTTGAATGTTTCGGGAAACAGATTTGATGGCGTCAGTCATATAGATTTTAAGTTCCAACAGTTCGGACAGGGCCGAACAGGTCCGAACCTGAGGTTCGGACCAGCGAGATTCAATGTGTATAAATAGTCATCTTGTAATAGATTTGAAAAGCTTCCAAGTCATATCTTCTCTCTGTACTCTGTGGTTCTCTCAGTGGTTAATACAAGTCTTTTGTATTTACTCTTTGTGTTTTAGCTCGTATTTCATTGATTTCATAACGATTAAGTAGACGATCCACACGCTCAAGCAATTTCAGTTTGATATAGGTGCCAGCAGATCGTTTGTTTCATTCAATTTTGCTCGACACCCTTCTTTAATTACTAATAAGTTGTTAAATCCTTTAGAAGTTGAAATAGCGGATTGTAAAAGTCTTTTCGTCTTTGATATTTGTCGTAATTGTAAAATTGCCATCGAGGACGAGGAGTATCAAGTCGACCTTATACCTATCTCTATGAAAGAATTTAAAGTTGTGTTGGGAATGGACTGGCTATCCAAATTCCATGCTACCATAGATTGCAACCTTAAGGTGATACATTTGACTTCACCTAACGGAAAACAAGTCGAGATCCAAGGAGAAAGAGACGTGAACCTTATGTTGTGTACCATGGTGGGGGTGAATAAATATATCCAACATGGATGCAAGTCCTATCTTACGTATGTGGTGGACGTGGACGCAGAGTGTAGAAATGTTCGCGATGTGCCAGTTGTGAAATAGTACGAATATATCTTTCTTGAAATCTTACCAGGACTACCACCGGACCAGGAAGTAAATTCAGAATAGATCCAAAGCCTGGGGCTGAACCGGTTGCAAAGTCACCTTATCGTTTGGCACCGTTAGAACTACAGGAGCTGATGAAGCAGCTACAGGAATTACTAGAGTTGGGAATCATCCGGCCGAGTGTTTCTCCATGGGGTGCACTGGTGTTGTTTGTCAAAAAGAAGGATGGTAGTCTTCGAATGTGCATAGAGTACCGAGAATTAAACAAGTTGACGATAAAGAACAAGTATCCTTTACCAAGGATAGATGATTTGTTCGACCAACTACAGGGAGCCGAGTGGTTTTCAAAGATCGACTTGAGCTTGGGTTATCACCAGTTGAAGATTCGTGGGGAAGACATTCCGAAGACGGTGTTCCGTACTCGTTACGGACACTATGAATTCTTGGTGATGTCATTTAGGTTAACCAATGCGATGGCGGCCTTCTTGGACCTCATGAACCGCGTGTGCAGACCCATGCTAGACCGGTCAGTGATAGTGTTTATAGACGAAATTCTAGTTTATTCAAAGACAGAAGAGGAGCATGCTCATCATTTGCGCGAAGTGTTAGAAATGTTGCGAAGATAAAAGTTGTACGCCAAATTTTCCAAGTGTGCCTTTTGGTTGCAAGAGGTATAATTTATGGGCCATGTGGTTAGTTCGAAGGGAGTCATGGTGGACCCCTCAAAAATCGAGGTAGTGACTAAGTGGAGAACACCCAGAAACCCAACAGGAATTAGGAGTTTCTTAGGACTAGCGGGGTGTTTCTGGCGCTTCATCCAAGATTTCTCCAAGATAGTCGTGCCTTTAACAAAGTTGACGAAGAAAGATGCTAGATTCGAGTGGAAGGAAGACCAAGAGAGGGCATTTCAGACTCTCAAAGAAAAGTTGACTCAAGCCCCGGTGCTGACACTACCGGATGGAATTGACGACATGGTAGTTTATTCAGACGCATCATACATTGGCCTCGGGTGCGTACTTATGCAACGGGTAAAGGTGGTCACTTATGCTTCACGACAGTTAAAGACCCATGAAGCCAATTATCCAACTCATGATTTGGAGTTGGCGGCTGTGGTATTTGCTCTCAAAATATGGAGGCACTACCTATATGGGGTGAAATGTGATATCTTTACGGATCATAAAAGCCTAAAATACTTTTTCGACCAGAAAGAGTTGAATATGAGGAAAAGGAGGTGGTTGGGACTTATCAAGGATTATGAATGCGAAATTCACTACCATCCTGGAAGGGCGAACATTATCGCGGATGCCCTTAGTAGAAAGGGGGATTACACCCCCATTAAAGTGGCGTCCATGAAACTAGTAGTGACATCGAGTATACTTGATTCTATCAAGTGTGCCCAAGAAGAAGCGGTGAAAGAAGAAAATATGAGGAAAGAACGAATCAAGGGTGCCGCCAAAGATTTAGTGGAGGATGAAAATGGGCTCAAGTACCGGTTTGGCAGATTATGGGTTCCTAACACTTACGGTGTTAAGGAACTATTATTGAATGAGGCCCATAAATCCCGTTACTCTATTCATCCGGGTGCCACGAAAAATGTATCGTGACTTGAAAAATGACTATTGGTGGCCTGGAATGAAAAGGGATATTGCTAAGTATGTAGAAAAATGTTTGACATGTGCTCAGGTCAAGGCGGAGCACCAAAAACCATACGGGTTGTTGCAACCCCTAGAAATACCTGTTTGGAAGTGGGAACATATTACGATGGATCTAATCACAAAGCTACAAAAAACAACAAGTAGGCATGATTCTATATCGGCGGCAGTGGATAGGTTGACCAAGAGTACTCATTTCATACCTATTATGGAGTCTTATTCTTCGGAGCAATTGGCCAAAGTTTATGTTAAGCACATTGTGTCGTTGCATAGTATTCCGGTATCCATTTTGCTTGAGCGGGATACATGGTTTACCTCAAGATTTTGGCAAGAATTTCAGCAAAGTATGGGTACCAAAGTCTTGTTGAGTACCGCTTACCATCCACAAACGGATGGACAAAGTGAAAGAACAATCCAGTCCCCTCGAGGACATGCTGAGAGCATGTACTTTAGATTTCGGGGGAAGGTGGGACGATCATTTACCTTTAATAGAATTCACATGCAACAACAGTTACCATTCTAGCATCGGAATGGCTTCGTTTGAAATGTTATATGGCAGGAAGTGTCGAACCTCGATATGTTGCGGCAAAGTGGGTCAATATGAGCTTGCCCACAAGGATGTTGTTCGGGTTACTAATGAAAGACTCGACCAAATTTGGGCTCGGTTCAAGGCTACCCAAGATAGGCAGATGTCATATGCTGATAAGAGGAGAAGACCGATCGAGTTTCAGGAAGGAGATTTCGTGATGCTAAAAGTGTCACCTTGGAAGGGGGTGATCAGGTTCCGTAAACGGGGGAAGTTGAGTCCTCGTTTTATCGGTCCTTTTAAAATATTTGAAAAGGTGGGTCAAGTGGCCTATCGGTTAGAGCTTCCTGAGGAACTTCAGGGCATTCACAACACCTTTTATGTTTCATACCTAAGAAAGTGTTTAGCCGACGAGACCGCTTATGTACCGTTGGACGATATTTTGGTTGATGACAAATTGAACTACGTTGAAAGGCCAATTGCAATCTTGGACCAAAAGACCAAACAACTTAGAAGTGGAAGAGAGGTGAAACAAGTAATGGTGAGGTGGGAGCATCGAAAAGGTTCCGACACTACGTGGGAACCTAGGAGATGAGGAGATTCTATCCTCATCTATTCGGGTATGTAACTAGTTTCGGGGACGAAACCCCCTTAAGGGGGTGGAGTTGTAACGCCCCAAATTTTAAATTAAATGGTAAACTACTTATGTGGTGAAAATATTATAAGTAATTGAATGTTTTGTATAACTTATGCTTCTTTAGTTGGCTAACTTGAAAAATTTAGTTGCTAAGTTGTTAAGTTAGGAACCTATGAGGGGCTAAGTAGAAAATCTCATCTTTGGGTAGGTTTTAAATATTTAAAGCTAATTGAGGGGATGGAGTGAAACTTGGGGCATAAAACAAGTCTGGGAAAAATCCCATACCAGTTTCACGATCGTAGGAAGGGGGAGGGGGGAGCGAAGGTGCTCATAAACCCTAACCTCATATAGATGGCAATCTTGTGAAATTGGAAAGAAATCTGCAAAAGAAAGGTTAATTTAAGTTCTAGGAAGCATAGGGGGCTCGAAATTTATACCTATCCTCTTGTTCTTTGGCCAAGTAATTTATCTAGTTCACACCTTGAGTTGGGCAATGTTGATAGACCAAAATGATGCTTATTTTAGTTGTATGTTGCTTGAATTCTGTCATAGAACTCTAGATGTAGGGTGCATGTTAGCAATCCTTTATAGGTTAAGGAAATTAAAGTGGGGTGAGGTCTTACCTCACTAAAAATCATAACCCATGGGTGTGATGGGTTAGAATCCTTTAATTGCTTTCTGGAAATGATTATTGAGTGTTAGAATTATGTATTTGCTTGACTGAGACGATGTGAAGAGATTTCATGATAAATTAATCATTTTTGGTGTGAATTATGTGTTGTATGAAAGTAAGATCATTTGACATTAGCAATGCATATCAAGTGTTCGATGAAATGCCTAAATGAACCATACTATGAGTTAGTGAAGATTTGATGATAAAATTTGACTACATGCTAATGAAAATAGTAATCACTTGGTGTATGTAGCCATAGTTAGGGATAATTCATGTATGTAAGATAGGTGGGTTGGTTGTGAAACTTTGTTGCACACTAGGTGTTTATTAAATACCTACATTATGCACAACTTGTTGGAATGATATATTGAATGATTAATATGTGGT
>JBCNJP010000013.1:24852788-24884694 GCA_039602395.1 Deinandra increscens subsp. villosa | reverse complement strand
TTAGAATCATTTGGTGCATGTGTTGCACCCCGTGACGCATATATATTTTACTGGTTGTATTCTAGTCATTCCATTGCCATAAAGTTTTGCACAAAAAGTTGCAATGTTTCAATAATGTGTAGTTCCAGTAGCTTTAAAAGTTGAATAACAGGTACGGTGCAGCTCACCAACAACATTATTGTTGTTGACAAAGTTGATTTAAAAATTTTGCAGGTAGACCATTTGATTACCAAGAATAGGTGAACATAATTTCAGAAGCCATTGATCAATAAGCATTAAGCTAGTCTCCATCAAACGAAGTAGCAATACGGGTTAAGCATTTAGGACACTTGGGCCCTAAGTGATAATGTTGTAACATTTAACAGTGGGTAACTCTTGTCAAGTGAAATTAAGCATATTAGGCTGTCTGTACATTGTGTAATAAAATAAAATATGTTCATTCTGTTGCTTCCGCGAATCTGATATTGACAACCTGTTTTCCACAATACTTCCCTCGCATCTGACAGGTGGCATGGTGCGGGCGGGGTGTGACACCGTATACTTGGGAAGATTACGAACGGGAACGACGTCTCGTTGTAACCCGATCACCTCAGGACGACTTTAGCTGGATCAGGGTCACTACTTATTGGCTCCTGGAGAAGTACCACATGCTCACCTTGCTGAACCCTCCACAACCATTTAACCTGAAGCAGGTGGTCGCCGGCATCCTTGCTGGCCTAGAGGATACAATGAAGAGAGTTATAGTAAACCAGAAAATGGAACTAGAGGATATCCACCGGTTACAAGAGAGCATGGTGAGCAAGACAACCCATAATGAATTGGCATTCGAAGTGAATGGCGTAAGGGGAGCGCTATATGATCTCAGTGCTCGTCCTGACCCCACTAACATGATGTAGCATTTCCAGGAAGCCCAAGCCACTATAGCAGACCAACAGGTGGCTATTAATCAACTGACTGAACAGCTGGCTGCCATACCGGCACATTTAGGGATCCCTATACCTGCACCTCCCATCCAGGAGGTGGCACCAATGGATGAAGATCCAGAAGAAGATCCTTATAAAGACCCCGAGGAGGATCCAGAAGAGGATCCTAATGAAGAGCCTGAGGAGGAGTTCCAAGAGGCGCTGGCAGGTGACCTAGAGGGGGAGCTAGATGGAGATTCTGATGATGATTCTATCATCACTGATTCCTGGCTCATTCTACTATATTTATCTTCATTTCTCACTTATGGACATTTTGTTTAAACACTAATGGTTTGAAATTTTGTGACAATTGTGGTTTGAATTTAATTATAAAGATTGTGTCTTCTTTCTCCTTCCGTTTACACTATGGATTGTGTGAAAATAAGTGTATGGGCAATTATAACATGTGCAATGAACTTAACATGGACATATTATTAATTAATGGTTGTATGCTTTATCAGAACCATGCCTCCACGCAGAAACAACGTGAACAACCCTCAGCAAATGACACCAGCCCAGATACAAAACCTGATCAACCAGGGGATTGTCGCAGCCCTGGCTAACCAGAACAACAACAACAATAACAACGGACAAAACCAATGTTAATTCAAATCGTTCATGGGGTGCAAACCCATGATGTTCAAGGGCACTCAAGGGGCGGTGGGCCTACTCCGTTGGCTGGAAAAGTCAGAGAAGGTTTTCTCCATGTGCAACTGTCCTAACGGTGACCAAGTGAAGTATGCAACAGGCACCCTAGAAGACTCTGCCCTTACTTGGTGGAATGCTCAAGTCCAGATGCTCGGGCTGGATGCCGCTAATGCAATGACATGTCAAGAATTCAAGGATGCCATCATGGAAGAATACTGCCCCCATGACCAGGTGAAGAGATTGGAGGTTGAGTTTCAAAACTCGAAGATGATGGGTTATGAGATTGAAGACTACACTGCTCGATATCACGAGTACTCAATTTTGTGTCCAACCATGGTAGATGCTGATTACAAGAAAATTGAGCGTCTTGTGGACGGCCTCGTTCCACAAATCAAGGGCATGGTTACTGCTTCAAACCCTGCCAACGTACAACAGGCGATCCGGCTGTCGCACAAACTGACTGACCAAGCTGTAGAGCAGGGGACTCTACCGCCCAAGAAGACCCCCAAGACTGCTCTTGATGGAAAAAGAAAGCGTGAAGAAGAAACGGTTACCACCGGAGCTAGAAATCCTGCAGAGAGGTCTTCAAACTCCCATCACTCCTACAAGCGTCATGACCACTCCAGGGGTGGTTATAATGGCAACAACCACTGTGGCAACAATCAGAACCGTAACAACAATGGTGGTCAAGGCAACAGTGGTCAAAGCCAAGGTGGTTATAAAGGGAGGTTACCCTTCTGTAACCGATGCAACATACACCACTCTGGCAACTGTAAGACGAGTGGCAACTGTGAGCGTGTGGCAAGCCCGACCATGAAGCTAAGAATTGTTGGGTCGAGCTTCTGAAGTGAACCAACAACAACACCAATGATAACCCGCGTGGCTGCTTTGAGTGCGGGAAACCAGGCCACGTGAAGAAAGACTGCCCCCAGCTGAGGAAGAGGAACAACAACTCTGGCAACAACAACAACCACGACAACAATAATGGTGGAAACAACAGCGGAAATGGTGGGAATGGCGGACGTGGTTGAGCTTTTGTCATGAGCTCAGGAGAAGTGGGGAATGACCACAACGTTATAACTGGTAAGTTTCTTCTCAACAACTACTTCGCAAATGTTCTATTTGACTCTGGTGTGGAAAGGAGTTTTAACTCCAACAAATTCTGTAGACTAATAAAGGCTAAGCAGACACCTTTGAATGCTAAGTACACTGTTGAACTAGCAAATGGCAAGCTATTAGATACAACACACTTAGTAGAGAGATGCACTTTAGAACTGTCTGGCCATAAGCTAGGAATAGATCTTATACCTTTTGCTATTGGTAGCTTCGACGTTATAGTGGGAATGGATTGGTTGTCCAAGCACCAGGTAGAAATCCAATACCAAGAAAAGATAATTCGGATTCCCTTCACAAAAGGGGAAGTACTCACGATTCAGGGCGAAAATGGGGGGGTACCATCTCCGGCATTATATCATACCTCAAGGCTCAGAAGTGTCTTCGGAAAGGACACGTCGCCATCCTGGCGACAGTTACCGATAAAAACCGAGGACAAGGCAAGATTGAAGACTTCCCGATTGTCCGAGAGTATGCTGACGTATTTCCTGAAGACTTACTCAGTCTTCCTCCGCATCGTTAAGTCGAGTTCGGAATTGACCTCGCACCCGGTTCAGCCCCTATTGCGAGAGCACCCTACCGGTTGGCTGTGAGCGAACTGAATGAACTGTCTACCCAACTACAAGAACACCTCAACAAGGGTTTCCTCAGACCCAGCTCATCTTCGTGGGGAGACCCAGTCTTATTTTTCAAGAAGAAAGATGGAACCTTCAAAATGTGCATTGATTACCGTGAACTCAACAAGGTCACTATCAAGAAACGTTACCCCTTACCCAGAATTGACGACCTCTTCGATCAGCTACAAGGATCGAGTTATTATTCCAAAATTAATCTGAGATCGGGTTACCATCAGCCAAGGGTCCGCGATGAGGATATAGAGAAAATGGCCTTTAGAACGCGGTATGGCCACTACGAGTTCCTGTTTATGCCCTTTGGTCTGACCAATGCACCTGCGGTGTACATGTACCTCATGAACCGCGTGTGCAAGCCTTACTTAGACAAGTTCGTTATAGTCTTCATTGATGACATTCTCATCTACTCAAAGTCTAAGGAGGAACACAAGGAGCACCTACGCTTAATCTTAGAATTGTTGCGTAAGGAGCAACTTTACGCGAAATTATCCAAGTGTGATTTCTGGATCTGAGAGGTCTAATTTTTAGGCCATATCGTCAACGAGAAAGGGATTCATGTGGATCTTGCAAAGGTGGAGGCCATCAAGAGTTGGCCAACGCCGCGATCACCCACTGAAATCCGTCAGTTCCTTGGTCTGGCGGGTTACTATCGTCGCTTCATCCAAGGTTTCTCCCAGTTAGCCCAACCTTTAACCATTCTCACTCAAAAGGGAGTTCAATATCGATGGGGTGAAAAGGAAGAAATTGCCTTCCAAGCATTAAAGGAAAAACTATGCACAGCACCGATTTTATCACTACCTGAGGGTGTGGATGACTTCTCAGTGTATTGCGATGCCTCTATCCAAGGCCTGGGATGCGTACTCATGCAAAGGGATAAAGTAATCGGATATGGGCCGCGGCAATTAGAAACACATGGGAAAAACTACACAACCCACGACTTAGAGTTGGAAGCAGTAGTGTTCGCTTTGAAGATTTGGCGACATTACTTATATGGTACTAAGTGCACAATATACACGGACCACAAGAGTTTGCAGCACATCTTCGAGCAAAAGGATCTGAACATGAGGCAACGTCGATGGGTTGAGCTTCTAAACGACTATGATCTGGCAATTATATATCATCCAGGCAAGGCCAACGTGGTGGCAGATGCGTTAAGCATAAAGGAACACATAAAGCCAAGGCGTGTGCGAGCCTTGCAAATGACCATTCACACTGAACTACCGGATAGAATCCAGGATGCACAAAGGGAGGCCCTAAAAGAGGAGAACTTTGATGCTGAATCACTCCGGGGGACCGATGGTGAATCGGAGGTCAAGGCCGATGGCCTTCGCTACTATAAGATTCAAGTATGGGTGCCCCATTACGGTATCTTACGAGAACTGGTTATGGATGAAGCCCACAAGTCTCGCTACTCTATTCACCCAGGGTCTAACAAAATGTACCATGACCTGAAGTTGGTCTACTGGTGGCCTAACATGAAGGCAGACATTGCCTTATATGTCAAAAAGTGCTTGACCTCCTCAAAAGTCAAGGTCGAGTACCAGAAGTCATCCGGACTACTCCAGCAGCCAAGGATCCCAAGATGGAAATGGGAGGATATCTCTTTGGACTTCATTATAGGGTTACCCCGTTCCCCAGCTGGTTACGATATGATATGGGTGATAGTCGACCGGCTGACGAAGTCTGCCCACTTCTTACGCATGAAAGAGAGCGACAAGACCGATAAGCTCGCGCAGATATACTTGAAGGAGATAGTAAAACTTCATGGTGTACCACTATCCATCATCTCTGATCGAGATCCATGTTTTGCTTCCAAATTTTGGAGATCTCTACAAGCCGCCATGGGTACCTGAATCGACATGAGTACTGCTTACCATCCTCAAACGGATGGATAGACCGAGCGTACAATTCAGACTCTCGAAGATATGCTAAGGGCACGTGTAATGGACTTTGGAAAGAATTGGGAGACTCATCTACCGCTCGTTGAGTTATCCTATAACAACACTTACCATACAAGCATTGGGGTCGTACCATTCGAGGCGCTATACGGACGAAAGTGCAGATCACCGGTTTACTGGGCTAAGATAGGTGAGATCCAACTTACTGGACCCGAACTTGTACATGAAACGACGGAGAAAATTGTGCAAATTAGAAATCGTTTAGCGGCTGCTAGGGATCGACAGAAGAGCTACGCCGACAAGCGTCGCAAACCGTTGGAATTCGAGAAGGGCGACATGGTATTGCTAAAAGTTTCGCCTTGGAAAGGCGTGATAAGATTTGGTAAGTGTGGGAAGTTAAATCCTCGCTATGTGGGACCCTTCAAAATCATCGAAAAGATATGTACGGTGGCCTACCGTCTAGACTTGCCACCAGAGTTATAAGGAGTGCACAACGTGTTCCACGTCTAAAACCTGAAGAAGTGTCTGGCTGATGACACACTGATAGTGCCACTAGAGGAACTACAAGTAGACGAATAGCTCCGATTTATTGAACAACCCGTAGAGATTATGGGTCGTGAAGATAAAACGCTAAAACGAAGCAAGATCCCAATTGTCAAGGTTCGATGGCAATCAAAGCGTGGACCAGAGTTCACATGGGAATGAGAAGACTAGATGAGGAAGAAGTACCCTCACCTATTCGACCAAGCATCGAGTTAAAACCAAGGTAATAGTTAAAATTTTGGGACAAAATTTCCTTTGATTAGGGAATGATGTAACGACCCTAAAATTTTCTTCTCCCTTTCAGAAACAGCGAACGCGTAACCATATATTTTTCTTCTCCCTTTCAGAAACAGTGAACGCGTAAGCAATTTTTCGGGACGAAATTCTCCATAACTAGGGGAGGATGTGACAACTGCCAAATTTCCAGGTTAACCTAGTTAATTTTTCGTTAAGACCTGTCAATGTGTACGACAACTGTCAAATTTGCAGGTTAACCCAGTTAATTTTCCGTTAAGACCTGTCAATGTGTACTAGTCATTTTATGTCACGTCTGTGTCACGTGCACTTGTTTTACCGAGTCTGTCCCGATGCACTGGTTGATCACCAATAAGAACGTCAGATAAAAGACCACAACCCGACCAGCTAACAATCATGGTATTTCATGATTTCATATGTTTAGATGTTACATGAATATGTGATACTTTATTTTTTGTGTAATTGCTCAAAAGTGCAAAATGCGTGTCATAAGTTGTAAGTGTCACCGTTAAATAAAATATGACATGTTATTTAGTAACTAGAAACAAAAAAAAACACAACTCCCCCCCCCCCCCTGGCCGAAAACCTCTTTAGCTTGTTCACCAAGTAGCACCAAATTAGGAAAGGGGAGGTGAATCCTTAATCAAAAAACAAAAAATTGATCATATCTCCCTCCCCCCCCCCCCCCTCAAAACTTACGGCCTCTCCCTCCTCTCTCTCTCCTTTTCACTATCAAAATTTTATCCCTCCCTCCTCCAAAAATTCGATAGCCCTTAGTCCAAGCCATCCTCTTCTTCTTTTCAATTCCAAGCAAGGTTTAGAAGATCCTAAGGCATTCACAAGAGCAATCAAGCATTCAGAGAATCTCCCTCTCGTCTATCTCACGCTTAAAAGGTAAGATTATCATATACTAGGGTTTCTATAGGATTCAATGTGATAATCGTTTAATGGGATGATGGATTGTTCATGTTTAGCGAATTGCAAAGTGCTGGAATTTGTTTATCTCGTATTGTTCATGTGTGATATTGATTTCTCTTGCATTATGGGGATGCTAAAATCTGATATGATGTACTAGTAGGTCTTATAAGATGTATCATGATAAGTTACAACCAAAAAATTGACTAAAAACTTGTTCTATTTTTGTCCAATTGGTCTGGTTATTTTTCCCGAAGTTGTATTTTTGTCTTATCTTTCAAATGGCACCGATTTCGCGTGATGAAGACCCCATTTGGTGCCTCAAGGTTCCTAACAAAAAGGTTGTACAATTCTGCCAGAAAACAAACCCACACACTTGTGTGAGATTTTTGACAAGCTTAACGTGGCTAATAAAATTTTGGTAAAACATAAAAGTTGTTGGATATAAACTAAATTAATGATCTAGAAATATTTAGAATTTAACTCAAAGGTATTAATGAGTTATAACCCGAACTCTATGTCATTTACTAAACACTATACAGATTCTGTCTAGAAATTTTGTCCAACTTGAAAATGATATAACTTTCTCATCCCTCATCATTTTAAGGTGATTATTTTTGGAAAATAAACTTTAGTGAGTTATCTTTAAATTGGTAGTGATTATAGGTTCCTGGTTCACATGATAAGTCACTGATTTTGAGGATACAAAGTCGGTGCGCAGCTATCCTAAATTTGTGATGTTTGTTTCCATGTTTTGCCATGTGACTTGTATCCTAGCTATGAACCTTAGGTCATTGCATGAAATTAGGCAAATTAGGGTAGTCCAACTTTATGTTGTCTTCAATTGACCAAGCCCCTTTTGATAGGACAACTTAGTTGACCCCAATTCTTAACCAATCGCTTGACAATGTGTAACATTCTACATGCTTCCACAACTTACTCTACTTTGCAATGTGCTTATGTGTTGGGTTAGTTTGAAACTCTAGGTTATGTACTTTACATCAATACAACTCCTAGGTCCCCACTTCGTGGGAATGGCAAGACTGTTGGAGGTTAACCCGTTGACCTCATACCGTACAGGTGTAGTAGTCATCATAGTCCTAGTTGCTTGACATGTGTCACTTTCACCACCTTAGTTGCATGATACTAGGACACCAACTCTCGTATGATTTACATGAATTCAATTACACGTTCATATGTTTTACTACACTTGATCAACCATTGAGTCATGGGTCGGCACGTCGGTCAAAGTCAAACACTCAATAGTCAAAGTCAAACTTGTTCTGTGATAGGTCAGAGGTGACTTTGTTTTCCACTGGTACACGCGAACCATTTTCCTTTCGTCTTCGAGACACGAATAACTCTTAGACCACACTCTTAGGTCTTACTCTCATATCAAAACGCGAAGCACTTGGCTCAAGTGCGGTTTCTTGTAGCAGCGCTCCCTAAGGTGAGTTTCATGAACCGTTATGTCACATCCCGTTTGGGTGTTGACACACACATTCCACGGGCTACTCGATAGCCTGAACAAATGCATGTTAAATACTGAATACACATTATCACATGTCTCTAGAATAGCCTATCCATTTTAAGACCTTACACTCGGACCGTTAATAAAGTAAATTAGCATGGTGATATTTAGTAGTACTACTAGGGTCTGAAAAAACCCCGCTCAGCGGGCACGGGATGCCCACCCGACTGGTGGTCGGACTGAGTTAATGTCAGCCAGAACTACCGTGTTCGGATAGACACGGGGAAAGGCAAAACGTGTGGGTTAACCCTACATGCACTTAGTTAGTCTCGGTTGCGAACTTTCTCTAGACATGAACTTAGGTAAGCTACCTACGATAGTTTCTGTGTTGTAACACATTCTACGTATGAATATAATATATATATATATATATTTATATTTATATTTATATGCCGGGTATAACGGTATGTTATACTACTTATGTGAACTCACCAGCGTTAGCTGACACTTGGTCTTACTTATTTTTTTTATAGGTTGCTAAAAGAGGATTGTTCTGGGAAAAGTAAGCGGGCAACACGTTGGTCACTTAAACATTATTTTATTTCCTTTGGGAGTTCTACCTTATGTTTATATTTTCTAAAACTTATTAACACTTTTTATATCTTATGTCATCTTTGGGCGTCGTGTTTTGACGTAACATATTTTTTTTCAATGCTTCCGCTACGATTTGCAATCATGACATGTAAATCTTCATTTTTTAAAAAAAATGCATCACTCTGATTTATTTGTATTACTTAGTAGTTGGCAAAGTAACTAATGACTTGGATTCTGGTCTGGATCACACCCCACTCGGTAAAACTTCGTTAGTGGTAAATTGGGGGTGTGACAGTTGCTTTGATGTTTGAGCGTTACGATGCAAACGTTTATTCAAATTATTCCCAATCAGATAGTATAAGAATTCAGTTTCACTTGTGAGTTAAAATTAAACATGTAAATCATATATGAAACACCCCACACAATGGTAGATAGTAAAGTATATTAAAATACACGAACATGGTATATCTTGTAGTGTAATTGATGTGTTCAACATAATACGAATGCACAATTGTTAATTATGATGTATGAATGCAAGATATGTTATTATGGATTACAATATATGGTATTGTAAATTATAAATCTTCAAAGATTTATGAAGGTCAAGTAGATGCATCTACCACCTCAATGTTGTTGAACTATTTGAAGACTTGGTCTTCATTTAGGAGAGGATCCTAAACTAAATAGTTCTATAAAACAAGGGATGATGCACCACATATGTAATAGGTTGTTGAGTATCAATTTGTTTGACTATATCACAAAACCTAGTGAGTGTATCCTGGATTCACTCATATTGATTATGAATGCACGCACCAAATTTACTCTAATTAAGGCTCATGATGAGGCCTTCAAGTATCATTGGTGATTTAGGTTTTAAGGAAAAGAGGTTATGATCCTAAAACCGAATAATGGGTTATGTATGGTTATGTAACATACATATGAGACGTACACAATGTTATTGGTCTGGTCTCACGAATTTGTCCAAACAGATGTGGGAATTGGATATCATGATATCCATTGAGGTTGTGATGAATTAGAATGATGCATCTTCTGTTCACATGCTAACGTATTGCAGTTTAAAGCATGCTAGACTAGTACTTGGTTGATTGTAATGCTCTGTTGAGATTAATCAACTATAACATTTAAGATACACATGAACATAATACTGGATTTGTGTATAGACAAAGTTCAAAGAAAATCTACATTCGGTATAAGGAACATGATATAACCTATGGAAAACTTGAATGACTAAGTCATTAAAGTTGATGTTACCTGGTTTTTCAACGCCTATAGCAATTTTGATTTCTTCCGGACCACTGGTTCTTCCGGACAGGCTATTCCAGACTTGTGTGGTTCTTCCAGAATTGTGCGGTTCTTCCAAACAGGTTGTTCCGAACTCATGTGGTTCTTCCATAATTTCTAGAATTGTGCTCGAGGATTGACTTAGAATTATTCTAACTAGAAGATGCTTGTGTGAACAAACTTATGGAAAAAGCATGTGTTGCTTACATCTAATGAGTTGAACTTATGGACCGTATTGACACATTTGTTATTCAAATCATGAGGGTCTAAGTGTGATCATAAGTGATGTCACATAAAGCTTATCAAAGTGCAGGCAATGGGGGGGGGGGGAGAGACCATTTAAGAAACAATCAGTGTGGTAGTTGAAATGGTATAACCATAAAGAAACGAAAAAAACCTTTCATCACCCCATTTGGATGTCATCTAATGACACTCAAATATGGGGGTGCCTTGCATATATGTTTGGCAATGACGATTGTAATCATATGACTAAGTGGAGTACACAACATGTCACACCCTGAACTTTCGGATGCGGAGGCGTGTGACGTCATGGGAACATAGTTGTGGATACACAGAACGATCTCTATCAGATTAATATACGTTTGAAAAACCAAGTATGTCATCAAAGTTGCAGCGGAAAAATATGTTAAGACGACATTGTTTTACAATACTGAAATAGAAGTTGTTTTCAGAAATGTTAAGATAGGAAAACATGATAAATAGTTAAGTCTTGAAGTCGCTTCGACCAAGGATTTAAAAGGGAAGTGTTTCATAAGTTATTTCATGATGATGAATGTGACTATGACTCCAACATGCAGGCCCTAAGGTCTGACGTCCCATTTGCATACGGTCTGGCTTGGTTACCTGAGAAATACATGAGTTTGAAATGGTCAACATATGTTGGTGAGTTCACAGGTTTTGGATTCTACAAAATGCATTTGTAAAATAGTTGATGAGATACATGATATTATAATGGTTACTCGTCGTTGCATTGATCTACCTGCACCTTGATTTCAAGCACTAACAGATTTACCCACCTATGGTAACTTCTCTTAAGAAAAACCAAAGGCAAAGAATAACTGACATGTACCCCCAGACTTGTTACGCGTGTGTCAGAACTGGAGCGACCAGATAGGACAGGGTTGTCAACCCAAATAGATCTATTCACTAGTTATCGTTTCGTTACAGGAACTAATTGAAATCAATTGTTGGTGGGATTTGTAGCAATATGTTGTATAACAAATTACTATGAAGGGGTATGAAAGAACAGATAATCAATAAGACGTAACAGTTGTACCATAATATCAATCAGATGTTTGGATGGACAGTCATATTTATTGTCTAATAAATATAGGACTGGTAGAAATAATTATAGTTCCAATAATTATTTAAAGTGTGTTTGTCTGTTTCATGATTCTTTCCAAAAATATTTAAAATAGTTTAAAGGAAAGACTTTGTATACAATCAAAAGAATGTATAAAGTTTGGTGTTTCATGTATTTCTCCTCCATTGATAAAATAGTAAAGGAAAAGGGGTCGTGAAACTCACTTGATTCAAGATAATGATGAAAGATGTATCGCGCTAGATGTAGCAAGTAAAACTGTGTCCTATTAATAAATAATAAGACAGTTTTAAGGTACTGTTTCAGTTGGATAATGTTCAGTTACCCAAACGATTCTGGTCGAGTCTTGACATAACATTCCCGTTTGTATTGTTTGGAAAGACCCTTTTGAATACTTATTGGTTAAATAAATATTTAGGTTATTGAATATATTTATAGTCGAATAAATATATACCTTGTAGGAATAATTATAAATCATATAATTATTTAAGGTTATGAGAATATATATTTAGATTAAATTTTAAACATCGAGGCAAATAATAAAGTAGTTTATTATTTGAAGTTCACGTTATATATCTTAAGTTTGAATTCATAATTATAGACAATAATTATATATAAGTCATAGAAATATTTATGCAAATAAATATATATAACTTATAGAAATGATATACATTTCAATATTCTCGAGATTCTAGAAAAATATAAGTCCTTATATTTTTAGAAATTTAGTCGTTGGCTTCGCCGCTATATGATACAAGTATCTGACAAATGATCGTTATAATAATAAATATTTAACTCCGTAAATATTATTATGTTTATGTTATCTCAAATAGTTTTTCTAAATTATATTTAGAAAATAATAAAATATTAGAATGAGATATCTGGTGTGTTTTTAACACTTTTAGGAAAAATATATTTGTAACAATATATAAGTTTCACGTTAGGTAACTTCAAAATATAACACCGTATATTTTGAGATCCAACGTCCGGAATTTGTATATCTTCCTACTCTAATAAACAATTACAACTATTGACACATGTCAAAACTAGATTAATTCTCACAAAAGTTTTCCCTCCCAAATCTACTCCATAAATAAATTCTTTTTTATTGGAAATTATATCCTATTCTATAATCATGTTATATTTTTATTTATTTATATTTATGGAATCATGACACTCACATATAAATTTGCATCTTATTTCTATTTAAAATTATTTTTTAAACTATTATTGTTTTTATTTTAATAAATATTTAAACAACTTTTAAATACCAATAAACACTTATTTACCAATAAACATTTATGTTACATTTTTCAAATATACAACTATACAAGCAGAGACATGATCTAAATATTGTTTTTTTATAAAGAGGGTAAGTCACAAATACCATATTATTAATTATAATTTTAGCTTTTTATTGTAATACGTTATTTCGGTAATAAGAAGAGTATGCATGAAATTACCATTTATATAAATTTTTTAATGATTAGACCCGTATAACATACGGGTTCTATTCTAATATTATATATATAAGTATTCCGTAAATTAATATGATATAAAAGACTAATATTTAAATTCTTAAATATTACCGGGTTATAATAACTTTAAATAAATATTTCAAGTTATTAAAAAGATGAGATCTAAAAATATGAGCACTCGGTTATTAATTATGAGTCCAAACGCTCGGTATTTAGAAATATATATGTTTTATAAAAATAAATACATTTTTATAATCAACATAGCTGATAATATATTCTTTATATTTTATGTCTAAAACATATTCGTTTATATATTTTTAGTCCAATGTGTCACTTTGACGGTCCCCGAGTCAGTTTTTATACCGTTTGGTCTATAATATTTTTAGTCCTCACAACGATTGTCAAATATATAAGGTGACACAAGTTCTTAAATATTAAAGTTAATTTAATTTAAGACGGTTTGTTCATTTATATATATTTAGTGGGTGGTGTCAAGACCCGTTTTGGGTGATTATAAATATAAAAAACGAACAACAAAAATTATTAAATTGAGAAGTTTAGACTTTTACCTCTAGCACTAGGCTAGGTGATGAACCGAAAGAGGCGAGAATATCTCTGTAGACCCGATCGAACAATATCGAGTTTTTAAAGTTTCACCCGAAAGATAAAGTGGCCTTTTGCGGGCTATTTTTCGATGGATTATGGTGATCGGTAGGAGCAACCGTTGAGGCCGTTTGAGAGGTGGCCGGGTGGACTAGCCGTTGGTGGTGAAAGGGTGGCTCGATGGTGTTCCGATGGTGGAGAAACGGTGGTCTAAAGGTGGTGATTTGCTGTTGATCTAAAGGTAGGAAAAAAAAATATAGAAATGGCGCCCAAATGTAAATGACGGGTCTGGGATATTTATTTATTTTTTTCTTTGTTTTGCATCTTCCATTATATATATATATATATATATATATATATATATATATATATATATATATATATATATATGTTTTAGTCCAATGATAATGAAAAGGAGACGAGGGGTTCGGTTAATGGAAAAGAGAAAGGAGAAAGAGTTGGGGTGATTGATGAAGGTCATGGTGCGTGGTGGTGGCCGGTGTTGATGGTGGCAGAGGTTGATGATGGTGATGATGACGGTGGAGTTTGGTGGTGGTGGAGGTTGATGGTGGTGATGGTGTCGGATGGTGATGACAAAGGTGGTGGAGTTTGACGATGATGATGATGGTGGTGGAGGTTGGCGGATGATGTTAATGATGGTGGAGGTTGGCGGATGATGATGGTGGCTACGGGTGGTGGTGGAGCTCGACGATCGGCGGGGCTGGGGCGGTGGAACGGTGGTGTGGTGGTGGCGGCGAGATGGGGCAGCGGCGGTAGGGTGGTGGTGGCTGCTAGCTCTCGGCCGAACAAAGCAAGAGAGGGAGAGAGTGAGTGAGTTGGGTGAGTGTGTTGTGTTGTGTTCTTGGTTTGGGGTTTTAAAGAATGGGTTGAGTGTGGAGATGGTGAAGGAGGAATGGGTGTTGAAAATTGGCAGGGGATTCAGTGTAGAAGTAATTCTCCATGTGCTCATTTGTTTTTAACCATAGTTAGGTTAAAGGCTAACTATAGTTTAGGTGGTGTGGTTAGGAGGTTTAGATGGTGTTAATTTTTATAAAAGTTAACACTTTTTCAAATTATTTTATAAAATCTACTAATATAAATGTAGTGTCATTATAAAATAAATAACTCAAAGTTGATGGAGACTTTAAATGAGCCGAAATGTGGGGAACGGGTGTCGGGCCGGTACAGTTCGTGTCAGGCCGGTATGCAAGGCTTTCTGCGATTTTCACGCGGTTCGTTTCTTTATTCACTAAAATTAGCCGAGAATACTATCTTTGAGCTTAAAAGTGTCGGATGACCCGTTGGGCTTTATTTTTGGTCTAGTTTGTTTATTTCGCGGTGTTGGGCCGGACTGGGCCCAATTCGTCATACGGACGAATCACACCGAATCGTTCTGGCGATGTGATCGGGACGGGTTTCTAAATTAATTACGAGACTCATATATTGATAAACAATTTTTGTTTTAGTCGTAATTTGATTATTTAGAAGTTTCGTCTTTTATTTATTTTACTTGCTCGCGTACCGTATCTAGAAAATAAATAATTTGTTTAAATTGTATTAAGCTCAAATTTTTTTCGCAGTCAAAACTAACTAAAGTTTTAAATAAAATATTTGCTTAAAGTGTTCGTCGGGTGTCGGTATGATGTCCTACGATACCGTTTTAAGAAAAATATAAAAGGTCATTTATATTTTATTTTTCTTATTAATAAAATTTCCACCAATCACATGGTTGCATTTCCTTCTTGTTGCGGGTATGTTTTTCCATTACAAACGTGGGAATTGTCAAGGTTGGACGTTTATGTGCATAGTGTTTACTAATACAATTATTAAATCAAGTCATGCACATGTATATACGTACATATATACGGTCAAAGTATAAGTTTGACTTTGGATTTTTGACGGGTTGTCACACAACAGTCATGGAAAATGTGTTCACCTTAGAAAGACTACAATGTGGTCATAAAGGGTGCTTATTGCAAGTTAAGATCACATAATACAAATTGCAAGTTAAGATTATAGATCCTGGCTGCAAGTTATCTTGGTTGGTTTGATAAAGTGCGGGAGCCATCTAGATTACGATAACCGGGTGGTTAACATCCCAGGGGAAGATCCATTAGCTCCCATGCAGATGATATGCTCATTGATGTGAGTAATGACAATACGTCTTGAAAGCAAGATGTGGCATGAAAGACATGGAAATGGCAAATGTGGTTTTGGAAATTCAAATCACATGAAGTCAAAGTGAACTCCTTTAAGTCAAACCCACTGTGTGGACAAAATTCTTGAGAAGATATATGCAAATGACTCTAATGAAGCTAGAACTCCAAACTGACACGAGTCGGTATCTAGCTAAAAACAGAGGAGAGCCTGTTAACATATTAGAGTACTCAAGAATTACTGGCCGTCTGATGTATCTGATGAGTTGTACGAGACCAGGCTTAGCATATGCTGTAAGCAAGCAAAGTAGATACACGAATAATCCAAGTTCAACTCATTAGAGTTGTGTGATTAGGTTACTTAGGTACCTAAGATACACAAGGGAATACGGGTTGCACTAGAACAGATATCCAGGACATTGTGATCCAAGTTGGATATCTGATATCATATTTGATACAAATGATTCCAGAGCAAATTGGATATCTGATACGAATGATTCCAGAGCAACGAGTGAATATGTATTCACACTTGGAAGCGTAACCATATCTTGGAAATCTTCAAAACAAACGGTTATTGCTAGATCCACGATGGGAGCAGAATTCATCGCTTTAGATAAAGCGGGTGACGAGGCAGAATGGCTACGTCAATTGAGGATATACCAAAATGGCCTAAGCCGGGACCGGCCATATATATACATTGTGATAGCCAATCGGCAATTGGCAGAGCTCATAGCACAATGATAATGGTAAAAATAGACAAATAAGACGTAGACATAATACGGTACGACGACTAATCTCTACTGGAATTATCATTGTAGACTATGTGAAGTCAAAGGATAATATTGAGGATTTGCTAACAAAAGGCCTAAGTAGAGAGTTAGTTCAGAAGTCGTGAATGGGAATGGGACTGAAGCCTTCATATGAAGGAAAACCTAACTCAGTTGACTGGAGATCCCAAGATCTGAGTTCAATAGGACAACCTAATTGTATGAACTAGTGAGGTCATTGTGGGGGGAGAATTGGTAAACCCACGCATTTTAAGAAGGGGATGTATAATTGGAATTGATACATCTCCTAGTCCATTCCTAAAAGTGACAAGTACGAGGTTAAGCCTATGGATTTTAATGATTCAGTTGACGCAGGCACACGTGGTGAATCACCTATGTGAGAGAGAAGTGGAGTCGCTTCGAAGGGTATTGAGAGGGGCACAATACCTAAGAGCTCCCGCAGAACCAGGCTAATGTTCATGACCATAACAAACATAACTATGAGGACTTGATACTGTCAAGGAGAGTCTTGTGTGAAGCACATTGTCGCCTACACAAACGGCATACAAGTTCAAAGGCATCACCGCCTACTCAGAGCCAGTAGACTAAGTGTGTTTCATGAGAAAAGGTTCAAATGGTAACACCTACCTTCGTACGCAAGATTAAACTGTTGGAACTTAATCAGAATATATTGCTTCTAAGATCAACCTCCATTTATGTGGGGGATTGTTGGAAAAAGTGTATGTGAATGAGATGTTAATCTTAAAGGAAATTTTGGTTCAAGTTTAGGAATGTGGTGTATTCTATCCCACATTAGTGAGGGAACAAAAGTTCTCCTAGTCTATAAGGATAACCCTCAAAGTCTTGAACAACTCATGTGTCATGTTTTACTCTGGATTATACCCTCGCGCAGGGGGGGTGCGAATCTTGGCTATTTGGGTCGAAATTATGAACTCGTGCCCGCGCGACCTGCGGACATGAATACAGCTCCGAAATGGATGTCCATGCGAGACATGTTTTTACTTTTTTTTGAGCCACCATTTGAGCAGATTCTAGAAGTGGTTTTAGTTTGTCAAACCGAAAACCTTTTTGCATTCCAAACTGATTAGTCATTATAATGTATTAATGACTGATTAATGACCATGGAGTAATGACTGATTAATATGGATTAATGACTGAGTATGGTTATTAATTGTATGGTTATTTGTGTGTATAAATACACAGGTTTGGGAGCAAATGAAGAATACACGGAAAACACACTAAGGCCCCGTTTGTTTTTTGTAAGAGATTTATGTCTGAATCTGAATACCACCTCTGAATGTTAAGAGATGGTTTAAATGTCTGAAATCTGAATCATTTAAATATGTTTGTTTTTAGTAAAACATCTTAATATTAATAAACGTGTGTGTCATCATCTTAAATCTGTAATACCACTTCTTGCTCATGCGTAAGTTTCTCTCTAATACCTTCACCATTCAGTAAAATATATCTAGATGATTCATAAAAAAAACTCATAAAGATTAAATATTTGATCAACAGAATAGCATTCCTTCCTATATTATATGCGAACAGCCTAAGCAGTTTCTTAAAATTCATATACAATCTAAAATTTCTAAACAGTAATCCAAATCCTAAACCTACACACAAATAATTAAGAAGAAAAAAAAGGGAAACATGTTATTTAATGGCTGAAAAAACAACTGCTATCATATGACCTAGAAACAGCAAAACCTAAAGGAAACAAAATATAACAAAGAATCAGGTGTATAAAACCGAAATAAGGTAGGAAGCGAATTCAATTTTATAAAAAACGATGAGAGGTTACCCAATTTCTTAAGAAAAGAAGAGCAGCAGATGAAGGTGGAATGCTGCAATGCGTAAAAGAAATTGAGATCCTTCTGAACGTGAAGGAGCAACAATTGAGGCTGTGCAAATCAATGAACCGATTTTCTTATGGAGGTATTTTAGGGATTTTGAACAACGATGTTGAGAAAGAACGCAGAGAGTGAAGAGAGCACACAACACCTTTAGGGTTTAGAAGGTCAGGAGCGTCGTTGGAAAGGTCTTAGCGATTTTTTTTTAATTAAGAGGTGCTTTTATGTCTTAGGTGTTTAGAGGTTACTAAGACTTATATCCTCTTAATAATAAGTAAATAAAAAACAACTACACTTATTAAAATGTCTTAGCGATTCAGATCTAAGAGGTTATTAAAACTTTTTTAAAAAAAACAAACAAGGCCTAAGATCCACAAACACGTATTCACGAATCTGTCTGTAGCAGATTCGTTTTGTTCGTCATAGCATCTTTCTTCCGAATTTGCTTCAGGCAGGTTATCTAGTCCGGCAGTACACGCTGCTTCGAACCGGTGTACCCTGGGAATAAACGACGAATCTGTTTAAGGGAATTGTGTCAAACACAAGCCCAGTTCCTTTGGTTTTTCTTGTCTTCTATTTTCAGGGATCGTTCCTGCCATCAGTTCGTCATCCGATCTCACTGCGATCATGATTCGGTTAGATCTTTAGTTTATGTTATATTCTTGTCTAATACTCCTAGTTGTGTAACGATTAAGTAAATCGTTTTACACACATAAATTCCAACAGTATTCAACAAAGAACACATTTCACGGGTATATATTTGAAGACATAATTACACGTTAATTTATGATGTACAAGAAGGGTTGAAGGATATTTAGGAAAATTGGCCAACATTAATCTCAGGTATCAGCTATTAGCCGATAATAATCCCAGTTACTGTTTTTCCCCACAATAATCTCAGTTATGAACATATTGGTCTGTATTGATCCACCGTTAAGTTGTGATTAATGGTGTAAATTTTTGATGATTGGACGTCCTAGCAGGATCTTACGTGGCATTTTATTTTTTAAAAAAAACTTTTAGTAAAATAAAAAAAAACAAAAACAAAACAAAGCCCTAATTAGATGAAAAAGTCAGCAAAGACACACATTTACGATGATCGGTGAACGAATTTGTTGTGATTGTGTATATAGATTGTCGGCAAAACAAATAAATTGAAAAGAAAAGTAGAAAATGTCGTTATCAATTGGGGACTGTGAATATAGCCACCTCGACTTTGTCTTCTAATTAGGCCCTTTTTATTTTACTAAAAGTTTTTTTAAATAAAACGTCACGTATGATCCTACGAGGACGTCTATTCAGTCAGTCTAGTCATTAAATATTTAACATCGTTAGTCACAATTTAACAGCGAATTAATACACGCTAACATGTTAATAACTAGCTAGGATTATTATGATGAAAAACAATAATTAAAATTATTATCGACCAATAGCTGATAACTGGGATCAATATATACTAATTTTCCTATTTAAATTAGCACCCGCGGATAACCTCTAGAAAGAGTGGGAATCTTTTTTTGAAAGGTGTGATATTAAGAATATTAAATTTGAATTAGCAATGGATTGCTAACACGGAATTCGTCTTATATGCTCTTATGAAACATACAATGTTGCATATATGCAACATGGTATATTTCATATGTTTTATATGCAACATATTATGTTGCATATATGCAACATTATATGTTTCATATGTGCAACATGGTATGTTTTATATGCAACATACCATGTTGCATATATGCAACATTAAGTTATCATCATGTGTATAGACATGAAGGAAAATAGAAAGAAGAAACACAAAAATTATCTAAATAGCCTTCATTCATTTGAAATTTAGTAGTTTTTACATTAGTTCTTAAGTTCTTATAATAATATTAGTTTGTACTAGAACTTTACCGTATCTAATGGCGTATATCTAAACATATATTTGCCACATTTAGATAATTGTATTATGTATGGAAAATATTGTATAGAATCCCTTTACAATTAGGATTCTTGTAATATATATATCCCCTTGGTGGAAGAATACAGACATACGCAAATTGATACAAACTTACATGGTATCACGAGTGCTTGAACCCTAGCCGTCCATCACCACTTTCTCTATCCCGATTCTTTTTTCTCTACAGTCATGTAACACCCCAAAATTTTATGACTTAAATTATATATGTGTGCTATATTTGTTAAGTAGCTGAAATATACGTGATATAATATATATACACATAATAGAGAAAAGTCACGATTCGCGTACGAATATTCGGTACGACATTCGAGGAAACGTCAAGAAACAAAGTTATAGAATATGATGGATAACGAAATATCATGGGCGCAGACGGATCTCAAATCCGAGTTATAACGAAGCGGGAAAATGCAAAATAAAGATTTGGGCCCGGTTTGTAATAAACCGTAATTAAGCTCGAACATCACTAAAATAACACCAAGGCGAAAGTAGAACATCAGGTATTACTAAATACTTGATTTATAATCGATATAAAATATAATTGCGGTGTTCGGCACGAAATCCGGTGAAATCGGTAACCGTCATCGTTACGCGATATTAATCGAAATAAGTTCAGTTAGCCGTTCGAGATGATCACGACGACTCGTCGAAGTATAAATAATTATTAAAATATCTATGAAAAGTTTCAGTCGGGAAGACGTATTCGGTTCATAAAACGGCCGCGGCTGCAACGCCGTTTGGACACACGCTTGTACCGTGTAGTTGAATAAATATTCACCGGTTTACATTATGACTGAAGAATAAATATAATAATTATATTCATTGAACTCCTGTAATATTTTAGGTGTTCGGGAATTTTTATCAACCATTGTAAGGGAGAGGTTCAAATGAGAAGTTTGTTTTAAGTAAGAAGGATAAGAAGGATTTTCAGCCATTGGATCTTGATCTAATAAAAAAGGAAGGAGGGGTATTTTAGTCTTAGCCACTTTTGTTGACTTTTTATCTACTTCCCCCATTTTCTTTAAACATTCATAACTTTCACATACGACATTATTTTTAAAAAAAAATTACACCATAAAAACGAGCATTTTTTTATCTTTAAAACGCATATAGTGTTGCTATATAAAAAATAAATTTTTTTTTACTCTTTCGATTTTTGATACAGCTCATTGTGTCAAAATGTTCAGATCATTGTGTCATTGTGTCATTGTGTCGTCGTGTCAAAAGTATATATAGTGTTGTTATATATAAAATTAAATACTCTTTCGGTTTTTGGCACAATATAAAACAATGATCTGAACATTTTGACACATCATTGTGTCATTGTGTCAAAATGCTCAGATCATTGTGTCATTGTGTCGTCGTGTCAAAAGTATATATAGTGTTGCTATATATAAAATTAATTACTCTTTCGGTTTTTGTCATCATATGAAACAATGATCTGAACATTTTGACACATCATTATGTCATTGTGTCAAAATGTTCAGATCATTGTGTCATTGTGTCGTCATGTCAAAAGTATATATATTGTGCTGCTATATATAAAATAAATAAAAAAATACTATTTCGGTTTTTTAACACCATATGACACAATGATCTGAACATTTTGACACAATATGACACAATGATCTGAATATTTTGACACAATGACACAACGACACAATGACACAATGATCTGAACATTTTGATACAACTGAAAGAGTAAAAAAAAATATTTTTTTATATAGCAACACTATACGTGTTTTAAAGATAAAAAAACGCTCGTTTTTATCGTGTAATTTTTTTTAAAAATAATGTCGTATTTAAAAGTTATGAAGGTTTAAAAAATGGGGGGAAATTTGATAAAAAGTCAAAAATACCCTTTCATCTTTGATTTTCTTTAGTTTTTCTCTCTAATTTACTCAGGAAAATATTAAGCCATAGATCTTCATTTAATTGAAGATCTAATGGCTATGATTCCTTCTTATCCTTCTTATCCAAATTAAATTCTCACAATAACCTCACCCTTATAAAATATTATATTATTTTACGAGTATAGAATACGGGTATAATACCTCCTTATAAAATATTATACCCTATTTAAGGGATTACTTGTTCCTTACTCCTTAACGTTCTGTCTGTCGAAAATCTTAATATGATTCAGCAATTGGAAGTCCTTCTCACATACGTACGTGTCCATTTCCTTAGCAACATTATACAAGCACTCCATATACTATATATATACATGCACGCCTACAATAAAACCAAACCAGTATACATTCAGAAAACATGTCAAATTGAAATTTAAGTTTAAGAATCAGTACAATACAAGAAAGAAAAGAATGAAAAGAAAATAGAGAGAGAAGAGAAGAGGCCGAACGGCCGGATCCTCCTCCCCCTCCCTCCGTTCAAACCGAACCAGCCCCCTCGATCATTTTTCCGACGAGAACGCTGCTCCACTCCGGCGAACAAACCCAGAAGAAGCAGCGGAGCTGCTGTGCTACTCGACGTTCTCCGACCCGCCTGGTCTTCTCCGGCGACCTACTGTTGTTGTTTCCGGCGAAGCCCAGCCCCCCCAGCTGGCCTCCTTCTCCGGCCCACCTGCAACGCCGGCGGCGGTCTCCACCGATCGAACCAGCGACCCAGCAGCACCTGTCACCCTATGAATCCAGCGATTCTCCGGCAAGCACTGGCGAGCGGCAGCAGCTCCGACACTACCCGTCACTTTCCAACGACCCTTGCTCCAACAACCGGCGACCTCCGAACAACCACAGCATCGATCACGTTGATGAAGGTGGTGGTTAACGGTTTCTTTTCAAGTGAAACCCGGTAAAACACGACCCCGACGTCCTATCTTTCGGATCATTTTCGGTGACGTATGATTAACGACGGGTGACAACGACAACAACGGTGAACACCCGTGAAGACGGAGAATGGTTGCGGTGGTCGACGGTCGTTAAAGGTGGTCCACGGTGGCGGCAAACGGGGCGTAAACTAGTGACGTTAATAAAACCCGTTTACACTTTCGGGTGATGTTTCGGTGGCATAACGAGATCCAAACGACAAACCGACAACGGGGAAATGCTCGTGGCGAGAAAATAGTCGGGAAGAACTATTCGTTTGTCAAGAACGGGCAACTTTATTATTCGGTTATGTTGGATTCGTTTCACGACCCGTCAAAATGTAATCACGTTATATTATTTAATTTGTGATTATTACAAATATCATTATTAAGTTAAATGATATAAAAAGTATTTACGACGAATAAAGATATATATATATATATATATAAACATTAATTGATTTTATTTAAATAAAATTTGTTTAAAGATTAAATATATATATATATATATATATATATATATATATATATATATATATATATTTAATACGAATGTTAACGATAATGACAAAAGTAATTATCGGGTTAAAGAATGTTTAATATATATTGAAAAATATATATAAAGTGTTTAATATCGAAATTAGGGTTTTCTAGCCGTTGTTCTGTCAAACCCGAGTAAACGGTAATGAACAAAGCTTTAAAATTTTAAAGCATGTTATAAAATGTTATAACGGATAATACCCTAAGTCAGTTTTTGAATATAAATGGATTTTGATAAAGAAATGAGTAAAACGGGAAATTAGGGTTTCGGAATATGATTGTTTAATATAAAATAATCCGAAGGGTATGGAGACTTGATTTTTGACATAGAACTATGTTTATATAAGGGGAAGGATCAAATAAAAACAAGATGTTATTGCGAAAACAAGAAAACAAATATTAAAACCTCAATAACTTCCTCATACGATAATATTTTTAAAAAAATTTTGCACCAAAAGTCTTAAAATTATGTCACCTTTAATTCTGGGAAAAAAAATTAAAAATATAAAATTTCGTGATTTTTTTTATTATTGCACATGTGCAATAATACGTATTAATTATATTACACATGTGCAATATTAACAAAAAAACGTTATTTTTTTTTTAATTTTTTCCAGAATTAAAGATAACAGAATTATAAGATCTATGGTACAATTTTTTATCAAAAATATTAACGTATGAAAAAGTTATAGAGGTTTTAATATTATTGCACATGTGCAATAATAAATTTTTATTGCACATGTGCAATAATAAAAAAAATAAAAAATACGTTGATTTTTTTTTAATTTTCTCTAGAATTAAAGATAACAGAATTATAAGATTTATGGTGCAATTTTTTATAAAAAATTTTAACATATGAAAAAAGTTATAAAGGTTTTAATATTATTGCATATGTGCAATAATAATAATAATAAAAATTATTGCACCTGTGCAATAATAATTTTTAAAAAAATTTCATTATTTTTTAAATTTTTTCCCATAACTAAAGATAACATAATTTTAAGGATTTTGGTGCAAAATTTTTATAAAAATATTAACGTATGAAAAAGTTATAGAGGTTTTAATATTTGTTTTCGTGTTTTCGCAATAAAAGTTGTTTTCACATGATCCTTACCCTATATATATAATAAGTATATATAAAGATAAAATGGATAAATGATAAAGTATTTCAAATTCCGAGTTAATCGGATATTTAGAAGTTCGCGCGGACCTGAAGGGTAGACACCTGTACACTGGGATTTCTGGCAAAAGCGAGGGTGTCACATAAATCCCAACTGAGAAATGGCATCCCTCACTGGGCGATCCCGGAGTGAGCGTTTACTTATAGGAATGCATGTCTTCATATTATTAACAAAAGAAAAGGATAATGGCCTAAAGGGGCATTTTGATCATTTTGACCTTTAAAAGGAATAAACTTAATTAATAACTAAGTATTATTAAGTTAATAAAGAGTTAAAATAAACATAGTAAATGTTTATTGTACTAAACCTTGCATTAACGCCATACAATACGCAATCAGGTTTAATTAGAAGGCATAGCGGAGGTTTTCTCTGAATTAACTGCTTAAGAGAATAAGGTGAGTTCTATGAGCCCACTTTTACATGTTTTAAATGTTTTAATGTTTTAAGGCTGATATACATGCAATGATATATATTCAACTGTTTACTTGAAAAGTATTTGAAATGCCTTTACTTGTTTTGTGTTAATATATACACATACGTGGAAAAGTTATAATACTTATAACTGTTTTAAAGTTATTATTACCTGTTATTACTTTTCCGAGAAGTTTATAATAAACGGGTAATATAAAGAATGAAACTTTTATATAAAGCTTTGAGAAATGAAAAATGTGAATGTTTGGTCTAAGCATATGTATAGGACTAAGTGTTGGGTAAATATGATCTTATTAGCCTTGTTATGCAAGACCCATAACATTATATTTATAAAAGGCTTATTCCCATATACGGGTGATGGATTAGTGTTAAAATGGTTATGAGTCCAAATACAAGAATTGTTTAAATGGACTTTTGAAAAAGATGAAAAGGTTTAAAAGATTGAAAAGGTTGAAAAGTTTTTAATCTAAGCAGATTTTGTCTAGTGAAAAGGGAAAAGGTAGTTGTGCAACTAGAAGCGGGGAATGACGGTTCCCCGGGGTAACGACGGTTACTCTATGAAAGGTTTCGGGTGGCGACGGTTGCCCGAGGATGAATGGTTAAATGTTTTGGTATAATTCTGTTATGTCTTATACCTGATAAATGATAAATGATTAAATATTTTGGTATAACTCTGTTATGTTTTATACCTGATAAATGTTTATAAAGAAGGGGTCGTTAGACCCAAGTGTTTGAGGTAAATCTTTCAAGGAAAGGTAAATGTTTTAAATACTTAGAACTCACCAGCGTAAGCTGACCTTTAAAAGCATGTATGTCAGGTATCGGTGATGTTTAAAGTAGCAAGGGAAGGGCTCTAGCAAGGGCAGATTAGATGGACAAGCTATCAGGAATGACTCGGTAGTAGACTGGCATAGCTATAGATAAGATCTAGTTATAGATTATGTTATTATCTTCCTTACTATTGTAACTCGTTATATATATAAATGAAAAGTTTTTTAATTTCCGCTGCTTATTTATCTTTGTTGTACCATGTGTTCATGAGTAAATCCGACACGTGACCCCTCCTGGAGCCAAGACTGGGAGTGGGCGTCACAAGTTGGTATCAGAGCCTTGGTTTAAGAGATTTAGATACTAGCATGGTATCTAGACTTAAACTAGGACTCTTGGTAAACAATGTAAGGTAAGATATGGAATGTAAATGCCAGTCAGGATAGTCATGCCCATAGGAAAAATGTTGCACGAGGAACATAGGAGGTAGAACTTAGGATATGCAAGTACGGAGAATACACGATTGCAATTAGCTACTGTAATTTGGTATTTTACCCAAATGAACATATCATAGGTTCTAACTGTTGTGTGGCCTAGTGCGGGGTAGGTTAATTGACAGTGAGATACGTGGTCAATAACTTGTAAAGAATGCCTAGAGAAAGGTAGTTTTAAAGGACCGGTTTTAAAATTTCCGGTAACGAATAAAAGGAATAGTACGAACACCAGGGATGACTGTGATGAGAATAACTGGGTTTTGAACGCATCATAATTATATAAGTGCATGTATATAATTATCATGAATTCAAAATTTGGAGACTTCACGTCACATGAGTTCTGAAGTGTCAGACTATTTTGATCATAGAATCAGAAGATTGAAATCATAGTCATGGTAGGAATGCGAATAGAACATCCGATACGAAATCTGATGTCAGTAAAGACGAATACCTTCAGCAAAGAAATGAAAGCCGTTATGTTATAAATAATGGCAGAAGCATTGAAGGTTACGTTGCTATCGATTGCTAATTAATTTCCGGAAGCTTTGACGAGAAGAATGTCCACTAGAGCGACCGCTAGTGAAGCTGGTTCCGAGGAAGCTTCTGGTAGAAATAGACTACCGATGAAAGGTAAACGGAAACGATACGAGGATGAAACAGATCTTGAAGACAATGACGACGAATTCCACAAGAAGGCTAAGGGAGCTTCTGAACAAAGAAGGCCGATATGCCAGATATGCGAGAAACGTCATCATAGGAATTACATTGAAGAACTCAGGAACCGTTGAAGATGAAAAGAGGTGTAGACAAACCTAAATATCGCCTTAAAGCAAGGAAACTGAAGACGTGATAGACACTGTCACGGCAAAGGAGAAATGAGAAATGCTATGGCAAGAATAGTGGAAACGACGTTCCAAGCTACGTTGCTACCTTCAAGAAGACCATCACAATAAGTGATTGGTCGGAAGGCTCGAAGCAGAAAATGTTTAAAGTTAAGAAGAATGACAAAGGTTACCACAAGATGGATCGAGAATCCACAAGCTTAGGAATATGGAGATCCAGAGTAGGCCAAGAAGAAGAACTTACGTCCTAAGGGATGTTGTTTCTTCAACAAATGGCAGGATGAAAGCACATGACGATTGGACGAACTACTCGTAGAAGATAGGAGAAGCATTGTCAAGGAATCCTGTAATCAAGCTACCTTAGACAGCTTAGGATTACGTCTTCCTTAGGACAAATACAAAGACGTCAAGATAAATGCCCTCAAGACGAATGTTAATGCGCAGACGAGCCTGACGATTCGAAATTAGCAGCAATGGCAAACTTATAGGTTTGAATTCGATATTAGGAATTGTCACACAGTGTATTACAACGATTCGAGTAAATGATCAGTATCTGACAAATGTTCTTCTTAAGATCAATGTCAAAGCTAGGGATGACGATAAAGTAATATAGACGTTGAATGAATTGACTCGCGAAGATGCTACGCATAACTCATCTGTAACCGAAGGAAGACTCAACTTCATATGCAAGGATCGTGATGGCTTGGCAGTAAAGATTATGAAACGTGGAAGTAGATGGGTCAAGAGGTAAGTCATACTCAACGTATGCCATTGACTCGGAAGCAAAACCAATAAGCCGAAGAACGTACCAGTGAATCCAATGAGCAACTCGTCAGATCAAGAAATGGGGTCCCATAATCAACTCGACACCAAAAGCAACGTCAGGAGCAACACTAGAAGCAACGCCAGAAGTTAAAGCACTGTACCAGTTATCTCCAACAGAATCCAGAAGATTTCTGTAGACCAAATATATCGCCTTAGGATACTCCAGCAATTTCAAGACGAAGGACGGAAGCCAAGGAAATGCGTAGACTGCAAGAAGAAGCTGTCAGTAAAAAGCAGATATCCTTTGTTAAGGATCAACAAACTATTCAAACAACTACAAGGAGCAAGACGATTCCCCAAAGATGATCTGAGATCAGATTAGCACCAGCTAAAGGAGTAAGAATGAAACTGTAAGAGAACGGCTTTTCGGAAGCAAAATAATCATTACAAGTGATTAGTAGTGTTGATTGGAATGACGAACGCTCCTTCAATCCCAGAATCTCGTAACTAAGCATGCTGACAAATGACGTTCGAAGGTTCTAAAGGATGGTGAAGTATGCATGAAACATTAGAAGGAAGCACTAAAGATCAGAAAAAGAAAGAGGCTATATTAATACGTTTGAAGCCGCCAAAATTTTCCAAAGATTGTAACGCCATTAGGTTAACTAAGAAGATGTCAAGTCCTCTGGAATCCTAACGAGTAACATGCATGAAATGAAGTAATGAACGGATTAACACGGGCATCGGTAAAATCATTACCGATTAGGCCTAGTGAGGAGAGAATTGTAGCGGTAGTGTTTACACTTAAGAGATGCAAACAACAAACGAAGTTGTACGCAAAATGTCTAAATTAGTTATTTAAGTAAGTAATAGATAATCATGAATTATACTGATTTTGTTATGGTTAGAATAGCAATATCGCCCTACACCAGACTAGTAATAGTACACCTCTAGTTGTATCCAGGATGTGGTGGATACGCCGCTGGTACATCCTATATATATACACCTAAGGTACAACCAGAAGTGGCACTAGAATTAGTTTCGTGCAAGTAGATATTACGGGCCACTTTGGAAAACAAATAAGTAGCATTTATGAATATATATCACTTATTAACGAATAACTGAGGGACTGTAAATTTCCAGAAGAGAAGTTCAAATCTTTTAGCATACGGATAAATGTTTAACGTACGCAGAAGGGTAAAGCATAATGACAGAAGCTTTGCGATAAATTTCAACTTTAAGAAATTCAAAGCAAATTCCAGTGGGATTCATAATCGGGCTACCCTATATATAGCTAAAGAGTTATGGCACCACCTAGATGGTACGTGATTGATAAAAGGAAGAGTTCCTTTATTTTGAGAAACATATTCTCCCAATTCGTTAGCTAGACTGTTCGTTAGGAATTCGTTCCTAAGAGTACTAGCATCAGTTATAGAAATGTGGTTCACATTTAAATTGTGAACAAGACTTCGTGAATAGAATAGTTAAGTATTACATTATAGGTAATAGAGATAAATGATAGATTGTCATAGAAAGTTTGTTACGATGTTAAAATCGTAGCCCGGGAACCAGATGGTTCATATGAGATGGATGCATTAGATGCATAGAAAAGTTTTCAGGATTAATCCGGGAAAGGAAAGAAACGTGAAAAGATAAAGAACTCATTGTGAGTTAAATCACAGTTTGAGTAAGTTTCGAGGACGAAACCTTTTTAAGGGGGTTAGAGTTGTAACACCCCAAAATTTTATGACTTAAATTATATATGTGTGTTATATTTGTTAAGTAGCTGAAATATACGTGATATAATATATATACACATAATAGAGAAAAGTCACGATTCGCGTACGAATATTCGGCATGACATTCGAGGAAATGTCAAGAAACGAAGTTATAGAATATGATGGATAACGAAATATCATGGGCACAGACGGATCTCAAATCCGAGTTATAAGGAAGCGGGAAAATGCAAAATAAAGATTTGGGCCCGGTTTGTAATAAACCGTAATTAAGCTCGAACATCACTAAAATAACACCGAGATGAAAGTAGAACATCAGGTATTACTAAATACTTGATTTATAATCGATATAAAATATAATTGCGGTGTTCGGCACGAAAAACGGTGAAATCGGTAACCGTCATCGTTACGCGATATTAATCGAAATAAGTTCAGTTAGCCGTTCGAGATGATCATGACGACTCGTCGAAGTATAAATAATTATTAAAATATCTATGAAGAGTTTCAGTCGGGAAGACGTATTCGGTTCATAAAACGGTCGTGACTGCAACGCCGTTTGGACACACGCTTGTACCGTGTAGTTGAATAAATATTCACCGGTTTACGTTATGACTGAAGAATAAATATAAGAATTATATTCATTGAACTCCTGTAATATTTTAGGTGTTCGGGAATTTTTATGAACCATTTATAAAATATTATATTATTTTACGAGTATAGAATACGGGTATGATACCTCCTTATTAAATACTATACCCTATTAAAGGGATTACTTGTTCCTTATTCCTTAACGTTCTGTCTGTCGAAAATCTTAATATGATTCAGCAATTGAAATTCCTTCTCACATACGTGCGTGTCCATTTCCTTAGCAACATTATACAAGCACTCCATATACTATATATATACATGCACGCCTACAATGAAACCAAACCAGTATACATTCAGAAAACATGTCAAATTGAAATTTAAGTTTAAGAATCAGTACAATACAAGAAAGAAAAGAATGAAAAGAAAATAGAGAGAGAAGAGAAGAGGCCGAACGGCCAGATCCTCCTCCCCCTCCCTCCGTTCAAACTGAACCAGCCCCCTCGATCATTTTTCCGACGAGAACGCTGCTCCACTCCGGCGGACAAACCCAGAAGAAGCAGCGGAGCTGTTGTGCTACCCGACGTTCTCCGACCCGCCTGGTCTTCTCCGGCGACCTACTGTTGTTGTTTCCGGCGAAGCCCCCCCCCCCCAGCTGGCCTCCTTCTCCGGCCCACCAGCAACGCCGGCGGCGGTCTCCACCGATCGAACCAGCAACCCACCAGCACCCGTCACCCTCTTGAATCCGGCGATTCTCCGACAAGCACTGGCGAGCGGCAGCAGCTCCGTGATGTTAGTCCAATGTGTCGTCATTATTGTTCTTAATTTGTCATATTTATTTATAATAATGGTTGGATTACGTTGCATTTTCACTAGTTTTGTGTTTTGAGGTACCGTGAGCTTAATGTGTTAAAAGTGAAGTTTTATGAAGAAGCCTGAAGCTGATTGGTACAGGGTTCGAGAATTGAGCGGGAACGAGTGAAAATTTAGAAGAAGATAAAGAAAAGTTCCTGAAATGAAGACCTGGGCGGTACGCCCAGAAATGCAGAGTTCAGGGCGGTACGCCCTAAGGTTTAGAAATGAATCCGGCAGAAGAAAACCGGGCGGTAAGCCTAGATTTACATAATTTGGGGCGGTACGCCCCGAATTGGTCGTCAGAAGTTTTTTTCTAGGGTTTAGTATTTAAACTTGTTTGTAAAGTTATTAGGGGGATCTTTTCAGTATTGTGC
>JBCNJP010000013.1:24830694-24852288 GCA_039602395.1 Deinandra increscens subsp. villosa | reverse complement strand
TAGGGTTTGAACGGGATCGTAAACGCAGAGGAATGGAGGATCGTAAATGACGATCGTAAAGGGTGAAGGGTTTTTTATACCCTTTAAAGAATTTTCATAACAACCCCTCAATCTTCAAAAATGTTACACATTGGCCCCTCAATCTTTAAAAAAAACTTTTAAGTTCACCCCAAACTTAAAAAAAAACATAATTCTCATGAAACTTGACAATTTTAAACCTTTGAGAATTTTACAAAAAACTTCCCCTCAGACTCATACCCCGAATATCTGATCATGATCAAAAATTTTAAAAAAAATAAAAAAATAAAAAATTTAAACAGATAAAAGAAAAACCCAAATTTAAATATTTACAAACTTACCTCAGAAATTTTAAATATTTACTTGCCTGGTGCTGATAATTGACATTGATATTATCTGACGAGTCTTTGACTGAAGAACCCTTTTCAGCTTCCGTTACTTGACGCTCTTAGACAATTGCCAGGTGATTTGAACACAGAAACTCACATCCAGTTAAGTCCCCACACCCAATTTTTCATAGCAAAACCTACCCAACCTCAGAGTTTATCGAGGATTCACAAACCCCCAACTTGAGGAACCATGTAACACTGCTTTGACTACCACTTATTTCTATTTTCATGAATAATCAGTTAGTGATCAGGTCGGCCGTATAAGCACGCAGAGAAGACCAACAAAATAATTTTATTTTCTTTTCATTTCTTTTTCCTTTTTCTTTTTCACAATATTTCATCATTTTTTTTTTTTGAATTCTTTTTCTTTCCTGTGGTGTTGTCATTTACAGTATAAGCATGGCGTGTGGGAGCGTGAATACTAGGTAAATACGACTCTCAACCCATTTTTGCTGGGACTCAGTTTTTTTAAACCATGTAGACTAGGATGGGAAACTAAACATTTATAGAGTTTAGGATTACTGCACTTACATAGATGGTCATTGTTTTGGTTGAGCTTACCGACATATCATCTTTGAGCAGTCTTTCACATCAGCCTTACACGTGTCAGTCTCCGACCGTCTTTGAACATTTTTGCACGTCCTATCAAAAGACATCATAAAAACTTTTTAGTTCAACCAGCACCATTTCTTCCCCTGTTTTTGTGAGACTTTTGAAATAAGACTCAGTTTTTCAGTCATTTTTCATTTTTTTTTTTAAATAACAAAGACTTCGTACAAAAACAAAATGATCAGATCATTCCTCGAAGGCAATCATCTTTAGGCCTTCAACACATGATTCAAAATTTGGACGAGGAAGGGGTTTTGTAAAAATGTCCGACACATTCTGATCGGAGCTTACCTTTTGAAGCTGAATTAACTCCCGATCATAGCAATCACGAATAAAATGTACCTTTATGTCTATATGCTTGGTTTTGGAATGTTGGACGGGGTTTTTGACAATTTCCAGAGCAGCAGCGTTATCACAAAAGATAGGAGTGTTAACGAATTCCATACCGTAATCTGTGAGCTGATTTTGTATCCATACTACCTGTGAGCTTCCGGCAGATGCTGCCACGTATTCAGCTTCGGCAGTTGATTTTGATACGGTATGCTGCTTTTTGCTCTGTCAAGAAATGAGTCTGTCTCCCAGGTACTGACATCCTCCAGTTGTAGATTTCCTGTCAAGGTCACTACCTCCATAATCACTGTCAGTAAAAGCATACAATTGAAAATCAGTGTTCTTTGGGTACCAAAGACCAAGCCTAGGCTTGCCCTTCAGATACCTAAAGATACGCTTAACAGGAGATAAATGTGAAAGTTTAGGATTAGCCTGATAGCGTGCACACACACAAACTGCATGCATGATGTCTGGCCTGCTGGCTGTCAAGTACATAAGTGATCCAATCATCGACCGATACTGGAATTCACTCACTGATTCCCCATTGAGATCAGCTGACAAAAGTGGCCTGGATGACATGGGAGTGGAAATGGGCTTGCAATCCTGCATCTTGAATTTCTCCAGAATCTCATTCACATACTTTGCCTGATGAATAAGAATTCCAGATCCATCCTGTTTTACTTGTAATGCAAGACAGAAACTCATCTCCCCTTGGTCACTCATTTCAAACTTCTTTCTCATAATCTCTTCAAATTCAGTGCACAATTCCTCGTTTGTTGACCCGTAGATAATGTCATCTACATAAACTTGCACCATGATTATGTCCTCCTTCACCCTCTTCCTAAACAACGTTTGATCAACCACTCCTCTTGTGTATCCATTCTCCACCAAGTGATTGGACAGAGTTTCATACCAGGTGCGCGGAGCTTGATGCAAACCATACAAGGCTTTATCCAGTAGATAAACATGGTCTGGATGTTCCTCATCTATGAAACCTGGTGGTTGAGTTACATAGACTTCTTCATTCATCTCTGCATACAGGAAGGCAGTCTTCACATCCATCTGATGCACCGTAAAATTAAGATACGTTGCCACAACAAGAAAGATCCGAATTGCTTCCAATCTTGCCACCGGAGCGTATACCTCATCATAGTCAATCCCATGAACTTGCATGTGCCCCTGTACTATCAATCTCTCCTTGTTTCTTATAATTATTCCTGTGTCATCCTTTTTGTTCTTATATAAACACCTCGTAGGAATAACCTTCTTGTCTTCTGGCCTCTTCACAAGTCGCCACACTCCCAGCTTTGAGAACTGATTCAATTCATTGTGCATAGCCTCCGTCCAACTTGGATCTTTGAGAGCAACCATCACATTAGGAGGCTCAATCTGGGAAATGAAACAGGAATACATGCAGAAGTTAATGTTTCCCGTGCGGCTTCTAGTAGTGACTCCTGCTGTCACTGGCCCAATCACGTTGCTGAGTGGATGATCTCTGTTTATTCTACTCACTTGGACATCAGGCACTGAAGCAGTAATAGGCAGGTTAGTATTAATAATATTATCAGATATACCTGGTCCTTGAGAATCCACTGGAGCATTATGTGTTCCTGAACATTCTGGAATATTCGCATTAGAATTCCGTGAAGTCTCTGCTGATGCTCTTTCCACATGTGGCCTCACTTCAGAACTAGGATCAATGATATCTTCTTCTTCTCCCAGATTGTGGAAAACATTAGAGAAGTTGAAACCTTCAAACAGTGACCCGTAGTCAAAGATCCAATCTGGTCCAGTACCCGCATCGGTTGGATTATCCTCCATCCAATCCACATCAAAAGCCTCGATAATCAATTTGGTGGTTTTGTTGTACACGCGATAAGCACTATTTGCTGAGTAACCGACAAAATAGCACTCATTAGCTTTAGCTTCGAATTTCCCTACATCGGACTGAATTAGCACCGTGCATGGACACACGAAGGTTTTGAAGTACCCCACCCTCGGCTTCTCCCCATAAACAATTTGGTACGGAGTTTGCTCATGTTGCTTGTTCAGAAGTACTCTATTCTGCACATAACAAGCTGTATTCACCGCTTCTGCCCAAAAGAAGATTGGTAGTTTCGCTTCACACATCATTGTTCTTGTTGCTTCAATGAGTGTCTTATTCCTTCTTTCTGCAACTCCATTCTGTTGTGGTGTGTAGGGAGCACTGAACTGCCTTTCAATACCCTTCTCACCACAAAACATGTTCAACTCTGCATTCTTGAATTCTGTCCCATTGTCAAATCTTATACCCATCACTCTCTTGTTCAGCTGGTTTTCTATAAGTGTGACGAACTGTTTCACAAGGGCCGGAGTTTCGTACTTGTTCGATAAAAAGAAGACCCAAGTGAATCGCGAGTAGTCATCTACTATCACGAGACAGTAAGAAAACTTGCTGATGCTTTGTACCTGCATGGGACCAAAAAGATCCATATGTAAGAGTTGAAGAACAGATGAGACAGAATTTGCAACCTTTGGACGGTGTGACAACTTGTGCTGCTTCCCATTAGCACAAGCCACACATTTCTCCACAGACGAGAAATCTTTGATTGGTAAGTTTCTGACGTGCTCTCCTTTAGCCAGCTTGGACAGATTCTTCATATTAGCATGCCCCAGTCGACGATGCCATAATAACGCTAGATTCTCATTCTGCTTGGAGATAAGACATGCTTCTTCAGTAGTTGGAGGTTTGCCCAAATTCAGCTGATAAGAATTTCCTCTTCTTGGAGTACGCATCAAGATGCACTCCTCTGGAATTTTGACACCAGGTCTGAGGATGATGCATTCCTTCTTGTTGAACAGGACAGAAAATTCTTTATCACACATTTGCGACACACTGAGCAAGCTGTGAGATAATTCTTCGACGTAGTGCACGTCAGAAAAAGTCAAACTTCCACTCTTCACTACCCCTTTCTTATTGATTCTTCCACCTACCCCACCTGCAAAAGATACTCCTCCCCCATTGAAGTCTTGTACCTCTTCCAAAAGGGATAAGTCTCCGGTCATGTGTCGGGAGCAACCGCTATCAACGTACCAGAGATTGTCGATAGATCTACTTGGTTGTCCCTACAAAAATCAGAAATCAGTGAGATTCGGGTACCCAGGCCATAACAGATCTGGGCACTACTTTGGAGTCAGTGTAATTAACCATTTGAAGGACCATTTCTGGTTTTGGTTCAGATACATTCACATTTTGAATGTTGACTTTTGGTCTCCAATTAGGTTGTTTTTGAGATTTAGAACTGCTAGCAGAGTTTTTTGCTGGTGACGGTTTCTTTGGTGGTGAAGTGACTTTTTTACCTTTTGACTTAACAATAGGTGTCCACTCAAGTTTCAATTTAGTATAAACCATTTGTTTTGTTTGAGCGACATCTTTTGGTTTTTCAATAACTACTTTGCCCTTAGGTTTAGCAACATGTTTGACTTTAGGCACTTGTTTCTCAAAAGGTTTTGTTTTCATTTTTTCTTTTCTTTGATAAACTCCCTTAGGTTTGTAAGATGAGTTTGGAGGTCTAGTCATATTCCACTTTTCTTCAACATGCTTTGTCATCGGAGCCTTTACTATTCAGTCTTCATTGGTTCTAAACTTTGCTTCCCCTTAGACAAAGCTTGTTATTTTTGGTTTTTGTTTTCTCCTGCCATCATTTTCTGCAACATACTGGTCCGTGGGTTTTGCGGACAGTATGGTTGATAAGGTCTATTTAAGCAATTTGCAGCAAAATGTCCTGGTTTACCACATTGAAAACAATTCATAGGTCTAGGCCCATTTACATGACTACACAAATATGAACGTCTTGGGTAAGATGACTTCCACTCTGGCTTATCATCCCATTTGTGTATAACATGTTTTGTATCCTTTTCAGGTTGTGTGATTAAACAAAATTGTTCTAATTTAGACTTGTTTGTTCTATTAAAAGCCGACACAACCTGAGGATAAGCTACAAAATCTTTGGGTTAAGTCTCACGTCCTACTTTAGTGTTAGGCACACGAATTTTAAAACCATGAATTTCATTACTAGAATTTGAAACATGTTTTAAGGACTTGAACACAACTAATTGCATAGACCTAGACTCATTCAATTCAGACACTGATGCCAGTAGGTAAATCAGAAACTACACTACTCGACACATGACATTGTTTAACTCTCAAACATTCTGCATCCTTCCCAGATACATCTTCAATACCTACTTCATCTGCACATGAAACAAAACTATCAGCAGGTCCAACATCATTGTTTAATGACTCCTGGGAAGTACTTGATTCACAAGTGTCTGTCACAATTTTATCCTGATTACCCAACCCATAAGACATGTGTTTCTCATTTTCTATTTCCTGAGGAGTCAAAGGTGTCACTCCTACCAGAACACTATCTAAGGGAGGTCCTATCTCATGTGTTCCTGATTCAGATCTGTCTATCTGGTCCTCCTCAAAGATTATTCCTATGATATCTCTAGAGTTATCTTGAGGAACATTGTTCTTCCCCTTGTCTGAGAAACTAATTCCTATTCCACCCTTGTCCTTTCCCATTCTAACATCAGTTATACAGGAGTTCAAAGATTTTCTAGCCTCAAACATTCTTTTGCTTTTTGTTTGATTCATGTCAAATTTAACCTGCAACTCATTGTACTTATGTGTGATCTCATCTACCTGATTCCTAAGCTCAGCTATTTCTAACTTAGCATTGTCATACAGGAGAGTTTTCTCAGTTGCTAGTTTTTTATATTTTACTATGTCTAGCTTTTGTGCTTTAACCTTCTCCTCATTTTTCTGCCATCTACCCTTAAATGAACTCCTTTCACACTTTATCTCAAACAATTCTATATGATAGTTTTTACAGATTTATCTAAGACCAGGAATTATACGAGCACAAGTGGGATCAGAACATACCTTGAGGTTTTCAGCTTCAGCAACGAAGGCTTCCTTATCTTCCACAGGAGTTTCATCAGTAACAACAAAAGCATGCTCTTCCTCTTCATCCCTTTCCATGGCAGCAATCATTGCATGAGACATACTAAACTCTTTCAACTGAGGTGTCCAATCATAACCACCACCTTCTTGAACAACCAATGCCTTTGCCTCTCCCTTTCCTTCACCTGCTTTCCTTTCTTCTCCCCTTTCTCTCTTCGGCTTGCTACAATCTCTTGCAAAATGCCCATACTCATCACAATTGTAGCACCTCAGCTTGCTTTTGTCAAACCCCATCCTGATCTTGTCTTGATCTTTCCAGACGTTTCTCCCAGTCTTCGCCATGAACTTCTTTGCTCTGAAGACCGCCATAGCCATCTGCCATAAGACATCCAACATCTCAACATCTTCGGGATTTATCTGGTTTAGCTCACCCGATAATATATCAGTAGGTACAAGAGTTCCGGCCATGAGAGCATGGTAGCTGTTCATAAAACCCATACCAAGAGCAAAATTTGGATCATTCGTATCATCAGGGTTAATGCCTCCACTTGAACTTCCTTGAGGTTGTGTCACAAAAGCAGTTGACTTTGCGACAGAGCTTGTTCCACACCCAGTTGACTTCCCTTCATGCTTAGTCTCCACATCTTCTGACAACAGAGCTTGATTTAGTTTTCCCGCCAAACTAAGAGAGCTTATATGGTTCAACTCTCTTTGCTTGTCATCGATTAGCTTGGACTTGAGTTTGTTGATTAACTCATCAAGAGATAGTTCACTCAGATTGTTGTTGTCCTTAATGATAGAGATGTTGGTGTTCCAAGATTTGGGTAAACTATTCAACAGTTTCAGATTCTTGTCTTCCTTGTCTGGTTCAACATTATAGCTGGACATTTCAGCCATCAGAGACACAAACCTCTGCACCTGAGCTTCAAAGGATTCACCTTGTACATGGTTGAACAGATTAAACTTTTGCTTCAGCATTTGCTTGCGGCTTGCCTTTATGTCAGGATTCCCTTCATAAGCCACAACCAAAGCGTTCCAGAGTTCCTTAGCGGTCTTGTAGTGTTTAAAACCTTGAGCAATATCTGGTGTTAATGCCATAGTCATGATGGCAAATGCTCTTTCTGCTTTGTTGCATCTTTCCCAATCATCGTCATCATACTCATCTTCTGTCTTAACCTTCCCTGCATTAACTCCTTCTGCGTGAGTAGGTGTGAATGGTCCATGGATTACTGCTCTCCATAGTCTTAGGTCAACACTCTTCAAGTGATTTTCAAATCGATATTTCCATTCCAAAAAGTTATCCGCCGAGGTGAGTCTAGGTGGGCGAGTGATGGATCCAATCTCAAAATCCAACTTCTGATACATACTTGGTTCGAAATCCATTACGTAAGCTTAGGGAACCTAAAACTAAAGTCCAAATGTCCAAACAAGTGAGATTACGATCGAAAACACCTGATTACGATCGGGAACACCGATTACGATCCAAGCAAAAATCGTAAACACCAAATCCGATCGAGAATATTGTAAACACCAAATCCGATCGAGAATATCGTAAACCTTGATTACGATAACTGATCACGACTCCGATAGTCGTAAACACCTATTTCCGATAAGAAGTGTCACACCCTGTAAAATTTTGTGTCGGGATGTGAACCAGCGTTATCACAGTCAAGGTCAAGAACGTACTCTGGATGGTTCAACAACTAGAGCCGTTTGGAAGTTGATAATTGTTTGGAGTAAATTTGGAGTTTTCAAATCATTACGCAGCGGAATTTAAGTAATGAGTTACACAAATTGTTTTAAGTTTCACAAAACAATAGTTTTCAAAAGATTTTTGAGACATGACATCGTCAGATGTTATGCCAAGAAAATCTCCAACGGCTACAATCCTACTCCAGAATTTATTGAAAGATCCTAAATGCAACAGTCATCATGCAGGTCCAGATTGGTAACAGCAGTAAACGTTAAGCACCTGAGAATTCATATAAGAAAACGGTCAACAAATAATTTTGTTGGTGAGTCACACAGGTTTAAAGTTGCTAGCCTTGAAAAGTATACAAAAGTTGTTATGAAAATTTGTTTATGCTATTCTTTGACAAAATCAGATAAGACTTGTTGAAATGTTACCATATACCCTGAATTCCGAAACTGACTGATTACCCACTCTTGGCATCTTTGTCCAGCGGATACCGCAAAAGCAAGATATAACAATTTGTACCCTTTGACTAATAAAACGGAGTCATGATTGGAGCGACCAAATCAGAGCAGGGGCGTTAACCCAATAGATCTATTCAAACGTTACCGTTTCACATGATAATTAATCGGATTCAGTTAATAGTGGGATTTGATTATAACATGAATGAACATGAAATAAAGATGTGGACGGCCGAAAGGCACATGTAACAGATAGGTTAACAAGGTCTAATTGTCTAGCATAGTAAAAGTAATATGAATTCTCCCCCAAGTAATTGAAAATAGTTAAAGAGAAAAGGGGCCGTGAAAACTCACATGATTCAGAAACAGTAGTCGGAATGTGTTCAACGGAAATGCAAGCCTAGATAATTATGAGACATGCAATAAAATAAGTAATTGGGTTGACACTAATGTCACTCCAATTAGGTAGGTCAAGTCTTGACGTCATGGTAGCCTTAGGGTCAATTGATTTGAGGTGTTAAGGTGAAAATGTCCGTTTATGCATTTATTTGGAAAAATGTCTATTATATATATATTTTAATTAAATAAAATATACAAAAATTCCCAAATAATATTTAAACATGGTAAATATTTATAGAAATAAATATTAAGTCAAAATGAGGGTTTTCATATGAGAATTTGGTTATTTTGACAAATTTGTTGAAAACCGGGTGGTTTCACGGTAACCACCGATTACCCGATATTTATCCGTTTAAGTTAGAAATCAACCAAGTAAAATAAAATATGATTATTTTCTGTCCAAAAAGTGTATATAAATATTTCAAGTGTCGGTTTGTACAAGTTTGTCGGTTTTGTGTAATTGGTGTCGGTTTTGCCGTTTTGGTTCCGTTTGCCCGTTAAATGACATAGTTAGGTTCCTAAATTCACCATAAGCATTTGTAAACATGTTTTCATCATTAAAAGGTCCCTATAAGTTCATTTGGACCAGATTTGAGTTTCCTTATAAAAACGGTGTTTCCGGGCCCGTCGGGTGTCGGTTTTAGTCCCGGTTTGTGCCCAAATTTAAGTAATTTGAAAAGGGATCTTTTGGCCATGTTCTAAAGTCATTTAAAACATCAAAACTTACTGTTCAAAGGCCCTAACTTTCTGGTCAAAACGGATTTGTATTTAAATGGAGTTTTCTAGTGTTTTTAAGTGTACTTTTTGTTCATAAAAGTCCTTATGGTGATTTTAAGCATAAGTAACCTTCCTAATGTTCAAAGTAATCTACTTTGACTATGTTAAAAGTTTAAAAACGTGTCATAGGCATCATGGGGTCCAACATTGCAAGATCAACATGTATTACACAATATATACAAAGTTTATGTCTAAAAATGCAAAGTAGGCAAACACTTGTGTAAAAGTCTAACCAAACTAAGTCTTGAACATAATAATGCAAGTAAGTACCATAAATGAGTTTCTAGTAGTAAGATCTATGGTGAAACATAAAGATAATCACTAACTAGTATGCTTTTATGGTTCAAAATCATGTTTAGACAACGTATGAAGTCAAGACTTGTACATGGAGTGTAATGAGCATGAAATGATACTAAGAACACTAGTAGTAGTGAGATTTGACTAGAAAAGTAAGGATGGAACCTTGCTAGAAGGAGAAGGGGGCCGAAAATGGAGATGGTGATGATGATTCTTGACTTCTCTTGCCTCCTAGCACCTTAGAATCTCCAAGGAAATGTGGTTTTGCTTGAAAGTTTAGAGAGAGAGAGTAGAGTGAGAGAGGGTGGACGGTTGGAAAGGGAGAGAGAGGTGGGAGTATCTCTTGACAAGTTTAAGTGAGGTATGGGGGCTAGGGTTAGATTATGATGCTTAAATATGAGATGTTAAATAACAATGGGAATGTTTGGATGAGAATGGGGGTGTGAGTCGGTTTGTATAAACCGTGAAAAGAGAGAAGAGAGTAGAAGGGTGTTTGGGAGTTGTAAAATGTTACAATACTTGAGTTGTGAAGGAATAAATGTTATGTGTGTGTGGTGTATGTTTGGAAACCGTAACAAGGAAGAAAAGGGGAGGGGGTTTCGGCCTCCTTGAGAACCGACACAACACACACACATGCACCATGGTTTTGTTTTCTTGTGTTTTTGAAATGTTTATGTGAGCACATGTGTAATTCATGGCAACAACAAGAGAGGGAAATGAGATGTAGTTGGAGGGAAATGAAGACCCTTTGGGTAATAGATTTGTCTTGTTTTGGTGACAAACTCAACCTACAATATCATAGGTAGTAAGTATGTTGGGGCTTGATGTGAAAAGCATCTAAAGAAGTCAACAAGGGGGAAGGTTCAAGTAACTAAAAAAAAATAGAGGTGGTGGTTTGGTTTGGTTCTCGTAACCGGCCAAGAAGGGAGAGGGGGTCACGGGTTCGAAACTCGTGATCAACCGGTTCGAGAGAGAGGAAGAAGAAAGGGTGACGGGTCACGAGGGAGAGGGAAAAGAAAGAAAGAAAGGTAAGTCGGGTCTTGAGTGTTTAAAACATTAATCACGACGATAGAAAATATTAAAATGACTAGGTTTGGATTAAAATACTCGAGGTTTAATAACGTTGAGAAATTACGTTGCGTGTGTATATATATATCATGCATGTAAAGTTTATCCGTCGTGAACGTTAACGAAGCTAAATAAAATGTTTTGGACGTAAAATAAATAAATATTTACGTGAGGATTGGGTCACAAGTCTTGATAACGATATTGGTGTCTAAACATGTATATATATATTATGTCATGTTTGATAATAATATAATTTGATTCGTACATAAATGCGTTGGAATTTTTCTTGTGAGAAAATAGTTTTATGTATGAAATGCAAACGTTAAGTGATTAATTAAAATCATATGTATGAAGGTAAATAAAATAAAACGAAACCCCAAGAGGATGGGATCATGAGTTATTATTTTATGGTAAAGGTAACATGAAATAGTTAATGTATTCGGTTGGTCGTCTTTTATTATTAAAATTCCAACGACCATTCCGTGTAAAGGGTTATCATGTCTAAAGGATCGTTCGTGTACATGATTAAGGCTACGTCAAGACTACGACTATATTGCATGTAAAAGGGTAAAGCACAATATTTTCATATTGCAAATAAATAGTTACGTAATACAGTTAGCACATAGGTATACATTATCGTTTAGGTTGACGGAAACTTACGAGATGTCACATACTCCCCCAGTTGAGAGAATTTCGTCCCGAAATTCAGCTGGACACTAGGGTTGGGCAACGGCGGCAGGAAAAAGGTGCGGGTACTTGGCGCGAAACTGATCTTCGCGTTCCCAAGTGAATTCAGAACCACGTCGAGAGTTCCAACGAACTTTGACAAGAGGTATTCGACTACGCTTTAATTTCTTAACGGCGCGGTCTACTATCTCGGCAGGTTCTTCAACGAATTGTAGCGTCTCATCGAGGTGAATTTCATCGAGTGGCATAACGAGTGATTCATCGGCAAGGCACTTCTTCAGATTGCAAACATGGAAGACGTTGTGAACGTTGCTAAGCTCGGGTGGCAATAGTAATCTGTACGCGACAGGTCCAATTGTTTCGATGATTTCGAATGGTCCTATGTACCGGGGATTTAATTTACCACGCTTACCAAAACGAATCACGCCTTTCCAAGGGGATACTTTTAGCATAACCTTGTCACCTTTCTCGAACGATAGAGGTTTCCGACGGTTATCAGCATAGCTCTTCTGACGATCACGGGCGGCCTTCAGGCGGTTTCGGACCTGAGAGATTCGTTCGGTTGTTTCGATTACAACTTCGGGGCCTGTCAGTTGGCTGTCACCAACTTCAAACCAACAGATTGGCGAACGACACTTTCTTCCATAAAGTGCCTCAAACGGTGCGCACTGGATACTGGTGTGGTAGCTGTTGTTGTATGAAAATTCACACAGAGGCAAATGTTCATCCCAGTTGCTACCAAAGTCGATCACGCACGCACGGAGCATGTCTTCGAGGGTTTGGATCGTACGCTCGCTTTGACCATCAGTTTGCGGGTGATAGGCCGTGCTCATGTCAAGACGAGTGCCCATGGCTTTGTTCAAAGTCCTCCAGAAGTGAGAGGTGAAACGACCATCTCTGTCAGAGATAATGGAGATTGGGGCTCCGTGTCGCGAGAATATTTCCTTCATGTAGATTTTCGTCAGTCGATCCATGGAATCTTTCTCTTTGATAGGAAGGAAATGTGCGGATTTTGTCAGACGGTCAATGATAACCCAGATGGAATCGTTGCCATTGCGGCTCTTGGGTAATTTAGTGATAAAATCCATAGCGATACATTCCCATTTCCATTCCGGAATGATTGGTTGAACGAGTAGGCCGGAGGGTTTCTGATATTCGGCCTTAACCTTGGCACAGGTTAAACATTTACCGACATACTTGGCTATCTCGGCTTTCATGTTGGGCCACCAATACAACATACGCAAGTCGTGGTACATTTTATCGGCTCCGGGGTGGATGGAATATCGGGTCTTATGGGCTTCGTCGAGTACTAAGCCCCTAAGTTCTCCATACACTGGTATCCACAGTCGGTTCATGAAACGTCGCAATCCGTCGTCCTTAGCTTCCAGTTGTTGCTCCATGCCACGGAGGCCTTCGTTCTGAATGTTTTCGTCACGGAGAGCTTCAGTTTGGGCGGCCAGGACATGAGTGGTAAGGTTGGTATGAACGGTCAGGGCAAGAGATCGCACACGAAGGGGTTTAACACGCTCCTTCCTGCTCAGGGCATCCGCCACAACGTTTGCCTTTCCAGGATGGTACAGGATCTCACAGTCATAATCACTGAGTAGTTCGACCCAACGACGTTGTCGCATGTTCAACTCCTTCTGGTTTAAGATATGTTGAAGACTCTTGTGATCGGTATAGATCTTGCATTCAGTGCCGTATAGGTAGTGTCTCCAAATCTTAAGGGCAAAGATAACAGCTCCAAGTTCCAGGTCGTGAGTAGTGTAATTCTTCTCATGAACTTTTAACTGTCGGGACGCATAAGCGATGACCTTGTCACGTTGCATGAGTACGCAACCGAGACCTTGGTGAGAGGCGTCGCAGAAAACACAGAAATCGTTACTTCCTTCCGGTAAGGCCAGTATGGGTGCGTTACACAGTTTCTGTTTTAGCGTCTGGAAAGCTTGATCGGCTTTAGTATCCCAAATAAATTTCTTATTTTTCTGGGTCAGGGTGGTCAACGGCTGAGCTATTTTGGAGAAGTTTTCGATAAATCGTCGATAATAGCCGGCGAGGCCGAGAAATTGTCGAATCTCCGAGGGGTTTGAAGGCGGACTCCAATTCCTGATGGCTTCAATTTTTGTGGGATCCACGTGGATTCCGGCGGCGTTGATGACGTGTCCTAAGAAATGCACTTCTCGTAACCAGAAATCGCATTTGGAAAATTTAGCGTATAACTTCTCGTTCTTTAGTAGCTCGAGGATAAGCTTTAGATGTTCCTCGTGCTCATCCTTACTACGCGAGTAGATTAGGATGTCATCGATGAACACGATCACGAATTTGTCAAGATAGGGTTTACAAACACGATTCATAAGGTCCATGAAAACAGCGGGCGCGTTAGTCAAACCGAACGGCATAACGAGGAATTCGTAATGTCCATATCGTGTTCTGAAAGCAGTTTTGGCTACGTCCTCCTCACGAACCCTAAGTTGGTGATATCCGGAACGAAGATCTATCTTCGAATAGTAGCTTGATCCTTGCAACTGGTCGAATAGGTCGTCAATCCGGGGAAGTGGGTATCGGTTCTTTACCGTAAGTTTATTCAGCTCGCGGTAATCGATACACATGCGAAAGGATCCATCCTTCTTCTTGACGAATAGAACGGGAGCGCCCCAAGGGGAGAAGCTTGGTCGAATAAACCCTTTGTCAAGTAATTCTTGCAACTGATTTGACAGTTCCTTCATCTCGGATGGGGCTAAGCGGTATGGAGCCTTGGCGACAGGTGCAGCTCCGGGCACGAGATCGATATGGAATTCCACTTGCCTTGCGGGAGGCAAGCCTGGAAGATCGTCGGGGAAAACTTCAGGATAGTCTCGTGCGACAGGCACATCGGCTAGCTTCTTTTCCTCGGGTTCATTAGCGGTTATGTGAGCCAGGAGGGCAGGGTAGCCCTTGCGCATGAACTTCTGAGCTTTCATACAGGAAATGATGTTCAACTTAGTTCCACTACGGTCTCCTTGGATTGTCAGAACTTCACCGTTTGGAAGGGGTATTTTGACCTCTTTCTCGTGGCAAATGATTTCCGCACGGTTTTTAGTTAACCAGTCCATTCCAATAACTACGTCGAAGCTTCCTAATTGAACAGGCAATAGGTCGATAGGGAAGTGATGACCGGATAGGTCCAACGAACAATTTGGGAAGAGTTCATCGGTTCCAATTTGTTTACCGTTGGCTAACTCAACTATATACTTAGTGTCCAATTTAGTTGGGGTGACATTAAGAAAGTCTCTAAACTCACTAGCCACAAAGCTTTTGTCGGCACCGGTATCAAATAGTACAGAAGCATAATGATCATTGAGTAAGAACGTACCCGTTACCGTATGTGGGTCCTGACGAGCTTCAGCAGCGTTGAGGACAAAGGCTCGTCCTCGAGCAGGTTCACCTCCAGGTTTCTTGAGTTTTGGGCATTCATTCCTGAAATGACCAGTACTACCACATTCGAAACAGGTACCCACGGGGTGCGTTTTGCTCGAGCGGTTGGGACAGTCACGGTAAATATGGCCTTTCGCCTTGCAGTTTCTGCAGTAAATGTTGCTACAGTCCAGAGTGTGGTGCAAATTACATTTCCCACACAGGGGTAGACTCCCTGTGTAACCGGACTTCTTCGCATCAGGGGCCGGTGCGGTTGCAGCATAAACCTTCGCAACTTCAGATGATTTTCCAGCAGAATCAGATGATTTCCTCCCCTTTCCATCATGACCACGTCGGCGTTTGCGGTCGGATCTCTGATGACCAGTGGGGGCAGGGGATGAGGGTACAGCCTTGGGTTCAGCGGCCTTTCGAGCAAAAGACAAACCCTGACGATTTGCTTGGTACGTCAGATTGTGAGCCAAGCGGACAGCATCTTGAAGTGTCACGGGGTTGGATGCCATGACGCTTCCCTGGATGGCAGGTGAAAGACCCCAAATGTATCTTTCGATTTTCTTGTGAAGTGGGGTCACCATGGAGGGACATAGATGGGCCAACTCATGGAATCGTCGTGTATAGGCGGCGATGTCAGAACCAGTCATAACTAAGTTCCAGAACTCAACTTCTAGTCTTTGCAGTTCTTCACGTGGGCAGTACTCATCTCGCATGAGCACTTTCAGTTCATCCCATGACATTCCATAAGCCAGTTCTGGTCCAAGAGATTCGGCGTGGGAATTCCACCAAGTGAGGACGCCTTCTCCGAAGACGCTGGTAGCGTACTTGACTTTGTAGTATTCCGGACAGTTGCACATACGGAACACAGATTCCGTTTTCTCGAACCAGCGGATCAAACCAACTGCCCCTTCAGTGCCCTTGAAGTGCAGTGGCTTGCAGTTCATGAAGTCTTTGTACGAGCACTCTCGAATACCTGAAAATCATGCCAAAGCCTTGAAAGCAATTCTTCGTAACTGCCATCATACTCATTCGTTAGATGAGGAAAGTCTTAGTCTTACCACTAGGGGATCCAGCTCGTCTCCCATTGGAGGCGGATGCACGGTCAGCTTCAGCGGCTGCAAGAGCGTCAGCTACGCGTTGATTGACTAGTGCTTCGATCGCGGCAGCATCCATGGTCGGAGGGTCGGAAGTGTTGCGGTTGGTCCTAACTCGTGGCGCACGTCTCGGCATACTACTTACATTTACAAGGTAAAATAAAAGTAAGACAATACGCATAACAAATATAAGTCAACACAGACGACATATATATGTAATCACATCATACCATAACACATTCTAACATAACATAACATAACATTACATCACGTCTAACAGTAGAGTCATAAGTAGCATACACACCTACAACATACGATACTTGTCCTACAATAGTTCATACACGATTACAAACATTGTCGGGGTGATATTACAGTTTTCACCAAATACAAGTTACAATACATCATAAACATATAAATAGGGCTATAGTTCCCCAACTACTACAACTCCACTAGAATGGTCCTCGCTCGATCAGGTCAAGGATGTCACGAATCTGGATGATGGTGTCGAGCAGCAATCGGATGATCTGTGCGAAATCCTCTGCAGTAGGGGCACCAGCAGCAAGAGTCTGGACGGCCTGGCGTGCCGCAGTCGCAATGCCAACTGCATCTGACAAATGTGCGTGCAGGGTATCAAGGGCATGGTCCTGGGACATGACGCGACTCTCAAGAACGGTCAGGCGAGTCTCCAAGGCAGTGATGGCAGCAGGTGGTGCAAGACGGTGAACAGTGTCGTGGAGGCGACGAATCTCCTCGTCACGACGTGCAATACAGGCAAACAGTGATAAGACCAGGGACTCAACAGGGACACCAGCCAAGATAGGTGAAGGTGTACTGACTCGAACAGGCGGGGGTGAAAGCGGTGGTGTGTCAGACGCGACTGAACTAGCAGGGGTGCGAGGGGTAACCGGTATCTCAAAGGTGTCAGTAACGGTGGACGACTCACCGATCTCGAAGGTGCTATCGGAAAACTTCACCCGTTTCTTGGGTGGAAGAGGCTCAGACTCAACTGGTGTGTCACAAGGCTCGGGCGATCGGGACCGTTTGTGGGACGGTTCCGAGTCACATACAGGGTCTACGGTACGCTGGCGGCTGCGGAGGATCGACTTACGCGGAGTGAGCATACGAAGAGGGCCGGTCGGGGTGGAACGATAGGGACGAAAGGATGGTATGCGCTCAGGCGAAGGAGGGTCAGATGCAGTAAGCGTAACGACTAGCGAATCTCCATTCCCGTCGGGGTCCTGTCTCAGTGATGTCGACCGTGTAGGGTGCATCCTCTTCTTCAGGGTCCTCCTCTGTCTCTGAATCCTCATCATCGGGGCCTTCGAGCACACTGGTGGGCGAACGCGGGGATGTCGGGGCTTCAGTGGTACCGGGTGATGCGGGCTGTTCAAGATCGATGCCGAACTCCACCTCAGAATCAGACGATAAGTCAATGGGTCCGTTAGTTGCCATGCTGCGACAAAGTTTCCAAGTCACGGTGATAATATATATATAAGGTGCTATGTATAATACTCTAATGGTTGGGGGAATGCAAGTGGTAATGTATGCAAGTAAGTTTGACAGAGCTTAGGTTATAGTCTAGACTCTAAACATGCAATCTAGTTCTATAACCTTGGCTCTGATACCACTCTGTCACACCCTGTAAAATTTTGTGTCGGGATGTGAACCAGCGTTATCACAGTCAAGGTCAAGAACGTACTCTGGATGGTTCAACAACTAGAGCCGTTTGGAAGTTGATAATTGTTTGGAGTAAATTTGGAGTTTTCAAATCATTACGCAGCGGAATTTAAGTAATGAGTTACACAAATTGTTTTAAGTTTCACAAAACAATAGTTTTCAAAAGATTTTTGAGACATGACATCGTCAGATGTTATGCCAAGAAAATCTCCAACGGCTACAATCCTACTCCAGAATTTATTGAAAGATCCTAAATGCAACAGTCATCATGCAGGTCCAGATTGGTAACAGCAGTAAACGTTAAGCACCTGAGAATTCATATAAGAAAACGGTCAACAAATAATTTTGTTGGTGAGTCACACAGGTTTAAAGTTGCTAGCCTTGAAAAGTATACAAAAGTTGTTATGAAAATTTGTTTATGCTATTCTTTGACAAAATCAGATAAGACTTGTTGAAATGTTACCATATACCCTGAATTCCGAAACTGACTGATTACCCACTCTTGGCATCTTTGTCCAGCGGATACCGCAAAAGCAAGATATAACAATTTGTACCCTTTGACTAATAAAACGGAGTCATGATTGGAGCGACCAAATCAGAGCAGGGGCGTTAACCCAATAGATCTATTCAAACGTTACCGTTTCACATGATAATTAATCGGATTCAGTTAATAGTGGGATTTGATTATAACATGAATGAACATGAAATAAAGATGTGGACGGCCGAAAGGCACATGTAACAGATAGGTTAACAAGGTCTAATTGTCTAGCATAGTAAAAGTAATATGAATTCTCCCCCAAGTAATTGAAAATAGTTAAAGAGAAAAGGGGCCGTGAAAACTCACATGATTCAGAAACAGTAGTCGGAATGTGTTCAACGGAAATGCAAGCCTAGATAATTATGAGACATGCAATAAAATAAGTAATTGGGTTGACACTAATGTCACTCCAATTAGGTAGGTCAAGTCTTGACGTCATGGTAGCCTTAGGGTCAATTGATTTGAGGTGTTAAGGTGAAAATGTCCGTTTGTGCATTTATTTGGAAAAATGTCAATTATATATATATTTTAATTAAATAAAATATACAAAAATTCCCAAATAATATCTAAACATGGTAAATATTTATAGAAATAAATATTAAGTCAAAATGAGGGTTTTCATATGAGAATTTGGTTATTTTGACAAATTTGTTGAAAACCGGGTGGTTTCACGGTAACCACCGATTACCCGATATTTATCCGTTTAAGTTAGAAATCAACCAAGTAAAATAAAATATGATTATTTTCTGTCCAAAATGTGTATATAAATATTTCAAGTGTCGGTTTGCACTAGTTTGTCGGTTTTGTGTAATTGGTGTCGGTTTTGCCGTTTTGGTTCCGTTTGCCCGTTAAATGACATAGTTAGGTTCCTAAATTCACCATAAGCATTTGTAAACATGTTTTCATCATTAAAAGGTCCCTATAAGTTCATTTGGGCCAGATTTGAGTTTCCTTATAAAAACGGTGTTTCCGGGCCCGTCGGGTGTCGGTTTTAGTCCCGGTTTGTGCCCAAATTTAAGTAATTTGAAAAGGGATCTTTTGGCCATGTTCTAAAGTCATTTAAAACATCAAAACTTACTGTTCAAAGGCCCTAACTTTCTGGTCAAAACGGATTTGTATTTAAATGGAGTTTTCTAGTGTTTTTAAGTGTACTTTTTGTTCATAAAAGTCCTTATGGTGATTTTAAGCATAAGTAACCTTCCTAATGTTCAAAGTAATCTACTTTGACTATGTTAAAAGTTTAAAAACGTGTCATAGGCATCATGGGGTCCAACATTGCAAGATCAACATGTATTACACAATATATACAAAGTTTATGTCTAAAAATGCAAAGTAGGCAAACACTTGTGTAAAAGTCTAACCAAACTAAGTCTTGAACATAATAATGCAAGTAAGTACCATAAATGAGTTTCTAGTAGTAAGATCTATGGTGAAACATAAAGATAATCACTAACTAGTATGCTTTTATGGTTCAAAATCATGTTTAGACAACGTATGAAGTCAAGACTTGTACATGGAGTGTAATGAGCATGAAATGATACTAAGAACACTAGTAGTAGTGAGATTTGACTAGAAAAGTAAGGATGGAACCTTGCTAGAAGGAGAAGGGGGCCGAAAATGGAGATGGTGATGATGATTCTTGACTTCTCTTGCCTCCTAGCACCTTAGAATCTCCAAGGAAATGTGGTTTTGCTTGAAAGTTTAGAGAGAGAGAGTAGAGTGAGAGAGGGTGGACGGTTGGAAAGGGAGAGAGAGGTGGGAGTATCTCTTGACAAGTTTAAGTGAGGTATGGGGGCTAGGGTTAGATTATGATGCTTAAATATGAGATGTTAAATAACAATGGGAATGTTTGGATGAGAATGGGGGTGTGAGTCGGTTTGTATAAACCGTGAAAAGAGAGAAGAGAGTAGAAGGGTGTTTGGGAGTTGTAAAATGTTACAATACTTGAGTTGTGAAGGAATAAATGTTATGTGTGTGTGGTGTATGTTTGGAAACCGTAACAAGGAAGAAAAGGGGAGGGGGTTTCGGCCTCCTTGAGAACCGACACAACACACACACATGCACCATGGTTTTGTTTTCTTGTGTTTTTGAAATGTTTATGTGAGCACATGTGTAATTCATGGCAACAACAAGAGAGGGAAATGAGATGTAGTTGGAGGGAAATGAAGACCCTTTGGGTAATAGATTTGTCTTGTTTTGGTGACAAACTCAACCTACAATATCATAGGTAGTAAGTATGTTGGGGCTTGATGTGAAAAGCATCTAAAGAAGTCAACAAGGGGGAAGGTTCAAGTAACTAAAAAAAATAGAGGTGGTGGTTTGGTTTGGTTCTCGTAACCGGCCAAGAAGGGAGAGGGGGTCACGGGTTCGAAACTCGTGATCAACCGGTTCGAGAGAGAGGAAGAAGAAAGGGTGACGGGTCACGAGGGAGAGGGAAAAGAAAGAAAGAAAGGTAAGTCGGGTCTTGAGTGTTTAAAACATTAATCACGACGATAGAAAATATTAAAATGACTAGGTTTGGATTAAAATACTCGAGGTTTAATAACGTTGAGAAATTACGTTGCGTGTGTATATATATATCATGCATGTAAAGTTTATCCGTCGTGAACGTTAACGAAGCTAAATAAAATGTTTTGGACGTAAAATAAATAAATATTTACGTGAGGATTGGGTCACAAGTCTTGATAACGATATTGGTGTCTAAACATGTATATATATATTATGTCATGTTTGATAATAATATAATTTGATTCGTACATAAATGCGTTGGAATTTTTCTTGTGAGAAAATAGTTTTATGTATGAAATGCAAACGTTAAATGATTAATTAAAATCATATGCATGAAGGTAAATAAATAAAATAAAACGAAATCCCAAGATGATGGGATCATGAGTTATTATTTTATGGTAAAGGTAACATGAAATAGTTAATGTATCCGGTTGGTCGTCTTTTATTATTAAAGTTCCAGCGACCATTCCGTGTAAAGGGTTATCGTGTCTAAAGGATCGTTCGTGTACATGATTAAGGCTACGTCAAGACTACGACTATATTGCATGTAAAAGGGTAAAGCACAATATTTTCATATTGCAAATAAATAGTTACGTAATACAGTTAGCACATAGGTATACATTATCGTTTAGGTTGACGGAAACTTACGAGATGTCACAAGAAGGGATCGTAAACTCCAATTACGATTAAACCAGT
>JBCNJP010000013.1:24811287-24830194 GCA_039602395.1 Deinandra increscens subsp. villosa | reverse complement strand
TGATCGGTTATCGGTTTGGCTAAGTCTTGACAATTTACCATTTTTCATAACGTTTTTAAGTTTCCAGAATGCTCGTAACAGTTTATATCAGTTTTGGTAAAATATAAAAGTCAATTTTTATATTTTATTTCTTTGTTATTAAAATTCCATATTTAACATATATCATTTCTCAAGTTGGTCCGGTTTGGTACGCGTGAACGAAGATTGTTTCGTTTGTTCGCGTCAGTTTTAAGCTCGATTACCATGAGTGATTAGAATTCCAGTTGTTTCTAATCACATAATCGCTTAAAATGTTCCCGTGTCGATGGTGAATATCCGCGACACATGTTTAAGAAAAATATAAAGACTTCATTTTTATATTCATTTCTTATCGTTAACATCCCATTAATTCCTTAATGGTCCTTCATGTTTATTAGGGCGCGTTTTCCAGTACAAACGTGGGAATCAGTTTTAAGTTCAGTTTTTATCGGTTACGTACAGTTACCAAACAGTTAATCATAGATAAGATAAGCACATAAGGTCTAATCTAAGGTCAACGTAGGGTGCGTTGACTTGACTTTTGGACGGGGTGTCACATAGTGATTGTGTACACTAAATTTATAAATTTTTGGATGATTATCATCAAAACCATTTCGATATTACTAATAACTTAACTTATCTTAACATAAGTTACCCGTATATAATATCATATTTATTCGTTTCTTTCGGAATATTTTTTTAATAAATGACTGTTGGTCATAAAATCTTTAACGATTATTTATTATTATCAAACTTTTTTTTATTTATTCTTATTCTTGATAACTGTTCCCGAGTCAAGAAAATTTAGCATCTCGAAACTAGAACAAATTTGTTTGGCCTAGTTATTTATTCTAAAATTATTTAACCTATAGGATAAGATCGTCGTCAACTCGTGAACCATTCTCGTTTTCCAATCTTCACGGTGTCTTGCCTTCGACCAAGTGAGTATCATAGCTGTGACATCCGAGAATTTCAAGGTTTACTTCCGTTAGACAATTCCGTTAGTTACGTTATAAGTGTTAACTTAGTAACTAATGCTTAACTAGGCCGAATACGTCCACGTCCTTTGGTTGATCACCGAACCCGCCCATATGTGTTATGTGTTCATTTATTAATGTCATTATGTGCAATGTGATTTAAACGCATGATTTAATATTATGAATAGCATGACAAATTGTAAATCCTTGATTATGTGAAAATTGCCTAAGTTGTGCAGCCAGCGAAACTACCGGGCGAAACTGTAGTGTCGCCCGGTAGCCAGCTAAGCTAATCAGTTAAAACGTGACCAGAGCCAGTTTCGCCTGGCCAGCGAAACTGCCAGCGAAACTAGCCTCTGATATAAATAATCTTAATAAACCCTAGTTCTCCTATTTTGCCTCATTTACACAAAAACACACACACTCTTCTCTGGAGATCTGGTCAGCTGAAAACCATCAAGAAAAACCAAGATCTCAGCCTCAAGACAACATCCATTCGATTCCTTGATCGAATCGTGAGTCCCAAAACCTTCCTTTATGCCATTTCTATGTGTTTTCTATGTGTTTCTTCATAAAGCATGCTTAAACCTTCATGATATTGTTAGATCTTCTGTAGGAATGCTTAGTAATGCTAGATCTATCATAAAGTTTGCAACTTTACGTTTGAAATCCAACCATGATAGAGATTTATGCTATTTAGGTCACTTTAGGGTTTTAAATGCATTTTGGTGATTTGATGATGAAAATGCATGAATAAGGTGTTAAAACTTGTTGTTTGATGTTGGTAAATGCCTATGTATGCTAAACAATGAATTGCATGAAGTATGGAAGCTGTTAGGTTGATTTTTAGGCTGATCCGTATGTTTTTCGCGACCAGCGAAACTGTCATGTTCTCTGGGCGAAACTGTCCAGCGAAACTATGTATATCTTCATCCAGCGACACTATGCAGCGAAACTGCAGTGTCGCCGGGTAAACCAACCAGACCAGCTCGAGCGAATCTACCGAGCGAAATTCCCTGAACGAAAGTTCAAACCAGTTTCGGGCGAAACTAGGCTAGCGAAACTGTGTCAACAGTTTCGAGCGAAACTAGCCTAGCGAAACTGTGTCATCGGGTATTGCCTAGCGAAAGTGCTGCCCGTGCACACAGCGAAACTGACTAGCGAAACTGCTAGCGAAACTGAGACCAGAATCCAAACTTGTGCAATTTGCTTGAATGTTATGCCATGACTTACATGATTATGCCATGATGATACATGCTTTGATTTCTGATATATGTGAACCCTTGTTTATGATCAACCATCGGTGTCGTGTGTCTGTATGTCGAGTCATAGTTCCAACGTGCTATGTTATGGGCCATAGTGACGTTAAGTAAAGATTAGACACAAAACTAATACTTAAGACCTAAACGTGTTCATAGGTCTTCGTTAAGCAAACTTGGATTATATAGCAAGTGTAGCAGTGCAACCAAAGGTGAGTGTCACTAACCCAATTACCGTGAACCCGTTTGGGTCACACCGAATAACTAAAAGTAAAACAATGCTGACAAACTCGAGAGTGCTAGGCACCTCCCTGATGAACTTGAAAACTTGGAGTGCTCGGCACCCACTTGATGAACTTGAAGTGCTTTATGGGAAGCACTTGTGAATTACTTAAACAACTATTTCTGAAACGAAACTGAAAACACTTTTGAGATTCATGAGAATCCAGTAAACCTTTTTAATATGGCTAGTGTAGGTTAAAGTCTAAACCACATGATATCACATGATTTCTAAGGATGCCTTGAAAACTTAAAAGTCCTCAACTAAATTGTACCATTAATTGTAAAGCGAGGGGATGTTGGGTAGATCTACTGGAGTTTGACAAACTCCGCCCCGTGGCACGGGGAGTGCACGGAGGTACAATATCAGCCTATCTGACCGTGATCCCGAGAGGACACGGGGGAGGCAAAACCGCGATGACGTAGGTCCGCAGAACTGATGGCACGGCCACTACAATAATTTATGGTCAGCTTTGGTACAAACTTCCTTAGTGCATGGAACAACGGATTAGCTACCCGCGATATCGGTTGAGCACTTTAACTATACAAGACTAGTACATACCCGATAACGTAGGTTACGGACAATACTTTTACTAAACCACAATAATATGATTTTGATTATCACAAGCATTGCTTTTCACAAATAAATTGTACGTAAGAATACGTTTACACGATTATGATTTATGAGACCGGGCCACTGCGTGACAAGCCCACTGTGAACTCACCAACCGTTAGGTTGACACTTGCGTGGTTTAAACTTTTGCAGATCGCTAAGGAGTATCCGGAGCGGGTTGGCATGGCACATGAAGACTTTTATTTTAATTAAACTAATTGGGAATTTAATACAATGATTTGTAAAGCACGTGGTTAGTGCTAAGATAATATTTTGTTCCGCTGCGTAACTTGAGACTATTTTTATGATATATCTTTGGACTAACTCTGATTCGTTTAGTATTTGTAACTAATGGTTGTGGTCCTGGTCTGGTCGCACCCCTTAACGGTATAAACTCCGTTAGTGGTTAATTTGGGGGTGTGACAGATTGGTATCAGAGCCATAAGTTGCAGAGAACTGGAATCATTTTGAAAAACGATTTGGAAACTGCAACTTGAAACCTTAGTTACAAACGAATAAACAAATTCCCAAAACAAAATTTTTACGTGCCAACCTGGGATACTCGCTCTGCTGTGTAAGTAAAAGCTTAGTACGTATGTATATTATATATATATAAATATATATATAGACCGTGTCTAGGAAGTCTAACGGAAAACCTTAGGAAATTTTCACACACGAATACGAAACGCGAACGCTAATGCGCGCACTATGCCGGGGGAAAGCGACAACGAAACGATGCTACACGCTACGTCCTGATTTCTACTACGATGACTACGCCGACGGTGACTTTTATGGGAAAGCCGACTTTCGACGATAGCTACTTACGACTTACGACGTTCCTCGACGACGCCTCGATTTTGCACAAAATTTTCTGGACTAATAGAGGGATAACGGGAAATTGTTAATATACATATTATGGGATATGTATAAAAGTATAACTGTGACTGAACACTGGCTACTTTAACTGTCCAGCAAGATGTCTGGAAGAGGACACGGAAGGAACAACATTAACATGACGCCTGCACAGCTGCAAGCGATGATCAACGAACACGTGCAAGCCGCGGTGGCAGCCGTCCAAGCTGCATACGCCGCTCAGGGTAACTATTATGCCGGTTAAGGCACAAAGCGAATTATATTTGACCTGTTTAAATTTGAAACCCGAACTATTATATGCATCAGGAAACCACCACTGCACGTTTAAGTCCTTCATGGACTGCAAGCCGATAACGTTTTCCGGCGAAGAAGGAGCGGTAGGACTCCTCAGGTGGATCGAGAAGTCCGAGAAGGTTTTCTCCATGTGTAATTGCCCGGCTGAAAGCAAGGTGAAGTTTGCTACTGGTACCTTTGAGGGAGCTGCTCTCTCCTGGTGGAACGCCGAAATCCAGATGATTGGGATTGATGCGGCTAATAACATGCAATGGGAAGCATTCAAGGAACTGATTATGGAGGAGTACTGTCCTCGTGACCAAGTAAAGAAGTTAGAGGGCGAATTCTTGAATCTGAAGATGGTTGGGTCTGAAGTTGAGCAATATACTGCGCGTTACCATGAGTACGCGGTCTTGTGCCCCACAATGGTTGATGCTGAGTTCAAACGCATTGAGCGTTATCTGGAAGGCCTCGCGCCTCAAATCAAAGGACTAGTGACTGCCAGCAACCCCGCCACCGTGCAGCAAGCCATCCGTTTGGCTCACAAACTTACTGATCAGGAGGTTGAGAAGGGTACACTTCCTGCAAAGGCCACTGAGAAGACTGCCCTTAGTGGCAAGAGAAAAGCTGATGATGAAGCTCCTGAAAACTCCATGAACAATCAGAGTGTTGGAAACAGCACTGGGAGGTCCTATAACTCCCAAGGTCAAAGCAAAAGGTCTGGAAACAACAGTGGTAACTACCGCCAGGGCGGTAATGGGCAAAGCAACTACAGGGGTAACCTGCCTTTGTGCAACAAGTGTGGGAAACATCATGCTGGTGTTTGTAGAAAGAATCTGAACTGTGAAAGGTGTGGAAAGAAAGGCCACGAAGCAAAAGACTGTTGGGCAACTCTACCTGAGCAGCAAAACCGCCAAAGGCAACAACAACAACAATCATGGCAACAACTATGGGAACAACCGCAACGGGCAAGGAAATAATCAGAACAACAACAATGGTGGAGCCCGTGGCTGTTTTGAATGTGGTGCCCAAGGCCACATTAAGAGGGACTGCCCACAGCTGAGAAGACAGGGTAATGGTAATCAAGGAAACAACGGTGGGAATGGTAATGGTGGAGGTAATGGCAACGGGAATGGCAACGGGAATGGTGGAAATGGCAGAGGAAGAGCTTTTGTCATGGGTCAAGGTGAAGCTCGCAATGATGCCAACGTGATTAACGGTAAATTCATCCTTAATGGTTTCTTTGCTACTGTATTGTTTGATTCTGGTGCTGAAAGAAGCTTTATTTCTACAAAATTTGCTAAATTGATTAATGCTAAACCTATTGCCCTAGACGCTAAGTATGTGGTAGAGCTAGCTAATGGTAAACTTCATGATACGACTCAGATAGTTAAGGACTGTAAGTTAGAACTAGCTGGCCATACATTAGGAATCGACCTTATGCCTTTCCCGATTGGTAGTTTTGATGTTATAGTAGGAATGGATTGGTTATCTGAGAATCGAGCTGAAATCTTATGTAAAGAAAAAGTGGTTCGTATCCCACTCGAAGGAGGTGAAGTGTTAACAGTTCAAGGTGAAAAAGGTGGAACAGTAACCGGTATTATTTCGTTTCTCAAAGCTCAAAAGTGCCTTCGTAAAGGTCACTTCGCGATTCTTGCAAACGTCACCGATTCGACACTTCCCGAGCGCAGAATCGACGACTACCCGATAGTCCGCGACTTCCAAGATGTATTTCCTGAAGATCTGCCTGGTTTGCCTCCATTTCGACAAGTAGAGTTTGGGATCGACTTAGCTCCTGGAGCCGCTCCGATTGCACGCGCACCGTACCGTTTGGCAGTAAGTGAACTCAACGAACTCTCCGCACAACTTCAAGAGCTACTCGACAAAGGGTTTATTCGTCCAAGTTCGTCTCCATGGGGAGCACCGGTTTTGTTTGTTAAGAAGAAGGATGGAACGTTCCGAATGTGTATTGACTACCGAGAGCTTAACAAGGTTACGATCAAGAATCGGTATCCACTTCCTCGAATCGACGATCTCTTCGACCAGCTGCAAGGTTCAAGCTACTTCTCAAAGATTGATCTACGGTCTGGATATCACCAACTTCGTGTTCGTGATGAGGATGTCCCCAAGACTGCTTTTAGAACTCGATATGGTCATTACGAGTTTTTAGTTATGCCGTTTGGGCTAACTAATGCGCCTGCTGTATTTATGGATCTGATGAATCGAGTGTGCAAGCCGTACCTCGATAAGTTTGTGATAGTTTTCATTGATGATATTTTGATCTACTCCAAGACGAAGGAAGAACACGAGGAGCATCTGCGACTTATCTTGGAATTACTCCGCAAGGAACAGCTTTATGCTAAGTTTTCGAAGTGCGATTTTTGGATTCGCGAAGTCCAGTTTCTTGGACACATTGTCGATCAGAATGGAATTCATGTCGACCCAGCTAAAGTGGAAGCTATCAAGAATTGGCCTACCCCAAGAGCGCCGACCGAAATCCGACAATTTTTGGGACTTGCCGGATATTACCGAAGGTTCATTAAGGGTTTCTCGCAATTGGCTCAACCCTTAACAGCTTTAACGCACAAAGGAGTGCAATATAGATGGGGTGAAAAAGAAGAACGCGCGTTTCAAACTCTTAAGGATATGCTATGTTCAGCTCCAATTCTCGCGTTACCCGATGGGGTTGACGACTTTGTAGTCTACTGTGATGCATCCATTCAGGGACTCGGTTGCGTGTTGATGCAACGGGATAAAGTGATTGCCTATGGGTCCAGGCAACTGAAGGACACTGAGAAAAATTATACAACGCACGATTTGGAATTGGGAGCCGTTATTCATGCACTCAAGATTTGGAGACATTACCTCTACGGAACAAAGTGCACAATATTTACCGACCACAAAAGCTTACAACACATCTTTGAACAGAAGGATCTCAACATGCGACAACGACGGTGGGTCGAGCTACTGAATGATTACGACTTGGCGATTAAATATCATCTAGGAAAAGCCAATGTTGTGGCTGATGCATTAACTCGGAAAGAGTATGAGAAGCCTCGACGAGTACGAGCGCTGCAACTTACCATCCACACGGGATTGCCGGATCGGATCCGCGATGCCCAACAAGAAGCTTGGGTTACGTCGACCCCCATGTGCTTTAATTCGAAACTTTTTTGCTATACTTGTGCTCATTGATTTACATTGAATCGCATGTTTATTACTAATACTGTATACAATCCTATGATTACTCACCAACTACTTGTAGTTGACTCGTATTTTCTACATGTTGCAGGCTTTGCTGTTTAATTTCGATGACCATGATGATAACACCATAGGATGCTTGCGGACTAGTGTGACCTAAATCAATAAAGTTAATATGTTATTTGTGACTGTTGTAATTGAATTATCATGTGATAATTGAATTGTATGAAATTGGTTGATTAAGAATATCGCATCATTTAATTAGTGTCGTGTGCAACTGGACAATCATCGTGCCCCGACATATTCCAGCGTCGGTTGGGGTGTGACAAGAACTATTATAGGAGACTCGGTAGTACTGAAGTAGTATGAAGTATGAACATACATACATGCATCTATACTATAAAAAGGTTAAGCAATAATAGAAACCTTTAACATATAAATAAACACCAATCAATTATAGATCTGTATAGGTAACATCCAAATCACATCCTCACGAACTTCTTCAGTTTGAAAAGGTTCAAACTTTAACATTTGCCAAATTATCCGATTGAGAAATCCGACCCGTTTTGAAAATTCGCGATTTACCGATTTGCAAATTATTAAGAACCGGAAGAATTTTCGGGTGTTTACACCCTAATTAATGGGCCTAAATGATTTATAATCGATTTTCGAAACCGAATACTTAATTTCAATTGATTTAGACTCAAATTGGGTGTCTCGAATTGAAAACAAAGCAATTCCTGATTTCTACGCGATTTCGGTACGCAATTCGTCGTTTACCGGGAATCTCGTATTTTGTCACCATATATCAAATTCAACATTTTTATGAGTCTAATAATCAATTATCATGTCATGAGTCATCACACACCTGATCGAGTCACGAATCGTTGGTGATTTGCCCAAAATCGATACGTACGTCAAAACCGACCAAAAATGCCTATTTTGACCTAATTTGTGCATACGTTTGAGTTACGTGACATATTTATTATCATTGTGAGTGGATTTAATGTTATGAACATGATGGGACCATTAATTGGGTGATTTGGGAGAAAACGGGACACAAAAACATCGAAAAACGAAGAACCGAGCACGCGAATCGTGAAATCAACATTTATGAACCAGACTGCCATTCCAGGGCGGTACGCCCAGAATTATCCCATTCAGGGCGGTACGCCCACGGACCTTTTTGGCAGAAACCCTAAATTTCGGGTATTTAAGCATCATTAACCTCTTTAGCCCCCATTTTCCTCCCCCAAATCACTCCCAAACGACCCTAAACGGCTGGAAACCCTAGAGATCATCTTCCTTGAAGATTTGAGGTCCAAGATCAAGACTTTATTGCTTAGGATCAAGCTAGAATCATCCCTTTCGGTATGTGATCTTCAAACTTTGTTGTTGCAACTTGAATCTTCTCTTCTACCCTCGTCAAGATCTGAACTTTATGTGACTTTTGGCATGGATCCATGTTGTATTTGATAGATCTAGGGTTTAATATGAGTAAAGGTCTCCACCTTTTTGCACGATTTTGCCATTTCACTTGAATCCATGATGAGATCTCTATAGATCTAGGTTTTTCATGCAATTTGATGTATGGATCTTCATGAAAGTTGTGATTTTGATTATGGATCTGAGATTTAGAACTTGATGAATCATTGATATGATATAGATCTAGGGTGTTATTTGATAAAGATTGGAACTTTATTATGTTTTTGGCTTAGATCTATGAGTATGCATGCTTCTATGGTATAGATCTAGGGTTTTATGTATCAAGATTTGATTTTTATGTTGGATATTGATTAGATCTGATCTTGCATGCTCTTAAGTACCAAAATCCATGTCATATGTCATCAAGATTGCATCTTTATGTTAGATCTAGGGTAGATCTATGGAAAGCATGACATTTAGGGTTAGATCTAGAGATTTTCTCACCAAGATTTCGATTTTTACGTTTCAAATGGACTTGAGCTGCCTCATGAATGTTGTTTAGGACCAGATCCATGTGTTATGATCATCAAGTTTGGGTTTTCCTGTGTTAAAATGGCTAGATCTCAACATGTGTGTCATCTAGGGTTAGAATTGTGTGTCATAAAGCTTCAAAAATGACATTTTTGCCTCCTAAATATGTCTTAGATCTATAATATTCTTGGCATGTGAAGTTAGGATCTGTATGTAAAGACTATCAAGTCATGAACTTTTATGTGTTTAAATGTTAAGATCCACCCATGCATGCTCAGATTAGGGTTTGTTTTGTGAACCGAAAGCCGAGTATCATGGGCTAGATTTGGCTAGATTCATGCTATATATGATATGTTATGACTAAACCCATGCTAGGTATGATGCGTTTTGACTAGGATCATGCTATGTATGTTGTGTTATGACTAGAATGCTCACCTTGTGTGTCCTTTCATGATTAGATTTACTAATCTCATGATAAGTTATGATAGAACTAGGATGCCATGGTAACGTTTGATTATGTTGACTTATGTTTGACCATGATGACTTATGTTTGACCATGTTGACTTATGTTTGACCATGTTGACTCCCGTTTGACCATGTTGACTTCTGTTTGACTATGTTTGACCGTGATTGACTTTCATATAAATAGTCAAATTAGGACCCTTTGACCTTGCCCTTAGTTTAGGATTGGTCCCTTATCGTACTTATCACCTCACCGAACCACCAACGAGTCGTCGAGTCGGTCGTGCCGTGAAGTTAATCTATTTAATCATTTAAACTAATTATTGATTTATTCTTCCTTTTATCTCGCTAGTCGTCAAGATTATCATCGTGTCTATCCTTCCTCTTTTCGTGGTGTCTTTTCTCTCAAATTGTGTCTCCATATCAGGTGAGTATTCATAGCCCCTCTTTCCATTTTAATACTTTGGGGTGCAACATGTGTCAGTATTCAAAAACCCTAAACTCTATAATTATGCAAACTATCTATGCGATATCTATGTATGCTATGTGTGATATTCTATTGTGTGATACTTGGTTGGATTCTATGTGTGGATATTCGCTAATCGCTAATCGCTAATCGCATGTGTACCATCAACCTTCGAGCCGTGGCAACAATGATAGATCTATTGGCTGACAACCCACTCGGCATGCTTCGCGTGTAGCGCCGGGTGATTGCTCCCTTACTTGTCTAGGGTTGGTGCACATCACTTATATGACCTTGTTGATCATGATTGAATGAATATCGCTTGTCTCATTGAATCGCTTATGCTTAAACTATGTAGTGCTTACTAAACCTATGTTTACTCACCAACTATTCGTAGTTGACCTTTATTTTATACATGTTGCAGGACTTGCTGTTAGTTGATGACTTCTTGCTGTTGACACTATAGGATCGCATGTGGACCTAGTGTGACCTAATTAATTAAGTTTATTTGACTCATTGTTGTTTATTTTCATTCATGTATTGTATTGATTACTTATGTTTAATGAAATGGGTTGATTAAGAATATCGCAACATTTAAATAGTGTTGTGTGCATCTGGACAATCATCGCGCCCCGACGTTTTCCGCCGTCGGTCGGGGTGTGACAGATTGGTATCAGAGCCACGGCTGTAGGGATCTAGGTTATTAGAACCGGCTTGACCTAGACTTATGCCTTAGGTGTCCTGCATGAGTGCCTCATGCATAGCATGCCTATATGATTTATATGTCCTATATTTGCTTCTTAATCATGCCCGTTAAATTGTTCCCTCTATCGCTTAGCACGCACCTCGTACACAATTCACTTGAGGCTTCCTAGCCTCCTTCCTTAGAAATGGTGCCTTACGTACCATGTAGGATGATGGTTTTCGATTTTATGATCTCGTCAGACACGGGGCCTTAGTGATTGACATGTAGTAACTGTAAGGGTGGAAGCACCGGTAGTTGGGGTCTCTAACTGGAAAAGCGTTGCGTACAAATTTGAATTGACGGATCCGGACGCTTACCTGGGACGCCCTGATGAGAGTGCTCGAAACCTATTAGGCCAAAGCATGTCGAACGCTAGGATCTTACTCTGATTTGTCGCGGTTGTAGTTTCCCACTCGGGAAATGAGGGCCATTCCGTATGTTTTTCAAAATATCATTCGATTTCGTGTTTTACGCGGGTATGTAAAATTTTCAATAACCTATGATAATCTGAGTTACACTATCTCACTATCACACACTTAACCTTTTATGACCTAAATGGATTTCGATCTAATTACTCGTTTTATATATTGATGGGTTTATGGTTTTCTCTTATGATTCTCGGTATTCTATGATTTATCTATTCAGCTGTCTCATGATTTTAAATCGGTCACTCACCCTGATGTACCCATTGCCTCATGATTGATTCTTACTCTTTTCTTTGCTTGAATCGTTGTATTATTCTCCGCAACCGTCTAGTGGCTCGAGTGGTTGTACGTCATGTGACGGTTGTTCTCCCTGATTTAATCCAACAAAGCTCTCCACGTCAATGCTATTACCTCAGAACCCGCATGTCCTTCGAAGCGCCATAAGGCGTGCATTTCTTCTACGTGCAAGGACTCTGGAAATCCTACTGGTCCACCACAAGGAAACTCAGGTGTTGGGTCTTCATCTACCAGAGCCAACAAAGAAGAAGAGGAAGGCTAAGCCTACTACCAGGGCCACAACCCCTAATGTTGCTCCATTCGATGCTGCTATTCCCTCGCACCTCCTCGTCGTTCAAAGTGTTCCCGTTGCGCCGAAAGCTAAGAAGCCCTACGTTGGGACATCAACCCCTCCTGCAGTCGGTGCAACCATCATTACCCTACCCACCTTCCATGTTGGCAACGCACAAAATTGTGACCTTCTCGGTCATCATAAGGGCATCTGCCACTGATCCATCTATCTCAGGGGCACTAGTCACCAGCCAACTCAAGATCAGTCTCAAATGTTTCAACCTATGGTGCCCTTGCCTACTCAAGCCTTTGTTGATATTGCTTTGGTGCCCCTGATCGTACTCCTCTGGCGCATCCACTGTTAGCTACCGTAAACGTTGCCATCAACGACAATGCTATCCGTGGACCTCATGCTGGATCTTCCCGCTCGGATGTTATTTGATGAGTCTTATGTTGTTGCCTCGTAATCATTTGAAGTCGTTGACTACCTATGTAGTGACTTCCTTTATTCTGATATTGTTTGAAACTTTATTATTCTATTCCCTTACGCATTTATGTACTTGATTATGTGTCGTCTCGTTTGAGTTTCAGAATCTTTTATCCCTTATATGATCATTATCGTTATGTGTACGTTGAGTAAATTCTCGTTGATGGGTTCGCAAGTTTACAGGTTGCGTGGTTACGGGATTACGCGTATACATGCAGACAAGCGGGCACATAAGCGGGTTGTGAACCTACGCGCACATGAATCTCCTGTGTCGTTAAAAGTTTCAAATTAACCATTTTGAAATACATTCGTTTGATATATCTCGTGTATCTTAGGTATGTGTGTCGGGAAGTCTACCCGTTTGGAAATTTATGAGTTTACAAGTCCACATGTTTACGGGATTGCATGTGTATGAGTTTATGATTTTACGACCTTTCGAGTAGACAACCTTATACACGTATCGTTATCCAACCTATTCGTTCAAAGTTTGGTCTTAATGACCATTGAGTTATGTCTGCCTTGCGACCTGACTCGTTGATGTCCGTTCTTCAGCATTGTTCACCGTTAGCATTTTCAGATCCTTTTTCCTCTTATCTCAGCGTACCTTCTTGGTTATATTTCAGTTACCATTATGCTTCATGGAGATCATTCGTATCTCGTCGGACACTCAGAACCCGACAATCCTTGACGATAAACCAGTCTGTGGGCTCATGTCCACAATTACTTGCGTACGGAGCGCATGCATTTAGGACCCAAGATTGTGAGAGTTCATCATAATGAAGTGGGAATCGGAGACATCCGAAGATACGTCGGGTCTTCCTCCCGTTCACCAAATCGACTTTCACATTGCCTTTATGCTCGTAAGACTCCAGTTGCCAGTCACCTTATCGTCTCTAACCCTCGGGGAACCGTTCGCCTCTGCACGATCGTTCTTCCTTATGGGTTTAGCCTTTCCATTGTGTTAACCCTCCTCATTTTGTGCCCTACATGCGCCTCAGCTTTTGTTTGTACCTGATTCGCGATAGTGTCTGGTCCTGAACTCCATGTTTCGACCGTCACTTCGCGTCCCTTTTCCTAAATTCGTAATCGCCCTCATAGGCGATGTATGAATTTGCTCATTTCTCATCCTTGATGTCTATCGTAGGGAAAGCTCGCTTGTATTCAGACCAGAAACTCCGGGGTGTTCCGGCTAGTTAGGGTCAGGAAATTTCGGCTATTGATTTGCTCAATAGTCGGTTTATGGAACCGATCCGTGCCGTTTCTGCCCTAGAGTTGTCTATCGTTGCTTTACCTTTGACTCACGAGTCTAATTTTAGACTCTAGACCCATCGTTTCTCGGATTCGATCCTTCGATTCGACTCTCGTTTGTTGCATGACCTTGATGATTGTTTCGGTTCTGGTTCAGTCTTTCTTCACGCTACCGTTATGTGATCGGTTCGCTGGATTCTTTAATCTATTTCATCGGGTGTATCACTTAATTCTAAATCTTTGGCCTCATCTGAAGGGTACTATGGGTGGATGTGATCGGCAATCACTATTAATCAAGTTATTCTTCATTTTAAGTTATGTTATTCGATTTGTGTTATCAGATTTCTCGCTATTTCAAGTTATGGTATTCGATTTATGTTATCAGGATTCTCGCATTTTAAGTTATGTTTTCGGTCCATGTTATTGAATTCATGTATTTCGAACCATGATAGTCGAGTTACGTTATCAGACTCATGTACTTCGAGCCATGCTATTCGGTTCATGTTATCGGGCTCATGTATCTCGAGTCATGCTATTCGATCCATGCTATCGGGCTCATGCGTTTTGAGTCATGTTATTTGGTTCATGTTATCGGGCTCATGTATTTCGAGTCATGCTATCCGGCTTATATCATCGGGTACGTGAATTTCGAGTCATGTTGTTCGGTTCATGTTATCAATACATGTATTTCGAAGCATGTTGATCGGTTCATGTTATCGGTACATGCATTTCGAGACATGTTGTTCGGTTCATGCTATCGATACATGTATTTCGTGACGTGTTGTCGGATTTAGGTGATCGAATTCATGCGCCTCGAATCATGTAATTCAATTCATGTCATCGGAATCATGCACCACGGATCATGCGGTTCATTCCAAGTCAAAGGAGTCGTGTTGATTCTGAAATGTACTGTTCGGATTACGCTAGTCGTGACACCCGAGCGAGTACTAACCAGCTCGCGACATCCAATGCGTGGCTTTCCGTTTTGTTCGTGGTACTCGGTTTCCTTTTGGTATCATTTGCTTTAAGCCCTTTTTGTGCTCATCACTTGAATTTTACGGTTGCGTATCGTTCATTCGAGTGTTGATCATTACTCTACTCTTGCTAAATCAGAGACTCGTACGCGCTACTACCGACGATTGTGTGTGATGCTAGCTTAGCATACGATCGGTATCGGTTGTGGGGTATAGGTCTTGGGTTTTAGCGAGGGCTGATTCAGATTCTGTCCAGATATCGTGTTTCGTAAGGTAAACCGGATGTGGGTCGCTACCCATCTAGTTCACCAGAACTTGACGCCTTGTTTGGATTAGATGTCTGAAGCTCCACATCTTTGTTTATCATTATTATCGAATTTTGGTGTTGGTTTGTTCTATGTGAATCTATGTGAATCTATGTGAATCTATGTGAATCTATGTGAATCTACGTGAATCTATGTGTTTGAGTTGGGATAGTTTGAAGAAATCCATGTTGCATCCATTACTCACCTGAGTCTCCTGAACCCCCAGTCTCATTCCTAAAGTAGGGGAGACTGTGGTCCTCTATCCTTGGTTAGTCTATTGGTTGATTCTGGTTCGGTCATGAGCGTATTCCTCAGGACTATCGCTCAGTCTCCATTGGTCGCCCTATCAAACTCGGTTGTCTGTTATTTGTGGTGTAAGAATATGATGTTCTTCGAAGACAAACAGTACTCACTAAAGGTATTAAAGATGTGGTGGGTTAGCTGCGGTACACCCTATATATAAGCATCGGTAATTCCTTTAGGGTGTATTGGGAGTCGGACCAAGAACGGTGTGCGTGCATGTGTGTGGGTTATGTCTCTGATCATCGGTTATATCACGGTCTATTCGCCTCAGTCACCATTCTAAACCTAACCCTTGCGGTCGGGTAAAGCTTATGGTGCCGATATAATTGATTCAGTAATCGAGAATATATTTCATATCCTCGGTGAAATCCCTTATGTCGACTCCATGATTGGTTTCAATTGTCAAAATGTGTTGGCTTGGTAAAACTCTTTTCACTACTATTCTCTCTAATATTTATTAAAGTCTCTTCTAATTTCGGGACGAAATTCCCTAAAGTAGGGGAGACTGTAACATTTGCAAATTATCCGATTGAAAAATCCGACCCGTTTTGAGAATTCGCGATTTACCGATTTGCAAATTATTAAGAACCGGAAGAATTTTCGGGTGTTTACACCCTAATTAATGGGCCTAAATGATTTATAATCGATTTTCGAAACCGAATACTTAATTTCAATGATTTGGACTCAAATTGGGTGTCTCGAATTGAAAACAAAGCAATTCCTGATTTCTACGCGATTTCGGTACGCAATTCGTCGTTTACCGGGAATCTCGTATTTTGTCACCATATATCAAATTCAACATTTTTATGAGTCTAATAATCAATTATCATGTCATGAGTCATCACACACCTGATCGAGTCACGAATCGTTGGTGATTTGCCCAAAATCGATACGTACGTCAAAACCGACCAAAAATGCCTATTTTGACCTAATTTGTGCATACGTTTGAGTTACGTGACATATTTATTATCATTGTGAGTGGATTTAATGTTATGAACATGATGGGACCATTAATTGGGTGATTTGGGAGAAAACGGGACTCAAAAACATCGAAAAACGAAGAACCGAGCACGCGAATCGTGAAATCAACATTTATGAACCAGACTGCCATTCCAGGGCGGTACGCCCAGAATTATCCCATTCAGGGCGGTACGCCCACGGACCTTTTTGGCAGAAACCCTAAATTTCGGGTATTTAAGCATCATTAACCTCTTTAGCCCCCATTTTCCTCCCCCAAATCACTCCCAAACGACCCTAAACGGCTGGAAACCCTAGAGATCATCTTCCTTGAAGATTTGAGGTCCAAGATCAAGACTTTATTGCTTAGGATCAAGCTAGAATCATCCCTTTCGGTATGTGATCTTCAAACTTTGTTGTTGGAACTTGAATCTTCTCTTCTACCCTCATCAAGATCTGAACTTTATGTGACTTTTGGCATGAATCCATGTTGTATTTGATAGATCTAGGGTTTAATATGAGTAAAGCGTCTCACCTTTTTGCACGATTTTGCCATTTCACTTGAATCCATGATGAAATCTCTATAGATCTAGGTTTTTCAAGCAAATTGATGTATGGACCTTCATGAAAGTTGTGATTTTGATTATGGATCTGAGATTTAGAACTTGATGAATCATTGATATGATATAGATCTAGGGTGTTCTTTGATAAAGATTGGAACTTTATCATGTGTTTAAATGGCTTAGATCTATGAGTATGCATGCTTCTATGGTATAGATCTAGGGTTTTATGTATCAAGATTTGATTTTTATGTTGGATATTGATTAGATCTGATCTTGCATGCTCTTAAGTACCAAAATCCATGTCATATGTCATCAAGATTGCATCTTTATGTTAGATCTAGGGTAGATCTATGGAAAGCATGTCAGCTAGGGCTAGATCTAGGGATTTTCTCATCAAGATTCGATTTTTATGTTTCAAATGGACTTGATTTGCCTCATGAATGTTGTTTAGGACCAGATCCATGTGTTATGATCATCAAGGTTGGGTTTTCCTGTGTTAAAATGGCTAGATCTCAACATGTGTGTCATCTAGGGTTAGAATTGTGTGTCATAAAGCTTCAAAAATGACATTTTTACCTCCTAAATATGTCTTAGATCTATAATATTCTTGGCATGTGAAGTTAGGATCTGTATGTAAAGACTATCAAGTCATGAACTTTTATGTGTTTAAATGTATAAGATCCACCCATGCATGCTCAGATTAGGGTTTGTTTTGTGAACCGAAAGCCGAGTATCATGGGCTAGATTTGGCTAGATTCATGCTATATATGATATGTTCATGACTAAACCCATGCTAGGCCTATAAGAATCCATGGTAGATTATGTTGATCTGATGCTGTGTATGTTAGAATTTGATTTACCTAGATTACTTACCATGATAGGTGTACCATGTCATGACTTATGATTTAGAACCATGATGACTTAATGTTTGACTATGTCAACTTATGTTGACCATGGTGACTTATGTTTGACCATGTTGACTTATATTTGACCATGTTGACTCCCGTTTGACCATGTTGACTTCTGTTTGACTATGTTTGACCGTGATTGACTTTCATATAAATAGTCAAATTAGGACCCTTTGACCTTGCCCTTAGTTTAGGATTGGACCCTTATCGTACTTATCACCTCACCGAACCACCAACGAGTCGTCGAGTCGGTCGTGTCGTGAAGTTAATCTATTTAATCATTTAAATTAATTATTGATTTATTCTTCCTTTTATCTCGCTAGTCGTCAAGATTATCATCGTGTCTATCCTTCCTCATTTCGTGGTGTCTTTTCTCTCAAATTGTGTCTCCGTATCAGGTGAGTATTCATAGCCCCTCTTTCCATTTTAATACTTTGGGGTGCAACATGTGTTAGTATTCAAAATCCCTAAACTCTTAATATATGCAAACTATCTATGCGATATCTATGTATGCTATGTGTGATATTCTATTGTGTGATACTTGGTTGGATTCTATGTGTGGATATTCGCTAATCGCTAATCGCTAATCGCTAATCGCATGTGTACCATCAACCTTCGAGCCGTGGCAACAATGATAGATCTATTGGCTGACAACCCACTCGGCATGCTTCGCGTGTAGCGCCGGGTGATTGCTCCCTTACTTGTCTAGGGTTGGTGCACATCACTTATATGACCTTGTTGATCATGATTGGATGATTATCGCTTGTCTCATTGAATCGCTTATGCTTAATCTACGTAGTACTTACTAAACCTATGTTTACTCACCAACTATTCGTAGTTGACCTTTATTTTATACATGTTGCAGGACTTGCTGTTAGTTGATGACTTCTTGCTGATGACACTATAGGATCGCATGTGGACTTAGTGTGACCTAATTAATTAAGTTTATTTGACTCATTGTTGTTTATTTTCATTCATGTATTGTATTGATTACTTATGTTTAATGAAATGGGTTGATTAAGAATATCGCAACATTTAAATAGTGTTGTGT
>JBCNJP010000013.1:24792905-24810787 GCA_039602395.1 Deinandra increscens subsp. villosa | reverse complement strand
TGGAACAACTTCATCCGAAGGAAGAAGGCCATGTTGATCCGGTTGAACAAGTTGATCCGGTTGAACAACATCATCCAGAGGAAGAAGGCCATGTTGATCAGGTTGAACTAGTTGATCCGGTTGAACAACTTCATCCGGAGGAAGAAGGCCATGTTGATCAGGTTGAACTAGTTGATCCGGTTGAACAACTTCATCAGGTGCAAGTGACTGCTGATAATCAGATTATCACAAGCGTGATGAGTGATCTGCAAACCACAAATGTGGATATAGCTCCTGAAGCTCTATCTTTCATGAGAAAAATGATGATTAGGAATACTCTTAACTGCACTTGGTTTAGGAGTGCTCCATCTCTGCCCACCATTCCTCTTTTAAAGCCTAGTGCTCCATCTCTGCCCATCATTCCCGTTTTAAAGCCAATCACTGCTGAGGAAATTCCTGAGCAAGTTATCTCGGAAGCCAGTCCCAATGCTGCAACTTCACTTCATGAGTCTCCAAAACCTGCTGATGATGATTCTCTTGATGAGAGAAGTATCTCTGGTTTCACCGACATGGAGGATGATGATAATCTGAGCACAGGAGGTCAGAGAGAAGACATGGACCCTGTTACAAAGGCTCTGTTGGATCAGTATGAAAAGGAGAATGCTGAGATACGAAAGAAGTTTTAAGAACAGAAGGAAATTGCAGAGTTTGAAGAACAGAAACGACTACTCATAGAAGAAGGTATTTATGAGTATGTCATCAACAATGTAGACCTAATGTTCTTCATCAATGCAGCAAGGAGAAGATCTGATCTGTACATAGAAGAAAGAATTGCCAAAGCCGAAGAGAAAGGTCTTTCATACAGAGTTGAGATGTACAGAAAGCTCTTATGTAATGAGTATAGGATGATTCAGATGAAGAGAAATGAAGATAACAAAATTTTCCTATGTCAGTTCAGTGTGATGCTCAGAAGCAAGGAATGCTTTACTGATGCATGGGTTGATGAAATGAACGGTGATGACTTGATCAGATGGATGTACATGATCCTAGTCATCAGAGCTGATCAAGCCAATGAGATGAATGTAAAGAGATTTGTTGATAGCTCTTTAAAACAGGATCAACAAGAGAAGCAAGGTACTAGATATCAAACTCTATCTGAGGAGGATGACTTGCTGATTCATAAATGGTACTTCAAGGAAATCTTGGTGAGGGACCCAAAAATAATCAACTCTTGCAAATTGCCAAGGCTGAGAAACGACTATGATGCTATCAGGAAGAGCCAAATTGAAAAGGAAAGAGTTACTGGTGTGAAAAGGCCACCAGGTATGCATGCTCTGTTTGACTCCATACATCCTGAAGGTATCAGCTACCTCAAAGAAAAGAAGAGTAAAGCTCATGTGCAAACTACTCAGCAAAAGAAGCCAATGATCAACATTATCAAGGAAATGTTTGACACTGTCTCTGATACTCATCTCTCATCATCTCAACCCTCCACCACAGCCTCGCAATCGACTGCTCCCTCATTACCAGGTGCATTTTCTGGTCTGAATAGAACTCTAGCCTCACAACAACCCAGAAGAAACCCTGCTGCTAAAACTAGTAGACCAGAAAAAAAATCCTAAACCTGTAAAATTAAAGCCTATTCCACCAAAGTTTAGAGCAGATAACTTCACACCCATTGTACCACATCCTCACCTAAACAAACCCCGAAAACCTTCATCTCCACCCAAGTCACCAGAAAAATCACCCACCAAGACAATGAAGTCAGTGGCTAGGAAGGGAAAAGGAAAAGTGATCAATGAGGAGGATGAATATAGAGATGTCCATGCTGAAAGGAGAAGAATCATCTCCTGGAGGTATGATGATGAAGCGAAAGTATACATGTTCACAACCAGTTCATGTGAGGTACTAAAGTTTACAGCTGAAGAAGCTATGTACAACCTAACTGACCATGAGTTGGGTGATGTTAGACAGTCACGTGGTGATATGAAGGGTGCGTGTTCACAAGAGGGATCCTTAATGCTGAGGATAAGGATATATTTGGATGTGTTATACGGGGAAGTAGACGAAGCCACACAACGCAGCATTGACAATCCTGTATCGACACTTGAAGTTGATAAGGATGGAAATTTGGTAGTCTATAGAGCTGATGGGTCATTCACAACGCATAGTACAGTTCCAGATCCAGAATGGAGCCAGGATGACAAAGACCGAATCCATTTAATAATGACAAGTAACAGGCTTCATCAGGTTTTTATTAAGAGAAAAAGGGTGACCAACTGGGAGTATAAGAAAGAAACAAACATGTATCACATTTTCACCAGTGAAGGTGAGACAATTAGAAGCTTACAGGATGCTCTAAATGGGCTTTCTGAAGATGAGATACGAGATATTGTCAGGATTGGTGATACTGAGAGCAGAATAATGACACGGACCTTTCATGAAAGTCTCCTATGTAACAAGGCCAAATTTCGGTTACAAGCTATTGAAGAGGAGAACAAGATGGGAACCGGATGAACTTGGCTGGAAGAAGAGTTGATCCCTGTATTTGTGTACAATTGCATAAGTTGTTCCAGTTTGTATGTTAACATGATAGTTGTTATAGTTTTATTCATACACTTTTCATCTATAATTAATAACATACACATTTTCAATGAATCATAGCAGACCTCCATTTCACTCATAACTGTGATCTTACATGAAGGATATATTCATATGCTATGTTAGTGTAGTATATGTTGGCATTTTGATATGGTGGGATGAGATGATATATAAACAGGATAAATTTTACTTCTTAAGTAAATTGGAAGAAGAGAAAACCGGATGAACTACAATTCTTCAGGAAGAAGAGTTCATGAGGATTGAGAGAAGATGAACTAGAGTTCTTAAGGATGAACCGGATAAACTAGAGTTCTAAAGTTCTTCAGGATGGTTAACCAGTTTTCTTATATTATAAATACATACACATTTTCAATGAATCATAGCAGACTCCATTTTACTCATAACTGTGATCTTACATGAAGTATATATTCATATTTTATGTTAGTATATGTTGGCATTTTGATATGGTTGGATGAGATGATTTATAAACAGGATAAATTTTACTTCTAAATTGGATAAAATCACATCAGTTGACTGTAAAAACTACTTGCAACAATCAAATTTAGAATAAAATCAACTTAAATGATTGAGATAAAATCTGTCTATATAATTAATGGTGTTAACCAAAACAAAACATGAGGAAGAGCTTACAAAAACTTTCATTTATATATATATATTTGTGACAACTGTAACTTCCCAAGTTAACCCCGTTAAGTTTTTCCGTTAGTTCTGTTAGTTCCGTTAACGAACCCGAGACCCGTTATTTGAATGATTACATGTTTATACATGTTTATTTGCTAATTAATTTTAGTAACTTGTTTCGTGAACTTGTTTCGAAATCTTATGTGTTAATTGTGAAAATTTGCATTTTTATGCGAAACCGGGCTTCGTGTGTAAATTTGGATTTTTAGGTATAAATAATAAATTTATATAACCCGAATAAATCCTACATGTTAAATGACTTAAAAACACTTGGAAACATTTTTAGAATTTTTACCTTATAACTTTTTTAGCAAAAACCCATTTAAATGAGTTTTATACTACTTTTGCTTAACAATAAACTTGAGGGGCCATAAGTGTAACTTTATACTTAAAAGAAATCTGCTCAAAACCCATTTCACATCCTCATTCACGTTCATCATCAGCTCCTCTCCCCCTCTTCTTCACGATCAAAACACACACACACACCCACTTACAAAAATCGCGAAATCAAGCACAAAGGAGCAAACATCCGGAGTTTGGAAGCTCAATCAAGCTACAAGAACACTCAAGCAAGCTTCTCCTTCCTCCCCTCTTCTCCTACTCGCGATTTCTACCTCCAATTTGTAAGCCCTAACTTTTTGAATCCGAAATTTGTTGTTGCATGTGTGTTCTATGGTGTTGTTATGCCAAATGGTGAGCTATTATGCTCTTGATTCATGTTTAGGTTGAGATATGTTAGTTTATGAATTAGGGCAGATTTATGATGGGTTTTAAATCTGGAAATTAAGGATTAAAATGTGTTCTTGATGTTCATATGATTTGTGGGTGTTTGGTTATGAGTTTGGGGATGAAATGTGCATGCTAGCTACTTGATCACATTTTGCTATGATCTTGATATGATTTTGATACGAATGTGTTTAGGACAGAAATTACATGTTAATATGATTATGAACTTGTCTGTAGATGTTGAATGCTCAATTGTATGCTAAAACTCAAAAATCATAACTTTTGCAAACACTAAATTTCTAACAGCTTTGACCAGAATTTTTGGTCAACTTGCAGCTATCATAACTTGCTCAATTTTGATCGAAACTGATTGATTCTTTTTCCCTAGTAAAGTAGGATGTCTTAGCTTTACAACGGCTACTCACAAACTTTCTAAAACCCCCGTTTGGTCAGTCAAAACACAGCTGCAAGTCGGGTACTCAAAGCTGTCATTTTCTGTGAAAAGTGGACTTTGCAAATTGGTTATATGTTAAATATAGGATCTGGAGAGTTTCATGTTTAAATTCCAAATTTTGATTGAGATATGCAAGTTTTCATTTCCTTTGACTAGTTTGCTAAACACTAAAATGTGCCAACTTCCGATGTGCATACCTTCTTCGTTTCTCAACATTTTTAGTTGATTCTTCTTGATACAATTCCTAAATGACATGTAGTGTATGCCTGTAAAATTTAAGAATCTAATTCCAAGTATTGTGGATTTTAGCTATGCCACTAGTTAAGTGCTTGAAGTTTGACTTTCTGGGTCAACTTTGACTCAAATTACAATTGCTTGATTTTCTCCCAATTTGGGACTTGTATGTGCATTGAGTGACTTGTATGATTGCATGAAACATGTTTAGGTGCTTACGTGCTAGTTTCGTCCTCGCGACACCTTCTAATTTCATTAGGCCATATTTATCCGAATAGGTTGACTTTGACCAACCTGTCGAACCAAGTGCTGAGTACTAGTGCACCCTAAGGTGAGTTTCACTTACTATTATTGTTATATCCGGTTTAGGATGATAACGCACAGATAGTTGCATCCGGTAAAGGATGGCAACCCAACGGTAAAGGTATTTCTTTACTTGAGTAGTTTTCCGACAAAATATCATATGTTGCACTGAATTGCTTTATTTATAAAAAGTTCTTACATTCGGGCCGTTAATATACAGTAGCGAGGTAATATTGAGTAGTACTACTGGGGATTGACACCCCCGCTCAGCGGTGCACGGGATGCACCCTCCGACTGGCGGTGGGACTGAGACCAATGTTAGCCTACCCACCGTGATCCGGATGGACACGGGAAGGCAAGGTTCATAGGTATCCCCTATCAAAACATTGTCAGCTTCGGTTACGAACAATTCAGGTGTACATAATTCTATAGGCTAGCTACCTACGATATGGAACTTTACTAGCCTTATGATTATTGATTGTGTTTTACCTTTCTCTATTCATACATTAGGTCTACATGTGGCGTGTAGACCGCTTTAGTGAACTCACCAGCCTTGGCTGACACTTGATTGTTGATTTCTTTTCAGGTCGTTAGGTGGATCATGGACGGCACCAGAGGTGGCAGTACTCCCTATGGATACCTTTTGAAAAACTCGGGAATTTAAATATTTAAATCCATCGTTTTGTAACACCATAACTGCAAACTTTATTTATGCTTCCGCTGAACTGTTAAACTTACTGTTTTGGTCTGTAACTAAAACTTCATGTTAACTTATAAATTCTGTTATGGTTTGGTTGTAACTAAAGTCTGGGATCCTGGTCTGGATCACACCCACACGGTTATACTCCGTTAGTGGAAATTGGGGGTGTGACAGATTGGTATCAGAGCCCTTGGTTACAGCGAACCAGAACATTCTTAAAGGTAAAATTTCTGAACTGTAACTGTTTTTGAAAACTTTGGTTACAACCCATTCCGCAAAGTACTGCCCCGCGTGCTGAAGATGATCCCCATTTATATTTCTTGTCTTGTGACGGTATTGGAACCTGAAAATTTTTGGGTGGAAATTTTTCTTTTCCGAGACTTAGAAATTTCTGAGTTAGAAAATTTTTCTAAATATGACCTTAGCGAACTTGTTGCATCCTTCTTAGCGTACTTGGTGACTCTTCTTAGCGGACTTCATTTTGCTCTTAGCGAACTTGATTTGACTTTTACACTTAGCGGACTTGATTGGAGTTTTACACTTAGCGAACTTGAATCCTTCCTAGCGAACTTCTGCTAGCGAACTTGACTACTCATCTTAGCGCACTTGTTGAGAACTTAGCGAACTTGCTACATGCTTAGCGAACTTGTCACATGCTTAGCGAACTTGTTATATGCTTAGCGAACTTGTCACATGCTTAGCGAACTTGTTATATGCTTAGCGAACTTGTCATATGCTTAGCGAACTTGTTTCATGCTTAGCGAACTCATTATGTTCTTAGCGGACTTGTTGTGTGCTTAGCGAACTTCATGCTGTTCTTAGCGAACTTGTATGACTGATATGATATTGCCTCTAGTATGTGATGTAAACATAACTTGTACTACGTGTTTACATGTTCTTAACACTATTACTACTACGATTCAACTTAGAATGCACTGTGCATGAAAATGAATGCTTTACGTGAATTGTATTTGTATGCAACACCTAACGGAACTTAGCAACTTTCTAGTATTGGGTATACTAACCTTTGGAAATTTTGCATTGATTTGTTAGAAATCATGCCTCCACGAAGAGATCCCGAAACCAACCAAGGAACCTTTACCCTTGCACAGGTTCAGAATATGATTAATCAAGGGGTTGCAGCAGCCCTAGCAGCCGCTCAGCAATATTTCCAAGGTCAACCGCCTCAATGTTCAATCAAAGCCTACATGGATTGCAAGCCATTGGTATTTAAGGGTGACGAAGGTGCTGTAGGCCTACTCAGATGGCTGGAGAAGTCAGAGAAGGTGTTTCTGATGTGTAACTGCCTGGATGGGGATAAGGTGAAGTATGCTACGGGCACGCTTGAGGATTCCGCGTTAACATGGTGGAATGCACAAATTCAGATATTGGGACTCAATGAAGCTAACGCCATGACGTGGCAAGAATTCAGGTACGCGATCATGGAGGAGTATTGCCCTCGTGATCAAGTCAGGAGACTCGAAGTCGAGTTTGGAAACTCCAAAATGGAAGGCTCGGAAATAGAGGAGTACACCACCCGTTATCAAGCCTATTCTCGACTCTGTCCGACAATGGTGGATGCTGAATACAAACGAATTGAGTTGTATGTGGAAGGACTGGTTCTACAAATCAAGGGTATGGTTACCTCATCTAATCCCACTTATGTGCGACAGGCAATTCGGCTGGCGCACAAACTAACTGATCAGGCGGTGGCTCAAGGAACTTTGCCACCAAGGAAAACCCCAAAAGCTGCCCTAGACGGGAAGAGGCAGAGAGATGAGGAACCAAGTAACCTCACAAATTCTAGCAACAACGCAGGGAGGTCTTCAAACTCCCAGAATCAGAACAAGAAGTTTGATAACTCCAAGGGAGGTTATGGTAACAACGGTGGCGGTGGCAACCAAAACTGACAAGGTAACAATGGGCAGGGTTCCAGCAGGTACAGGGGAAAGTCACCCTACTGTAACAAGTGCAACACACACCATAATGGTGACTGTAGCCGACCAACATGCGAGCTGTGACATCCGAGAATTTCAAGGTTAACTTCCGTTAGACAATTCCGTTAGTTACGTTATAAGTGTTAACTTAGTAACTAATGCTTAACTAGGCCGAATACGTCCACGTCCTTTGGTTGATCACCGAACCCGTCCATACGTGTTATGTGTTTATTCATTTTGTGGAATTATGTGCAATATGATTTAAATGCATGATTATTATTAAAAAGAATGACTATTAATTTTTTTGATAAATTATGTGACAAATTGCTTAATTGGATAATTATAAATTTAACCGGGTAATTGAATGTATGCATACATGATTAATATTGGGCTAGTAATTAGCCTAATGATGGACTAATCATTAGGGGCCCAAATCCCCATGATAAGCCCACCATGGCCTTTTGTATTTAAACGTAATGAAACCCTAATCATTCTCCATTTGCTTCCATCACACAAGAAACACACACACTCTCACTCCCTCTCTCTCTCACGATTCTGGACCAGCCCCAAGAGCACCCAAGATTAGCCATCTTTTCTGTAGAAGAAGATCATCCATCGATCCTAGACCAAACCGTGAGTCCCATGAACCATTTCTATGTGTTTTCTATGTGTTTTCTTCATAAAGCATGCCTAGATCTCTATGTAATCGTTAGATCTTCTGTAAGAATGATTAGGAATGCTAGATCTATCATAAAAACTACAACTTTACGTGTGAAACTGATCCATAATAGAGATTCATGCTAGATTAGGTCATTTTGTGTAAAATGTGTTCTTGAAGATTTGATGATGAAAATGCATGTTTATGATGTTAAAAATGCTCCTGTGATGTTCCCAAATGATTATGTATGCTTGAGAATGAACTACATGAATTATGGAGACTGTTAGAAAGATTTTTAGTCAAATTTACGTTCTTTTTTAGCGACTAGCGAAACTGTGCCTTCATCAGGCGAAATTATGTAGCGAAACTACGTATATCTCCTTCCAGCGACACTATACATCGAAACTATAGTGTCGCCGGGTAAACCAACCAGACCTGTCCGAACGAAACTACCGAGCAAAATTCCCTGAACGTAAGTTCAAACCAGTTTCGGGCGAAACTAGGCTAGCGAAACTGTGCCAACAGTTTCGAGCGAAACTAGCCTAGCGAAACTGTGTCATCGGGTATTGCCTAGCGAAAGTGCTGCCCGTGCACACAGCGAAACTGCCTAGCGAATCTATACTAGCGAAACTGTGACCAGACCTAAACCCAAACTTGTGCAATTTACTTGAATGTTATGCCATAACCTACATGCTTATGCTATGATGAAACATGTTTGATTTCTGATTTATGTGAACCCTTGTTTATGATCAACCATCGGTGTCGTGTGTCGGTATGTCGAGTCGTAGTTCCAACGTGCTATGTTATGGGCCATAGTGACGTCGTTAAAGTTTAGACACAACCTAACACCTAAGACCTTAATGTGATTACTAGGTCTTCGTTAGCAAATGATATTTGGATTAATTGAAGTGTAAGCTGAGCAACCTAAGGTGAGTTTCACAAACCCTTTAATTGTGAGCCCGTTCGGGTCACTTCGAATATACTAAACGGAAAACAACGCTGACATTTTGGGGTATCGCCAAATGGGATATCTGTTATGGAAGTTGGAGTGTTTTAAGGGAAGCACTTGCAACTGTCCATCCTTGGGATTTCAAATGAAATCCGCAACCAACTATTCGATAACACTTGAGATTTCAAAGGAAATCCGGAACAACCATTTTGACACTTAAAACTCTTTTTAGGATTTCAAATGAAATCCAGGATAAACGTTTTTAATATGACTAGTGTAGGTTAAAGTCTAAACCAAATGATATCACATGATTTCTAAGGATGCCTTGAAACTTAAAAGTCCTCAACAATTTAGTACCATTAATTTGTGAAGCGAGGGGATGTTGGGTAGATCTACTGAGGGTTGACAACCCTGCTCCGCGGTACACAAATGTGTAGCCAACCGGTTGGAGGCCGAACGGAGTACAATATCAGCCTATTTTAGTTGTGGGTCCCACAAGGAACACAACTGGAGGCACAAACCATCGGCAAATGCCGAACTCTGTTACGTCAGCTTTGGTACGAACTTCCTTAGTGCATGGAAACCGGATTAGCTACCCGCGATATCGGTTGACCGCTTTAACTTTTTACTCAACTAGTGCATATTCGATAATTCAACACTTGGAAATGTTTGCAAAACTAATACTTATTATATGTTGATACATACGCTTATGAGACCGGGCCAATGCATGACATGCCCACTGTGAACTCACCAACCGTTAGGTTGACACTTGCGTGGTTTAAACTTTTGCAGATCGCTGAAGAGTATCCGGAGCGGGTTGGCATGGCACTTGAGGACATTTTCTTTTAATTAAATTAAGTTGGGAATTTTAAACAATGATTTGTAAAGCACGTGGTTAGTGCTAAGACTGTATTTCTTTCCGCTGCGTATCTTGAGACTTTATTTTATGAAATGTATTTGGACTAACTCTGATTCGTTTAGTATTTGTAACTAATGGTTGTGGTCCTGGTTTGCTCGCACCCCTTAACGGCATAAACTCCGTTAGTGGTTAATTGGGGGTGTGACACGAGCGATGTGGCAAAATCGGTCATGTGGCCAAGAATTGTCGGGGTGATCTGCTGAACCGACCCAAGCAAAATAACGAAGGCCCCCGTGGGTGTTTTGAGTGCGGGAAACCCGGGCACTTGAAGAAAGATTGCCCTCAGTTGAAGAAAGGCGAGAACAACAACAACAACAACAATGGTGGTGGTAACGGTAACGGTGGAAATGGTGGTCGCGGACGTGCATTTGTCATGGGTTCCGGTGAAGCGAAGGAAGACGCTAACGTGATTACTGGTAAGTTTCTCCTCAACAACTACTTCGCGAATGTGTTATTTGATTCGGGTGCCGAGAAAAGTTTCATTTCAACTAAGTTTTGCAAATTAATTAAGGCCAAGACGGAACCCCTAGGAGCTAAGTACACCGTTGAACTAGCTAACGGTAAGCTTATTGATGCAACACATATAGTTAAGGATTGCACCTTAGAACTCTCAGGTCATATGTTCGACATAGATTTGATGCCTTTTACAATCGGTAGCTTCGACGTAATAATCGGTATGGACTGGTTGTCCATGCACCACGCAGAACTCGTCTGTCGAGAAAAAGTCATACATACATACCCACCGCAAACGGAGAAGTACTCTCAATTCAGGGTGAGAAGGGAGGCACTGTCTCCGGAATCATATCATACCTCAAGGCACAGAAGTACCTTCGGAAAGGACACGTGGCCGTTCTGGCAACGGTTACGGATCAAAACCTCATAGAGAAGAAAATTGAAGATTTTCCGATAGTTCGTGATCTCCCCGATGTATATCCGGAATAATTGCCTGGTCTACCTCCACATCGACAAGTCGAGTTCGGAATCGACCTTGTCCCCGGTGCAGCTCCGGTTGCGCGAGCTCCGTACCGTTTGGCAGTGAACGAATTACACGAGTTATCCATTCAACTACAAGAGCTGTTAGACAAAGGTTTTATCAGGCCTAGCTCATCGCCATGGGGCGCGCCAGTTTTATTCGTCAGGAAGAAAGACAGGACGTTCAGGATGTGTATAGATTACAGCGAGCTCAACAAAGTCACTATTAAGAACCGGTATCCTCTCCCTCGGATCGATGACCTCTTCGATCAACTGCAAGGATCTAGTTACTTCTCAAAAATTGACTTAAGGTCCGGGTATCATCAACTCAGAGTCCGCGAGGAGGACATTTCAAAGACGGCTTTCAGAACGCGCTATGGTCATTACGAGTTTCTAGTCATGCCTTTCGGCTTAACGAACGCACCGGCGGTGTTCATGGACCTCATGAACCGCGTGTGCAAACCTTACTTAGATCAGTTCGTAATTGTTTTCATCGACGACATACTCGTTTACTCAAGGACGAAGGAAGAACACGAGGAACACCTGCGATTATTACTAGAGTTGTTAAGGAAAGAGCAACTCTACGCCAAATTCTCCAAATGTGACTTCTGGATCCGAGAAGTTCAATTTCTGGGCCACATCGTCAACGAGCAGGGTATTCATGTTGACCCATCCAAAGTAGAGGCGATCAAGAATTGGTCTACACCACGAGCACCAACGGAAATTCGGCAATTTCTAGGGTTAGTGGGTTACTACCGTCGTTTCATCCAGGGATTCTCTCAGATAGCCCAACCGCTAACCGCTCTTACGCATAAAGGCGTTCAGTACCGATGGGGTGAGAAAGAAGAAACAGCTTTTCAGACTTTGAAAGAAAAACTCTGTACCGCGCCTGTATTATCCCTACCAAGGACTTGGATGTGCTCTAATGCAAAGGGGTAAAGTCATCGCTTACGGTTCAAGACAATTAAAGTCTCACGAAAATAATTACACAACGCATGATCTGGAGTTAGGAGCTGTTGTATTCGCCTTAAAGTTTTGGAGACACTACCTGTACGGTACCAAGTGCACGATATTCACCAACCATAAAAGCCTCCAGCATATAATGGGACAGAAAGATCTCAACATGAGACAGCGTAGGTGGATCGAGGTGCTTAACGACTACGACTTGGCGATAAAGTATCACCCGGGTAAGGCCAACGTTGTGGCCGATGCATTAAGCAGAAAAGAACATGCAAAACCTAGAAGGGTTCGAGCTCTACAACTCACGATTCATGCTGGGTTACCGGATAGAATTCGGGATGCCCAGAAGGAAGCTTTGAAAGAAGAAAATTATGAGGCAGAATCTTTGAACGGTGTGGATGGAACTTCAGAAGTTAGGTCTGACGGGATACGTTACTACAAGGATCGCATTTGGGTGCCTCTCCAGGGAAATCTTCGAGAGCTGGTGATGGACGAAGCTCACTAGTCTCGATTTCGGTCCATCCCGGTTCGGATAAAATGTACCAAGATCTGAAAGGGGTATACTGGTGGCCCAAGATGAAAGCTGACATTGCTACATATGTCAGTAAGTGTTTAACATGCTCAAAGGTCAAAGCAGAGCATCGTAAGCCTCCAGGATTACTGCAGCAACCGACGATTCCTGAATGGAAATGGGAGGAAATATCCATGGATTTTATCACGGGACTGCCCCGTACGCCTCGTGGAAATGACATGATTTGGGTCATTGTGGATAGATTAACGAAATCCGCCCATTTCATAGCCCTCAAAGAAAGTGACAAGACTGACAAGTTGGCACAAATCTACATTGACGAGATCGTCAAGCTCCACGGAGTGCCTTTGTCTATTATCTCCGATCGAGACCCCAGATTTGCTTCACACTTTTGGAGATCACTACAATCGGCCCTAGGTACTCGCTTGGATATGAGTACCGCTTACCATCCGCAGACAGATGGCCAAACTGAACGCACTACCCAAACCCTCGAGGATATGCTCCGAGCATGTGTAATGGATTTTGGAAAGAACTGGGAAACTCACTTGGCACTGGTCGAGTTCTCCTACAACAATAGCTACCATTCCAGTATTGGAGCCGCTCCCTTTGAGGCTCTCTATGGACGGAAGTGTAGATCACCGGTCTGTTGGGCCGAAGTCGGTGATAGCCAACTCACTGGACCAGAGATGGTGTACGAAACGACAGAAAGAATTATGCAAATTAGAAACCGTATGAAAGCCGCAAGAGACAGACAAAAGAGTTATGCGGACAAACGTAGAAGGCCATTAGAATTCAAGTTGGGCGACCGTGTACTGTTGAAAGTCTCGCCCTGGAAAGGTGTTGTGCGTTTTGGAAAGCGCGGAAAGTTAAACCCCCGCTACATAGGACCTTTCCCGATAACAGAAAAGATTGGAACGGTGGCGTATCGTTTGGACTTGCCACCTGAGCTGGATGGGGTACACAACGTGTTTCACGTTTCAAATTTGAAAAAGTGTCTGGCCGACGACACTCTAGTAGTCCCACTCGAGGAGCTCCACATCGACGAGCAACTCCGATTTATAGAACAACCCGTTGAGATAATGGGACGCGAAGAAAAAGCATTGAAGGGAAGCAAAATCCCAATTGTCAAGGTCAGATGGCATTCAAAACGTGGACCGGAGTTAACATGGGAACGGGAAGACCAGATGAGAAAGAAGTATCCTCACCTGTTCGACCAAACCTCCGCATCAACCCAAGGTACTAACTAATTTTCGGGACGAAAATTCCTTAACATGGGGAGGCTGTGACAACTGTAACTTCCCAAGTTAACCCCGTTAAGTTTTTCCGTTAGTTCTGTTAGTTCCGTTAACGAACCCGAGACCCGTTATTTGAATGATTACATGTTTATACATGTTTATTTGCTAATTAATTTTAGTAACTTGTTTCGTGAACTTGTTTCGAAATCTTATGTGTTAATTGTGAAAATTTGCATTTTTATGCGAAACCGGGCTTCGTGTGTAAATTTGGATTTTTAGGTATAAATAATAAATTTATATAACCCGACTAAATCCTACATGTTAAATGACTTAAAAACACTTGGAAACATTTTTAGAATTTTTACCTTATAACTTTTTTAGCAAAAACCCATTTAAATGAGTTTTATACTACTTTTGCTTAACAATAAACTTGAGGGGCCATAAGTGTAACTTTATACTTAAAAGAAATCTGCTCAAAACCCATTCCCCATCCTCATTCACGTTCATCATCAGCTCCTCTCCCCCTCTTCTTCACGATCAAAACACACACACACACCCACTTACAAAAATCGCGAAATCAAGCACAAAGGAGCAAAAATCCGGAGTTTGGAAGCTCAATCAAGCTACAAGAACACTCAAGCAAGCTTCTCCTTCCTCCCCTCTTCTCCTACTCGCGATTTCTACCTCCAATTTGTAAGTCCTAACTTTTTGAATCCGAAATTTGTTGTTGCATGTGTGTTCTATGGTGTTGTTATGCCAAATGGTGAACTATTATGCTCTTGATTCATGTTTAGGTTGAGATATGTTAGTTTATGAATTAGGGCAGATTTATGATGGGTTTTAAATCTGGAAATTAAGGATTAAAATGTGTTCTTGATGTTCATATGATTGGTGGGTGTTTGGTTATGAGTTTGGGGATGAAATGTGCTTGAATGCTAGCTACTTGATCACATTTTGCTATGATCTTGTTATGATTTTGGTACGAACGTGTTTAGGACATAAATTACATGTTAATATGATTATGAACTTGTTTGTAGATGTTGAATGCTCAATTGGATGCTAAAACTCAAAAATCATAACTTTTGCAAACACTAAATTTCTAACAGCTTTGACCAGAATTTTTGGTCAACTTGCAGCTGTCATAACTTGCTCAATTTTGATCGAAACTGATTGATTCTTTTTCCCTAGTAAAGTAGGATGTCTTAGCTTTACAACGGCTACTCGCACACTTTCTAAAACCCCCGTTTGGTCAGTCAAAACACAGCTGCAAGTCGGGTACTCAAAGCTGTCATTTTCTGTGAAAAGTGGACTTTGCAAATTGGTTGGGCATGTAAAACTTGTTTTAATGGTGCGTTTGCAACTTGAAATTGATGGTTATATGTTAAATATAGGATCTGGAGAGTTTCATGTTTAAATTCCAAATTTTGATTGAGATATGCAAGTTTTCATTTCCTTTGACTAGTTTGCTAAACACTAAAATGTGCCAACTTCCGATGTGCATACCTTCTTCGTTTCTCAACATTTTTAGTTGATTCTTCTTGCTACAATTCCTAAATGACATGTAGTGTATGCCTGTAAAATTTAAGAATCTAATTCCAAGTATTGTGGATTTTAGCTATGCCACTAGTTAAGTGCTTGAAGTTTGACTTTCTGGGTCAACTTTGACTCAAATTACAATTGCTTGATTTTCTCCCAATTTGGGACTTGTATGTGCATTGAGTGACTTGTATGATTGCATAAAACATGTTTAGGTGCTTACGTGCTAGTTTCGTCCTCGCGACACCTTCTAATTTCATTAGGCCATATTTATCCGAATAGGTTGACTTTGACCAACCTTTCGAACCAAGTGCTGAGTACTAGTGCACCCTAAGGTGAGTTTCACTTACTACTATTGTTATATCCGGTTTAGGATGATAACACACAGATAGTTGCATCCGGTAAAGGATAGCAACCCAACGGTAAAGGTATTTCTTTACTTGAGTAGTTTTCCGACAAAATATCATATGTTGCACTGAATTGCTTTATTTTTAAAAAGTCCTTACATTCGGGCCGTTAATATACAGTAGCGAGGTAATATTGAGTAGTACTACTGGGGATTGACACCCTCCGACTGGCGGTCGGACTGAGATCAATGTTAGCCTACCCACCGTAATCCGGATGGACACGGGAAGGCAAGGTTCATAGGTATCCCCTATCAAAACATTGTCAGCTTCGGTTATGAACAATTCAGGTGTACATAACTATAGGCTAGCTACCTACGATATGGAACTTTACTGGCCTTATGATTATTGATTGTGTTTTACCTTTCTCTATTCATACATTAGGTCTACATGTGGCGTGTAGACCGCTTTAGTGAACTCACCAGCCTTGGCTGACACTTGATTGTTGATTTCTTTTCAGGTCGTTAGGTGGATCATGGACGGCACCAGAGGTGGCAGTACTCCCTATGGATACCTTTTGAAAAACCCGGGAATTCAAATATTTAAATCCATCGTTTTGTAACACCATAACTGCAAACTTTATTTATGCTTCCGCTGAACTGTTAAACTTACTGTTTTGGTCTGTAACTAAAACTTCATGTTAACTTATAAATTCTGTTATGGTTTGGTTGTAACTAAAGTCTGGGATCCTGGTCTGGATCACACCCCACACGGTTATACTCCGTTAGTGGAAATTGGGGGTGTGACAATATTGATCTTTATACAAAGATTTTCATCAGATCCTATACAAAAATCTATCTAACTAGCTAAGACCTAGCATCCGACATATAGTCTTCATCATCCAAGAAGCTGCTGCTGCTATCATCAGGAAACAGCTTTTGACCAGGCGGCAATCTCGGTCCCAACTCGGAGGTTCTGTAGGTGGAATCCCTGTTCCGGATTAAAAACACATCCAGCTCTCTCTCCCCCTCTGGTCCCTGGAGATGAAGTTTCATATCCCTTACAACTTCGGGAGTGATGAAATCAGCGTACTCAAGCCCGTATTTGATGGACAGAGGTGGGATCCTCCAGTAAATGAGGAAATACCCAATCGATGTGTGGTTTAGGTATTGCACCATTTGATCCAGATCATGACAATCAAATTTGCGAATGTCGACATAGTCGACATAATCTACCTTTCCCTTCCACACATCCTGGCCGGCGGCATTCCGGTGGAAATCGCCACAGTGATGGACCTTTAGGGTGAACCTCCGACCACCTGTAAAAAACCCAAATGCAGAGTAGAGAGTAAGTAACTAAAAAACATAAAACCCTAAAAATAAAAACGTACAACCATTGTTGAGTGAAAATACACTTACGGGGAGTCTTGCCGTAGTAGGGTGCTGGTTCATTAACACCCCTAATCCTCCATTGTTTACCAAAGGCAGCCATTGATCGATCGAAGTTTTTTTTCTTGTTGATCAGGAAATACGTTCGTACAGAAGATTTTGGTGGTGAAAAAGTGGAAATTTAAAGGCAGACAGGACACGCTACCAGCTATGGTGGGAAGAAGTGGAAAGGTCAGGACAAGATAACCGTGTATATTTATTACCTTTACCATGCAAGTCCTGTTTTTACCGTGTCTATTTATTACCTTTAGCAACGCAAATTTTGTTTATCAATTATTTCTTATGTGATGGGAGTAATTAAATAAGTTCTGGTTAAAATATAACCAATTAACACTTCTGTCTCAATGGTTCTTCTTAATCTTGTAGTGAGTTCCTTTCTTTTGACTGACCCAGGTTCAAGCCTTGTTTGCTACAATTTATAATTTTTGATTGTCTAATAGTGGATGACAGGATTTATAAACTGGCTAGATTTTAATTCTTCAATAAATTAGAACAAGAACAAAACCGTACGAACTAACAAGAACAGAACTGTATGAAGGTTCAAGCCTTGTTTGCTACAATTTATAATTTTTGATTGTCTAATAGTGGATGACAGGATTTATAAACTGGCTAGATTTTAATTCTTCAATAAATTGGAACAAGAACAAAACCGTATGAACTAACAAGAACAGAACCGTATGAACTATAATTGTAGGT
>JBCNJP010000013.1:24753050-24792405 GCA_039602395.1 Deinandra increscens subsp. villosa | reverse complement strand
ACTTTATTTATGCTTCCGCTGAACTGTTAAACTTACTGTTTTGGACTGTAACTTAAACCTTATCCTAATTTTTTTTAAACTCTGCTTTGGTTTGGTTGTAACTGAAGTCTGGGATCCTGGTCTGGATCACACCCCACACGGTTATACTCCCTTAGTGGAAATTGGGGGTGTGACAGATTGGTATCAGAGCCCTTGGTTACAGCGAACCAGAACATTTTTAAAGGTAAAATTTCTGAACTGTAACTGTTTTTGAAAACTTTGGTTACAACCCATTCCGCAAAGTACTGCCCCGCGTGCTGAAGATGATCCCCATTTAAAATTCTTGTCTTGTGACGGTATTGGAACCTGAAAATTTTTGGCTGGAAATTTTTCTTTTCCGAGACTTAGAAATTTCTGAGTTAGAAAATTTTTCTAAATATGACCTTAGCGAACTTGTTGCATCCTTCTTAGCGTACTTGGTGACTCTTCTTAGCGGACTTCATTTTGCTCTTAGCGAACTTGATTTGACTTTTACACTTAGCGGACTTGATTGGAGTTTTACACTTAGCGAACTTGAATCGCTTCTCTAGCGAACTTGACTACTCATCTTAGCGCACTTGTTGAGAACTTAGCGAACTTGTTATATGCTTAGCGAACTTGTCATATGCTTAGCTAACTTGTTTCATGCTTAGCGAACTTATTATGTTCTTAGCGGACTTGTTGTGTGCTTAGCGAACTTCATGCTGTTCTTAGCGAACTTGTATGACTGATATGAGATTGCCTCTAGTCTGTGATGTAAACATAACTTGTACTACGTGTTTACATGTTCTTAACACTATTACTACTACGATTCAACTTAGAATGCACTGTTCATGAAAATGAATGCTTTACGTGAATTGTACTTGTATGCAACACCTACCGAAACTTAGCAACTTTCTAGTATTGGGTATACTAACCTTTGGAAATTTTGCATTGATTTGTTAGAAATCATGCCTCCACGAAGAGATCCCGAAACCAACCAAGGAACCTTTACCCCTGCACAGGTTCAGAATATGATTAATCAAGGGGTTGCAGCAGCCCTAGCAGCCGCTCAGCAACATTTCCAAGGTCAACCGCCTCAATGTTCATTCAAAGCCTACATGGATTGCAAGCCAATGGTATTTAAGGTTGAGGAAGGTGCTGTAGGCCTACTCAGATGGATTGAGAAGTCAGAGAAGGTGTTTCTGATGTGTAACTGTCCGGATGGGGATAAGGTGAAGTATGCTACGGGCACGCTTGAGGATTCCGCGTTAACATGGTGGAATGCACAAATTCAGATATTGGGACTCAATGAAGCTAACGCCATGACGTGGCAAGAATTCAGGGACGTGATCATGGAGGAGTATTGCCCTCGTGATCAAGTCAGGAGACTGGAAGTCGAGTTTGGAAACTCCAAAATGGAAGGCTCGGAAATAGAGGAGTACACCACCCGTTATCAAGCCTATTCTCGACTCTGTCCGACAATGGTGGATGCTGAATACAAACGAATTGAGTTGTATGTGGAAGGACTGGTTCCACAAATCAAGGGTATGGTTACCTCATCTAATCCCACTTATGTGCGACAGGCAATCCGGCTGGCGCACAAACTAACTGATCAGGCGGTGGCTCAAGGAACTTTGCCACCAAGGAAAACCCCAAAAGCTGCCCTAGACGGGAAGAGGCAGAGAGATGAGGAACCAAGTAACCTCACAAATTCTAGCAACAACGCAGGGAGGTCTTCAAACTCCCAGAATCAGAACAAGAAGTTTGATAACTCCAAGGGAGGTTATGGTAACAACGGTGGCGGTGGCAACCAAAACCGACAAGGTAACAATGGGCAGGGTTCCAGCAGGTACAGGGGAAAGTCACCCTACTGTAACAAGTGCAACACACACCATAATGGTGACTGTAGCCGACCAACATGCGAGCGATGTGGCAAAATCGGTCATGTGGCCAAGAATTGTCGGGGTGATCTGCTGAACCGACCCAAGCAAAATAACGAAGGCCCCCGTGGGTGTTTTGAGTGCGGGAAACCCGGGCACTTGAAGAAAGATTGCCCTCAGTTGAAGAAAGGCGAGAACAACAACAACAACAACCGCAACAACAACAACAATGGTGGTGGTAACGGTAACGGTGGAAATGGTGGTCGCGGACGTGCATTTGTCATGGGTTCTGGTGAAGCGAAGGAAGACGCTAACGTGATTACTGGTAAGTTTCTCCTCAACAACTACTTTGCGAATGTGTTATTTGATTCGGGTGCCGAGAAAAGTTTCATTTCAACTAAGTTTTGCAAATTAATTAAGGCCAAGACGGAACCCCTAGGAGCTAAGTACACCGTTGAACTAGCTAACGGTAAGCTTATTGATGCAACACATATAGTTAAGGATTGCACCTTAGAACTCTCAGGTCATAAGTTCGACATAGATTTGATGCCTTTTACAATCGGTAGCTTCGACGTAATAATCGGTATGGACTGGTTGTCCATGCACCACGCAAAACTTGTCTGTCGAGAAAAAGTCATACGTATACCCACCGCAAACGGAGAAGTACTCTCGATTCAGGGTGAGAAGGGAGGCACTGTCTCCGGAATCATATCATACCTCAAGGCACAGAAGTACCTTCGGAAAGGACACGTGGCCGTTCTGGCAACGGTTACGGATCAAAACCTCATAGAGAAGAAAATTGAAGATTTTCCGATAGTTCGTGATTTCCCCGATGTATTCCCGGAAGAATTGCCTGGTCTACCTCCACATCGACAAGTCGAGTTCGGAATCGACCTTGTCCCCGGTGCAGCTCCGGTTGCGCGAGCTCCGTACCGTTTGGCAGTGAACGAATTACACGAGTTATCCATTCAACTACAAGAGCTGTTAGACAAAGGTTTTATCAGGCCTAGCTCATCGCCATGGGGCGCGCCAGTTTTATTCGTCAGGAAGAAAGACGGGACGTTCAGGATGTGTATAGATTACCGCGAGCTCAACAAAGTCACTATTAAGAACCGGTATCCTCTCCCTCGGATCGACGACCTCTTCGATCAACTGCAAGGATCTAGTTACTTCTCAAAAATTGACTTAAGGTCCGGGTATCATCAACTCAGAGTCCGCGAGGAGGACATTTCAAAGACGGCTTTCAGAACGCGCTACGGTCATTACGAGTTTCTAGTCATGCCTTTCGGCTTAACGAACGCACCGGCGGTGTTCATGGACCTCATGAACCGCGTGTGCAAACCTTACTTAGATCAGTTCGTAATTGTTTTCATCGACGACATACTCGTTTACTCAAGGACGAAGGAAGAACACGAGGAACACCTGCGATTATTACTAGAGTTGTTAAGGAAGGAGCAACTCTACGCCAAATTCTCCAAATGTGACTTCTGGATCCGAGAAGTTCAATTTCTGGGCCACATCGTCAACGAGCAAGGTATTCACGTTGACCCAGCCAAAGTAGAGGCGATCAAGAATTGGTCTACACCACGAGCACCAACGGAAATTCGGCAATTTCTAGGGTTAGCGGGTTACTACCGTCGTTTCATCCAGGGATTCTCTCAGATAGCCCAACCGCTAACCGCTCTCACGCATAAAGGCGTTCAGTACCGATGGGGTGAGAAAGAAGAAACAGCTTTTCAGACCTTGAAAGAAAAACTTTGTACCGCGCCTGTATTATCTCTACCAGATGGTGTTGACGACTTCGAGGTCTATTGTGACGCTTCCCTCCAAGGACTTGGATGTGTTTTAATGCAGAGAGGTAAAGTCATCGCTTACGGGTCAAGACAGTTAAAGTCTCACGAAAAGAATTACACAACGCATGATCTGGAGTTAGGAGCTGTTGTATTCGCCTTAAAGTTTTGGAGACACTACCTGTATGGTACCAAGTGCACGATATTCACCGACCATAAAAGCCTCCAGCATATAATGGGACAGAAAGATCTCAACATGAGACAGCGTAGGTGGATCGAGGTGCTTAACGACTACGACTTGGCGATAAAGTATCACCCGGGTAAGGCCAACGTTGTGGCCGACGCATTAAGCAGAAAAGAACATGCAAAACCTAGAAGGGTTCGAGCTCTACAACTCACGATTCATGCTGGGTTACCGGATAGACTTCGGGATGCCCAGAAGGAAGCTTTGAAAGGGGAAAACTACGAGTCTGAATCCTTAAATGGCATAGATGGAACTTCGGAGGTTAAGTCGGATGGACTCCGCTACTACAAGGATCGTATTTGGGTGCCTCTTCACGGAAATCTTCGAGAGCTGGTGATGGACGAAGCTCACAAGTCTCGATATTCGGTCCATCCCGGTTCGGATAAAATGTACCAAGATCTGAAAGGATTATACTGGTGGCCCAAGATGAAGGCTGACATTGCTACATATGTTGGCAAGTGTTTAACATGCTCAAAGGTCAAAGCAGAACATCGTAAACCTCCAGGATTACTGCAGCAACCGACGATTCCTGAATGGAAATGGGAGGAAATATCCATGGATTTCATCACGGGACTGCCCCGTACGCCTCGTGGAAATGACATGATTTGGGTCATTGTGGATAGATTAACGAAATCCGCCCATTTCATAGCCCTCAAAGAAAGTGACAAGACTGACAAGTTGGCACAAATCTACATTGACGAGATCGTCAAGCTCCACGGAGTGCCTTTGTCTATTATCTCCGATCGAGACCCCAGATTTGCTTCACACTTTTGGAGATCACTACAATCAGCCCTAGGTACTCGCTTGGATATGAGTACCGCATACCATCCGCAGACAGATGGCCAAACTGAACGCACTATCCAAACCCTCGAGGATATGCTCCGAGCATGTGTAATGGATTTTGGAAAGAACTGGGAAACTCACTTGGCACTGGTCGAGTTCTCCTACAACAATAGCTACCATTCCAGTATTGGAGCCGCTCCCTTTGAGGCTCTCTATGGACGGAAGTGTAGATCACCGGTCTGTTGGGCCGAAGTCGGTGATAGCCAACTCACTGGACCAGAGATGGTGTACGAAACGACAGAAAGAATTGTGCAAATCAGAAACCGTATGAAAGCCGCAAGAGACCGACAAAAGAGTTATGCAGACAAACGTAGAAGGCCATTAGAATTCGAAGTGGGCGACCGTGTACTGTTGAAAGTCTCGCCCTGGAAAGGTGTTGTGCGTTTTGGAAAGCGCGGAAAGTTAAACCCCCGCTACATAGGACCTTTCCCGATAACAGAAAAGATTGGAACGGTGGCGTATCGTTTGGACTTGCCACCTGAGCTGGATGGGGTACACAACGTGTTTCACGTTTCAAATTTGAAAAAGTGTCTGGCCGACGACACTCTAGTAGTCCCACTCGAGGAGCTCCACATCGACGAACAACTCCGATTTATAGAACAACCCGTTGAGATAATGGGACGCGAAGAAAAAGCATTGAAGCGAAGCAAGATCCCAATTGTCAAGGTCAGATGGCATTCAAAACGTGGACCGGAGTTCACATGGGAACGGGAAGACCAGATGAGGAAGAAGTATCCTCACCTGTTCGACCAAACCTCCGCATCAACCCAAGGTACTAACTAATTTTCGGGACGAAAATTCCTTAACATGGGGAGGCTGTGACAACTGTAACTTCCCAAGTTAACCCCGTTAAGTTTTTCCGTTAGTTCTGTTAGTTCCGTTAACGAACCCGAGACCCGTTATTTGAATGACTTACATGTTTATACATGTTTATTTGCTAATTAATTTTAGTAACTTGTTTCGTGAACTTATTTCGTGATCTTATGTGTTAGTTGTGAAAATTTGCATTTTTATGCGAAACCGGGCTTCGTGTGTAAATTTGGATTTTTAGGTACAAATGATAAATTTATATAACCCGACTAAATCCTACATGTTAAATGATTTAAAAACACTTGGAAATATTTTTAGAATTTTTACCTTACAACTTTTTAGCAAAAACCCATTTAAATGAGTTTTATACTACTTTTGCTTAAAAATAAACTTGAGGGGCCATAAGTGTAAATTTAACTTAAACGAAATCTGCTCAAAAACTCATCTCCTTCTCACATTCACGATCATCAGCTTCATCCTTTCCTCTCTTCTTCACGATTTCAACACACACACACACACACTTAAGATTTTCGCAAAATCAAGCATCTAGGAGCTAAAATCCGGAGTTTGGAAGCTCAATCAAACTCCAACAACATCAAGGAAGCTTCATCATCCCCTCTTCTCTCTCAAATCTGCGATTTCTTCCCCAAATTGGTAAACCCTAAGTTTTGAAATCCGAAATTCTTAGTTGCATGTGTGTTTTCTAGTGTTTTTGTGCTAAATGTGGAGTTTGTATGCTCTTGAAACTTGTGTTAGCTCAAGATATGTTAATTCTTAATTTGGGACAGATTTGAACTCGAGTTTAGGGCTGGGTTTTGAGCTTGAAATCTGCTATGTGTGCTTTTGTATGATTGTTGGGTGTTTGGTTATGGAATTTGGGTGTAATGTGCTTAATTGCTAGCTCAATGTTGAGATTTTGATATGAATATGGTATGATCTTGTTAGGAACAGAAATTGCATGATATTATGGTTATAAACTTGTTGGTAGGTGTTAATTTGATCAAATGTTAGCATAGAGTTGAAATGCTAGTCATGGGCAAACTTGGAAATTTCTAACAGCTTTGACCAGAATTTTTGGTCAACTTGCAGCTGTCATAACTTACTCAATTTTCATCGAAATCAGTTGATTCTTTTTCCCTAGTAAAGTATTGTGTCTTAGCTTTACAACGGCTACTCGCACACTTTCTAAAACCTCCGTTTGGTCACTCAAAACACAGCTGCAAGTCGGGTACTCAAAGCTGTCATTTTCTGTGAAAAGTGGACTTTTCATTTTGGTTGAGCATGTTAATCTTGTTCTAATGGTGTGTTTGCTATCCGTAAATGATGTTTATATATTAAAAGTAAGATCTGGAGATGTTGGTTCATAAATTCCAAATTTTGAATGAGATATGCAAGTTTCCATTTCCTTTGACTAGTTTGCTAAATGCTAAAATGTGCCAACTTCCGATGTGCATAACTTCTTCGTTTCTCAACATTTTTAGTTGATTCTTTTTGCTACAATTCCTAAATGACATGTAGTATATGCCTGTAAAATTTAAGGAGCTAATTCCAAGTATTGTGGATTTTAGCTATGCCACTAGTTAAGTGCTTGAAGTTTGACTTTCTGGGTCAACTTTGACTTAAATTGAAATTGCTTGATTTCCTCCCAATTTGGGACTCGTATGTGCATTGTATGACTGGTATGACCGCATGAAACATGTTTAGGTGCTTATGTGCTAATTTCGTCCTAGCTACACCTTCTAATTTGATTAGGCCACATTTATCCGAATAGGTTGACTTTGACCAACCTGTTGAACCAAGTGCTAGGTACCAGTGCACCCTAAGGTGAGTTTCACTTACTATTATTGTTATATCCGGTTTAGGATGATAACGCACAGATAGTTGCATCCGGTAAAGGATGGCAACCCAACGGTAAAGGTATTTCTTTACTTGAGTAATTTTCCGACAAAATATCATATGTTGCACTGAATTGCTTTATTTATAAAAAGTCCTTACATTCGGGCCGTTAATATACAATAGCGAGGTAATGTTGAGTAGTACTACTGGGGATTGACACCCCCGCTCAGCGGTGCACGGGATGCACCCTCCGACTGGCGGTCGGACTGAGATCAATGTTAGCCTACCCACCGTGATCCGGATGGACACGGGAAGGCAAGGTTCATAGGTATCCCCTATCCAAACATTGTCAGCTTCGGTTACGAACAATTCAGGTGTGCATAACTATAGGCTAGCTACCTACGATATGGAACTTTACTGGCCCTATGATTAATGATTGTGTTTTACCTGTCTTTATTCATACATTAGGTCTACATGTGGCGTGTAGACCGCTTTAGTGAACTCACCAGCCTTGGCTGACACTTGATTGTTGTTTTCTTTTTCAGGTCGTTAGGAGGATCATGGACAGCACCGGAGGCGGCAGTACTTCCTATGGATACCTTTTGAAAAACCCGGAATTTCAAATATTTAAATCCATCGTTTTGTAACACCATAACTGCAAACTTTATTTATGCTTCCGCTGAACTGTTAAACTTACTGTTTTGGACTGTAACTTAAACCTTATGCTAATTTTTTTAAACTCTGTTATGGTTTGGTTGTAACTGAAGTCTGGGATCCTGGTCTGGATCACACCCCACACGGTTATACTCCGTTAGTGGAAATTGGGGGTGTGACATATGGCCACTTCGTCATATTAAATATTTCAATCTCGGATGTGGCGTCGCCGTCACATTTGTTAAACCTAACCATGCGATGCGATTCAACTCACTCATGGAAACGTTTGTTATAGAAAATCACACTCTCTATGCTCATGCGAAATATTCATTCGATGCTTTTGATACATATACCGTAAATTGGATTCTCTCATAACGAGTCGTGAAACAATTAGCACTACGAAAATTTTTCTTGTTTCCATTCTCCTTCATCCCATTCATTTGGCCCGAACACTTTGGACATCATGCTAATTTTCGGGACTAAAATTCTTTAACATGGGGAGGCTATAACAACTGCAACTTCCCAAGTTAACTCCGTTAACTTTTCCCGTTAGTTCCGTTAGTTCCGTTAGCGAATCCGTGACCCGTTATTTGAACAATTGCATATGTGTTAATGTTTATTTGCTAATTAATTTTAATAACTTGTTTCGTGAATTTATTTCGTGACCTTATGTGTTATTTGTAAAATTTTACGTTTTCGGGTAAAACCGGGCTTCGTGTGTAACTTGGAATTTTTATGTGTAAATGATATTTATATTTTTTTTCCCTACTAAACATTTCTTGTAAATAAGTTATAAACTTTTAGAAACATTTATAGTAACTTTATTTTACAAGTTTTAAGTTTTTCACCCCTAGTTTTGAGATATGTATGCTTAAAATGGAGATTGAAGGACCAAATGTGTAATTACTCAAACTTAAGAATCTGCCAAACACCCTCCTCCTCCCTTATTTCTCACGCATTCTTCTCCCCTCTCCTCTCTTCTTATGGTTCCAAGCACACACACACACACTTCAAAAATTTCGACCTCCATCACCAAATCAAGCAAGGCTTCAAGGTTTCTAGCTTCTCCAAGGCTCAAGAACGCTAAAGGAAGCTTCTTCTCCATCACATCTTCTTCCATTTTCGTTTTTCTTCAAGGTTTGTAAAAACCCTAGAACCCCAAATCCGAAATTTATATGTTGCATGTGTGTTTTTGTGTATTTATGTGCTAAATGGAGTGTTTTGATGCCCATGAACCATGATTTAGGTTAAGCTATGATAAGTCTTGATTTGGGACAGACTTTAGAATGAGTTTAAAGCTGGAAATTTGAGTTCAAAACCTGCTATGAATGTTCTTGGTGTTAGTTGGGTGTTTGGTTATGAGATTTAGGTGAAATATGCTTGTATGCTAGCCACATGTTCACATTTTGCTATGATTATGATATGATTTTGATATGAACTTGTTTAGGACAGAAATTACATGTTAGCATGATTACAAACTTGTTAGTAGGTGTTAAATGATCAATTGAATGCTAATATTTAAAAACCATAACTTTTGCAAACACCAAATTTCTAACAGCTTTGACCAGAATTTTTGGTCAACTTGCGGCAGCTATAACTTGCTCAATTTTTATCGAAACCAGTTGATTTATTTTCCCTAGTAAATTATTATGTCTTAGCTTTAAATTGGCTACTCGCACGCCTTCTAAAACCTCCGTTTGGTCATCCAAAACACAGCTGCAAGTTGGGTACTCAAAGCTGTCATTTTCTGTGAAAAGTGGACTTTTTAAAATGGTTGGGCATGTAAACCTTGTTTTATTGACGAGTTTACCATTTGTAAATGAGGTATATATATTGAAAGTAAGATCTGGAAAGTTTTATGTTTAAATTCCAAATTTTGAATGAGTTATGCAAATTTTCATTTCCTTTAACTAGTTTACTAAATGTTAAAAAGTGTCAACTTCCGAGGTGCATAACTTTCTCATTTCTTAACATTTTTACTTGATTCTTTTTGCAACAAGTCCTAAATGATATATAGTATATGCCTGTAAAATTTAAAGAGTTAATTCCAAGTATTGTGGGTTTTAGCTATGTCAATAGATAGATGCTTGAAGTTTGACTTTCTGGGTCAACTTTGACTTAAGTAGCAATTTCTTGATTTTCTCCCAAATTGGGACTCCTATGTGCATTGTATGACTTGTATGAATGCATGAAACATGTTTAGGTGCTTATGTGTTACTTTTCGTCTTATAGACAACCTCTAATTCGGTTAGACCATATTTACCCCAAAATAGGTCATTCATAGCTGAAACTGATTTTGTATTAATCTGATGATTCCATACAATTGAGGTTGATCCCCTATTTATACAAGTCCAAGAAGTATCTAGATCTAGCTATATAAATATCTAGATATAAGAATACTCTAGATTTGGGCTAGTGGGCTTAATACTAATATATACATATACTATTCAACACTCCTCCTCAAGTTGGAGCATAGATGTTAATCATGCCCAACTTGTTACAAATAAAATCAATCTGAGTCTTTCGAAGAGGTTTGGTAAGAATATCTGCAAGTTGAAACTCTGTCTTGATATGTATCGGTTGAATCGATGGAGGATCAACTTTAGTTCCTACAACACGGTCTCTGATTAGATGACAATCAACCTCAATGTGCTTCGTCCTTTCATGAAATACTTGATTCTTAGCTATATGTATAGCTGACTGGTTGTCACAATATAGCCGCATCAAACCATCAGAAATAACCCCGAGTTCTTTAAGGAGACGACGAACCCATATCATCTCTGAAGTGACATCTGCCATGGCTCTGTACTCGGACTCAGCACTGGATCTAGATACCGTGTGTTGCTTCTTACTTTTCCAGGACACAAGATTTCCACCAACAAACACACAATACCCAGTCGTTGATCGTCGTGAAATTGGACATCCTGCCCAATCTGCATCTGAGAATCCAGATATCCGTCCGTCTCCTTCTTCTGTAAATGCACCCACACGACAGTGACCCTGATCAGAATACAAGATTCCAAGACCTGGTGAGTTCTTGAGATACCTCAAAACCCGAAGGGCAGCATTCCAGTGTCCAGTATATGGTGTGGCCATGAACTGACTCAAGACACTAACTGCGAATGAGATATCTGGACGGGTAACAGTCAAATAATTAAGTTTCCCAACCAATCGTCTATATCGTTCCGGATCTTTCATCGGGCTTCCGTCCTCTGGAAGAAGCTTCCCGGTAGGAAGCATTGGGCTATCAACCGGCTTACAACCCAGCAAACCACACTCGGATAACATATCAAGGACATACTTCCGCTGAGATAGAAGTATTCCTTGTGGAGAACGTGACACTTCAATGCCAAGGAAGTACCGGAGTCGACCTAAGTCGCTGATCTGGAACTGAGACTGAAGGAACTGTTTGAGCTTAGAAATACCGGTTTCGTCATCTCCTGTAAGTATGATATCATCCACATACACAACCAAAATAATCCTTCGGCCTTGACGGTGTCTGAAGAATACAGAATGATCATATGCACTACGAACCATTCCAAATTCTTCCATAACACCAGAGAATCTACCAAACCAAGCTCTAGGAGACTGCTTAAGACCATATAATGAACGACGTAACCGACATACTTTTGAGGCCTCCTCCTTGATGATAAAACCAGGTGGCTGCTCCATATATACCTCCTCCTCAAGAACACCATGAAGAAAGGCGTTCTTGACATCAAGCTGGTGGAGCGGCCAATGGTTAATGGCAGCAAGAGCAATACAAATGCGGACAGATGGCATTTTAGCAACCGGGGAGAAAGTCTCATCATAATCAATACCATAAGCCTGTGAATAACCCTTAGCAACTAGTCGCGCTTTGAGGCGGTGCAAAGAACCATCAGGGTTAAGTTTAACCGTGAATACCCAACGACAACCGATAACACGCTTACCAGATGGAAGCGGCTCAAGATCCCAGGTATGATTGGCCCGGAGAGCATCTATCTCGTCTTCCATGGCCTTTCGCCATCCTGGGTGAGCAAGAGCTGTCATCACATCCCTGGGAACCGGGTAAGAATCAATAGCAGTGGTGTATGCACGGGATTCCGCTGAGAGATGTGCATAGGAGACATGATGCTGAATAGGATAACGGGTGGAGCGTTGTCTAGTCTCTTTGCGGAAGGCTATGGGTATATCAGGATATGGTGCTCCAGGTGGATCATAAACGGGTGTAGCGTGGGTAGTATCTGGCAAGGATGTAGTATCTGACAAGGGTGTAACAGGAGTACTCGTAGAAAGCGGAACTGAGGGCATACCAGAGTCATGGGCTGGCTGTGAATCACGTGTCTCCATTGTTGCGTCCTTATGTCGTCGAGCATATGTGAAAAGAAGAGGCGGGGGTGCTGTCGGTAGGCCATCTGTAGCAGCAGGAGCATGATCTGTAGTGTCAGAGACCTGGGGGACAGACGAACCAATGGATACAGGAATGGTGGGAATAGTGATAGACTCGAGTGTAACATGATCAGAATCATCAGGAAACATGTCTAGGACAGGAGGAGAAGACGGGGGATAGTAAGGACATGACTCATGAAAAGTGACATCGGCACTTGTGAAGTATCGATGAAGAGTAGGGCTGTAACACCGATATCCTTTCTGGACTCGTGAGTAACCGAGAAAAATGCAACGGATGGATCGAGGTTCAAGTTTACTGACACCAGGACGGTGATCATGGACATACGCAACACACCCAAAAATTTTAGGTGGGAGAGGGAAAGGAGTTCCTTTAGGAAACAAAACAGAAAACGGAGTTTGACCATTAAGGACAGAGGATGGCATACGGTTTATTAGGTAAGCAGCAGTTAGTACAGCGTCCCCCCAAAACCGATGAGGGACATGAGAATGAAACATGATTGAGCGCGCAACATCCAATAAATGACGATTCTTGCGTTCAGCAATGCCATTCTGTTGAGGTGTGTACACGCATGAAGACTCATGAATAATACCATGTGTTTTTAGATAAGCAGAAAATTCAGTGGACAAATACTCTTTTGCATTATCACTGCGTAGTGTTTTAATGGATGTGTTAAATTGATTTTGAACATATGAATGGAACTCACGAAAAATGGAACTAACTTCACTACGAGACTTGAGTAAATAGACCCAGGTAGCACGAGAATAATCATCGATGAAAGAAACAAAATACTGGAAACCCAAAGGAGTTTTAGTAGGACAAGGACCCCATATATCAGAGTGTACCAGTTCAAATAGTGTACTGGCTCGACTAGACACTTTGGGAGGATAAGGGCGTCGAGTATGTTTACCGAGTTGACATGACTCGCAGTGAAAATCAGAGGGAACGGAAATATCAGGTCTCATTTTCCTTAGTGCTGCTGCAGATGGATGACCCAACCGACAATGAGCCTCTCGAACACTAGAATCACATATGTTTGCCATGGGGCATGACAACATGGATAAACGATAAAGACCATTTGATTCAACACCAGTGCCAATTACCCGGTTTGTCCCTAGTTCCTGAAAGACACAATGAGTCTGATAAAATGTTACAGAACAATTATTTTGTTTTGTAATTTGGCTTACTGAACAAAGGCTATCAGGGAATTTAGGGACAAACAAAACAGATGACATGTTTAGGTTCTTTGAATTGCTAATGGATCCAATTCCAAGAACCGGGCATGAGGATCCATCAGCAAGTCGAACGGGTGAGTGGGAGACATCATGAAGGCTAGAAAGAATACCTCGATTCCCAGTCATGTGATGTGTGGCTCCAGAATCAATCACCCACGATGAGTTGGGTTTAGAAGACGTACCTGAGTTTGCCGAGAAGGTTTGCGGAGAGTTAAGCAATTGTCGGAGCCTAACCAACTCCTCTGGGCTAAGTGAGTAAGCAGAATTTCTATTAGCCATAGCAACGTGACAGCAGGTTCTGGACGGTAAGGAGGATGATTCCGATAGGTAATTGATAATACCCGGGGCAATAACGTTTGCCTGAGCTTCCTGAGCTGAGCTAATGTTGGTTCAACCAATTCAGAGATTGAGGTTACAGAAGAACAGAACAGCTTGGAATGAGATTCCGATCAATTTTAACACGCTGCAGAGCCAATTCGAGCCAGAAAAAGATCGGTAAAATCAAAAATTGATGATGCAGAACTGAAATTCAAGCAATCCCGATTCGCTGGAAGAAACCCGGTTGTCGGCGGTGGCAGGAAAATCGCTCACGCGCTCTCACGCGCCGGCGCGTGGGGAACAGTGGCGGTGCTACGGTGGCGCGTGGCGGCGCGTATGGTGGCTTCAGGCGGCGGTTTTCTGGCCGGACCCTAATCGGAGGTCGGCGAGTCCACTGGTGGCGGCGGTGTACTCTAAATTGATGCCGGAAAAAGCCTTGAGTAAAGGCAGTAGCGATCAGAACAGGAACAGGAGAACAGGACAGGCCAGGTTTGAATCAGGAGCTTAAACCTTAAGCTCTGATACCATGAAACTGATTTTGTATTAATCTGATGATTCCATACAATTGAGGTTGATCCCCTATTTATACAAGTCCAAGAAGTATCTAGATCTAGCTATATAAATATCTAGTTTACAAATATCTAGATATAAGAATACTCTAGATTTGGGCTAGTGGGCTTAATACTAATATATACATATACTATTCAACAATAGCCAAGGTGTAGAGTCAAGTGCCGTGTACCAGTGCACCCTAAGGTGAGTTTCACTTACTATTTTTGTTGCATCCGGTAAGGGATGGCAACACACGGTAAAGGTATTTCTTTACTTGAGTAGTTATCCCACATATATCACATGTTTCACTGAATTGCTTTTAATATCAAAAGTCCTTACTTATCGGACCATTAATATAGAATAGCGAGGTAATGTTGAGTAGTACTACTGGGGATTGACACCCCCGCTCAGCGGTGCACAGGATGCACCCTCCCGACTGGCGGTCGGACTGAGACCAATATTAGCCTAGGACTACCGTGATCGGGAAAGACACGGGGAAGGCAAATTACATAGGTAAATACCTATCAAATACATTGTCAGCTTTGGTTTCGAACGTTCAGGTGAGCATAAGCATAGGCTAGCTACCTATTGATACAGATAATACTTACAACTTGTATAACTAGAGTATGAATTGTTTCCTTACTATTCATATGCATTTTTGGTCTACATGGTGTTGTGTAGACTATTTTAGTGAACTCACCAGCCTTTTAGCTGACACTTGATTGTTGATTACTTTTCAGGTCGTTAGGTGGATTCATGGATGGCACGGATGGCGGCAGTACTCAACTATGCAACTTTTGGGGAAAACGTTACATTTCAACATGTTATTTTGTCTAAACTAAACTTGTAACCTATGGTTGTGCTTCCGCTGAATTGTTTAAACTAAACATTACTCTATTTTGTAAAACGTGCTTTAACTTCTATTAATTTACTGTTATGGCTTGATTGTAACTAACTTCTTGGATCCTGGTCTGGTTCACACCCCACACGGTTATACTCCCCGAACCCAGGCCGAACCTATGGTTCGGACCAGCTGTAGGGTTCGGATAGCAGTGTGTCTATAAATAGGTTGATAGGTTTGAAATCTGTAACGAGTTTTACTTATGTGTGTGTTTTGTAGTGTGAAACAACTCTGAGTCTCTTTATAATTCGTACCAGTTATTGAATGAGAGATTGAGTTTTATTTACACGAATTGTTCATACTTTAGCTTACACAATGATGTCGAACTGATTACGATCCATCCACTCTAGCATTTTCAAGTGGTATCAGAGCTATCTGGTGCTGCTCAGTTCGATTTGGTCGTGTTGTTAAAAACTCGTTTCATCTTGTGTTTTCATCTCTAAATCCTTTGTTTCTTAAATGCTGCTCATTGTACATCATGCTTTACGTTCAAAATCCTTGTTTCGGGTATTTTTCATTCGTTTGATCATCTGGTGTTCGTGAGTTTCCATTTTTCTGAGAGTTTGAACTTTTCGGATTTTCGAGTGTCCGAACCTCAAGTTCGTCCCGATAACCGCTCCGAACTTGGAGTTCGGTTAGAGTTCGGTAAAAATTCTGTTCGGTGAGAGTTTGTGTCACATTCGGAGGGAGTTCGGATCGAGTTCGGAATAGTTTGGAGAGAGTTCGGTAATGTTCATTATAAGGGTTCGGATATCCGGTGTTCGAAAGGAGTTCGGACACATTTTAGAAAGACTACGTTCGGTAAGAGTTCGGACTAAGTTCGAAAAGTGTAACAAAGTTCGGACAAATTCGGAAGAGTTCGGACAGTTCATTAGAGTTCGTGAAGAGTTTGGACCAAACAAAAACTTCAATTTTTCGAAATGTCGGATTACCAAGCATTCCCTGCGATTCAATCGCTGATACAGACTCTGTTGAACTACGGTAATGAAATTGGGACTACTCAAAAAGTTCCCAAACTGTTCAAATTCAGAAGACTATCATAATTGGAAAAAACGGTTTGAAGTGTATATTGGGACTATGGATTGTGATCTATGGATTTCCATTGATACATCGTATGTCTATCCTGTTGACGAAAACAATGTTCTGATTATGCAAAGAAATTTGAATTTAGTGCAAAAGATCGATTATACTAGGGAACAAAAGGCTTATGGAATTCTCACACAAGCACTTCCAAAGGAACTTTTACATCAATTCAAGAGGTGTAAACATACTCATAATTTATGGACGGCATTGAAAGAAAGATGTGAAGGAAATGAGCAATATAAGAAAAGCAAAAAGAAGGTTTTGAGGAAAGAGTTTGACAATTTTAAGTATTTTGATGGTGAACGGGTACCTGAGCTGATTTCTAGGTATTGTCATCTATTATCAGAAATGGACACGGTTCAACTCAAGAAAGATGATGATGAACTGAAAGAAAAATTGCTTGAAGGGTTGCCGTCGAAGTGGGAACCTTATGTGCTTATGCTTACTAATGATAAAGAATAATCAACTTTAACCTTTGTAAAGTTGATGGGAAAACTGCAAGCTGAAGATCTAGAAATGAAAAATGTCAATAATACTCCAGCCGAAGTTCAAAATCCAGATGTATACTATGGCTCAAATGTTGCTACCATTTCAAGAAAGTCTGGAAAACATACATCAACTGCTCCAGCCACTGCTTTTATAGCTGGAGGTGGTTCTTATTCTGGAAGTGGATCAAATTCTGCAACTTATGAATCACAAGGATGTAATGTTTCGATTCCAGTAAGTAATACCATGGATGCTAGCAAAATGGCGCTTTCGGTCACAACTACGGAAGATTACATGGCATTGGTGTCAGATTTGATCTCATCTTACTATGGAGTTATCACAGGAAATGTTAGCAATGCAGAGTTAACCGAAGAAGACTACGATCAAGTCAACTCGGATGATCTGGAGCTAATGGATACAAACTGGCAATTTGCAATGCTAGCAAAACGGGTAAAGAGATTCCTGAAGAAAACTGGTAGAAAGGATTTGAATTCAGGTGGCCGGATTGGATTCGACAAATTAAAAGTTAGATGTTACAACTGTTCTAACTTTGATCATTTCGCTAGAGAGTGTTCTCAGCCTAAAAAGCATGAATACCAGAAGTATACTCCCATGTCAAATGAATCGTCAAACAGTAATGTCAAAGTCAATTCTTCTGGATCAGGGAGTTCTTTAAACCCTAATTCTAAACCTGAAACTACAAAAGCGCTTGTCTCACAAGAAGACAAGACATATAATTGGGGAAATCAATTTTCTGACTCATCTGCCTTGATTGTAAAACATGTGCAGGATGAGGATGCTTTGACAGAATCAACTTTTGATGGAGATGAAATTCATGATGAAATAAATGAAGACAACCTGTTAAAGAAAAGTTTGAAGCAAGTGATGGAAATGTTGAATCTAAAGTTGAAGAATCAATTGATGATATCCATATGAAGCTTAAAGAAAAGTTTGCATTCATGGCAAACACAATTGAAAATGCATGAACAGTAGATCGTCTACTTAGTCGTAATGAAATCAATGTAAAACGATTATGAACACGAGATGTAAATACATTAGACTTGTATTAACCACAGAGACCACATAGTACACAGTTGAAAGATATCGTCAAGAGCTCTAAACTGAATATAAGACAACCTATTTATACATGCTGAATCTCCATGGTCCAAACCTCCAGTTCGGACAAGTTTGGACTTGTCCGAACCTGGAGTTCGCCAGGAGTTCGGCCAACATCAATCATGAACATCTTTGTCTCGTAATCAATACTTCACATGACGATCAGGAACCATGTATCAACAACAGTTTCCGAGGAAGCTGGGTCAAATGAAGTGTTGCTACTAAAGAAGAAGATTGAAGTCTTAAATCAAGAAAAATAGGATTTGATGAAAGAATGTGAGGCTACCAAAGCTTAGGAACTTGATACAGCAACAGACTTCGAAAATTTGTTTAACAAGAGTCTTCCTTTGAAGAAACAGTATGATAAAGCTCAACAGAGAGCCTTGGAAATTGCAAACAAGATGATAGCTTTACAGAAAGAGATGCAGAAGCTATCTGATGAGAAAAAAAAAAGTCTTAAGTTGGAGAATGGTTCAATGAAAAGGAATACTCTTCAAGATTCAGTTGTTGCTCTTATGACCGATACATCTAAGGTAGTTCCTACTCCAAATCTTTGTAAGAACTGTGATCAGTTTGCTACCGCTAAGAGTAAACTCTTAGATGACAAAACAAGATTGAGTGATCGATTGTCGGTAGCAAAGGCTGATATGGAAAATTACAAGACACGGTGGGAACGTACCACTAAGGATTTAATGGCAGTTCACGAGCAACTTCGTCTTCAAATAAATGAATTTTCTAAACAATCTGAAATGCTCGTGAATGCACAAAAGGAACTTGCTAATAATCAAAAGATTGTGTCTGATCTTAAGATTGAGGTTTTTGAATTAAGAAACAAAGTTGACACTTTTCAAATCCCTTTGTCGTTTTCAAACTATCTTTACAAAACTGATTCTGAAAATAAATTTGGCAAGTTAAACAATGTTCCTGCTCCTGTAATTCTGACAAATGGTCCTTCTTCTACCAAAGATGATGGTAAGGAAAATTCCACATCAGATCTCAACCGTGTTTTGGATAAATCGACTAAAAAGAAATCTGATCAAAGATTGATTGATCAAAAGTCTGACAAGAAAACATCTAAAAAATCTGTTTTAGATTCTACTGTGGATGAAATATTTTATGATGTGTCAGACTTTGACAAAGTTGATCATCTCATTTTTGAACCAGAAACTGAGAATGCCAAACCCATTGCTAAACCCATTTTGAAAAATGTTTCTAAGCCAGATCACAATGATATGATTTTAAATCATAAATTTGATTCTGTTAGAACTGAGCTTACGAAACTGAGTGGGTATGAACAAAAACAGATTGCAAGGGGCAAGTTTGTGGGTGGCAACAAAGTGAAATATGGGGGAGTTGGATTTGAATCTGGGCAGGTAAAATCAAAATCTAAAACTTTTGAAAAAGGTTCTTCTTCAAAAATGCCAAATCAATAAAAGATAAAATCTGGAAATCCAACTTCTGAATCACAATTTGATGCATCTGCAATATGGACGACTTATCGTTTGAAAGGGTCTGATGTCATGTATAACGATAAGGAATTTCCGTTGAAAATGGTCAATCCTGAATTGATCGACAAAGTTTTCACGGGAAGTTTTAGTCCAAAATTTGACCCACATGTGAAAAGTGTGCCTGTTCGGGAACCAAATGGTAAAATCAGATCATTATTCTGATGCTGGTGGGTTGGTTAATCAAAACAAGAAATTTGTTAAAAACTCACCAAGACCCAATGTGCCTCAATCATTTAAGGCACATCGTCAAAATTTTCATGATAACTCAAATTTATCAAAGATCAAATTCATTTTTCAAGAGATTTTCTTATCATGATGAGGGATTTTATGATAGTTTTTATTTTGGACCATATCCTCAGGGTTATGGAAGGGGTCCAAATTGGCACAGTGGTCCAAAGAGACAAGGTGGACCATGGGGGGGGGGGCTTATCAGAATAATAGATATTTTCATGATGAAGGTTTTTCTGAATATGAACAAGGTTATGATTCAAGTTTTGGTGATGATTTCAATGGTAACAAACTGTTTCAACATCAAAAGAAAGTCATCAAGCCAACAAATCAAAATCAGTGAAAGAAACTGTGGTAAATGATGACACGGTTGAAGAAGTTGTTATTGATAAGCGTAAATGCTTTAAATGCAAGAACGTGGTCATACTTACCGAAATTGTCCACTGAAAAAGGACAAAACAGACAAATCTGACGATGTCTCTGATGGTTATAATACCGAGACACCTGCTTCTGGTACCTCACAGAAGAAAGTCAGATTTGTGGATTCCAAGGGTCGAGTTCACTTTCATGATGAAACATCTGAATTTCATAAACACCAAGCTGATAAGAAATTAGATGGCGGATTTGAAAATGTAAAATCAATTTTGAAGAACTCAGATTCTGGATCCACAGGTACTGTGAATGACAAGTGGAAACCTAAGGGTTCATCCACTGGTGGAACCGATTTTGTTGAAGATAGCGGTCGACCCAAAGCATTAAGCTTGGGTTCGTCCCGAAACTAATCTTCTGTTTTAATTTATGCAGGGATCTTTGCGACAGTCCATGAATAACTTTTGGGTTGTTGATAACTGAGCATCTCGTCATATGACTGGAGATATCTCTCTTCTCCATGATGTAAAACATTTTGATGGAGGTAAAGTCACCTTTGCGGGGGATAAAGGCGGTCAAGTATCCGGGATTGGTAAATTGAGCAACGGTGCAATCACTTTTGACCGAGTGGAATACGTGAAAGTATTGGAATACAATCTTCTGAGTGTCTCCAAAATTTGTGATAAGCGGTACACTATAGCTTTCACAGGGAGTGAATGTCTGATTTTGAAGCAAGGATACAAAATCCCAGATGATTGTATAGTAATGAGAGCACCAAGATGTTCAAATTTGTATGTTCTTGATATGAACTCAGCAAAGGCTAATGTGGTAGGTCAATGTTTCTTATCAAAAGCATCAGAGAGATATTATGTTTTATGGCATCGACGTATGGGTCACATTCACTACAAAAAGATGAATGAATTAGTGAGGCAGAATCTTGTCGAAGGGGTTCCGAATCAGCAGTTCAAGTTCAATGATGTTTGCGTCAGTTGCAAAAAGGGAAAACAGAAAAGGAAATCTCATCTTCTCAAGAAATACCACTCAATAGATGTCCCGCTGGAATTGCTACACATGGATCTATTTGGTCCTGTGAATCGCAAAAGCATTTCCGGGCATTGGTATTATTTGGTGGTCACAGATGAATATTCACGATTTTCTTGGGTAGATTTTCTGGTAGCTAAGAGTGAAACATCACGAATTCTCATCAACTTGATCAATTCTTTGGAAAGTTACTACAAGTTGAAGGTGAGACGAATTCGCAGCGATATTGGCACGGAGTTTAAGAATACAGCGATGCAAACTTTTTGTTTAGAAAAGCATATTGTGCATGAGTTTAGTACTCCGTACACACCACAACAAAATGGTGTTGCTGAACGGAAGAATCGCATAATAATTGAAACGGCTAGGACGATGTTGGCTGATGCTCAGCTTCCCATGAATTTCTGGACTGAAGTTGTCAACACAGCATGCTATGTGCTGAATCGTGTCCTTACAGTGAAAAGACTTGGCAAGACATGTTATGAATTGCTAAAGAATCACAAGCCGAATCTTCATTATCTGGAACCTTTTGGGTGTGCCTGCACAGTATTGAAGTCTGCCGGGAAATTTGAAGACAAATTCTTTGAAGGATTATTTGTCAGGTATTCAAATCAGAAGAAAAGGGTTTTCAATAAACAGACGGGTGCTGTGGAGGAGTTTTTACATGTAGATTTTCAATCTTATACATTACCGCCCAAAGGAGTTGGACCAGATTGGATGTTTGACTACAAAGGTCTTTTTGATTCATGTGAGTCAACATCAGAAGAAACCGATGCTCACCTATGTCCTGTCTATATTGAACTTCAAGGTGATGTTCCGGTTATGAAGATTGTATCTCCGTCTACTATTCCAGAAATACCAATCGCTGATGATGTTTTGACTGAAACCACTGCTGATACCATGTTAGATGTTGATATTCTGTGTTCTGATGATGAACATGAGTTTCATGAAGCTACTTCAGATCCGGTTGATAATTATGTCACGCAAGTTATTCAACCTATAAACACTTCTGGTCAACCCGAGATTTAAGTTGTTCAAGCTATCTCACAACCAGGAAGTAGTTCTAATAACAACGATGTAGCTGAGAATGATCATGTTTCGAATCTGGATGAGAGTGTTATTGTTCCTACTCATCAGACGCTCCGGATAAACACCTATCATCCACAAGATAATATTTTAGGTGATTTAAATGAAGGAGTGAGAACGAGACATCAAATCGAGAACAGTGCTTTACTTACGATCAGGGAATTGGGTATTCAAGATGAAGCCTTTCATTCATGCTTTTTATCCTAGATCGAGCCAACTGATGTTGATCAAGCATTAAAAGATGGTTAGTGGGTGGAGGCAATGCAAGAAGAGTTGTTGCAATTTAAAAAGCTTGGAGTGTGGCACTTGATCGATTTACCAGCCAGAAGTAAAGATCCGTGTGGAACCCGATGGGTCTATAAATGCAAGCGAGTCGATCAAGGAGTGATAGTCCGTAACAAGGCCCGTTTGGCTGTACAAGGGTTTTCTCAGGAAGAAGGAATTGATTTTAATGAAGTGTACGCACCAGTTGCCAGAATTGAAGCAATACGTATCTTCTTGGCATATGCGGCACATCGTGGATTCAAAGTCTTCCAGATGGATGTCAAGAGTGCATTTTTGTACAACAAAGTAAAAGAAGAAGTTTATGTCAAACAACCTCCGGGATTCTACGATCCTAATTATTCGGAGAAGGTATATAAGCTGGACAAGGCACTTTATGGTCTCCATCAGGCTCCTCGAGCTTGGTATGAGACTTTGTCCACTTATCTACTGGAAAATGGATTTAAGAGCGGGTTGGTTGATTATACTTTGTTTTGTCGGAAGACGGGGGAGGATCTGTTGTTGGTGCAAATTTATGTCGATGATATTATTTTTGGCAACTCAAACGAACAGCTTTCGAAAGATTTTGAGACGTTGATGCAAACCAAGTTTGAAATGAGTTCTATGGGAGAAATGTCATTCTTTTTGGGCTTACAAGTTCAACAATTTGCTAAAGGGATTGTAGAAACGAGAAACGATCTTACTACTGCATGCTTTGATCAATGTAGTGAACACGAGATGTAAATAAGAGATTTGTTATTGAATCACTTGAGATTACAATGAACTCTCTCTAGTTTCTCTCTCTAGAAACACACACAGAAAGGTGTAAAATGACAGAAGTGTTCAATTCGTTCTTTGCACATTCTACCACGAACCTATTTATAGTAAGTGACTACATAGGTTGCGTACCAAATGGTACGCCCGGACCAGTTTGGTCCGCCAGACCATCTGGTCTGGTGCCAATGATATAGTCATTACATTTCATACAAAGACTCGCTCACATAGATACAATACACGAGACACTCATAGCATAGGAATATGCTTCTGCAGACTCCCCCTTAACGTGTAGTGTATCTATTTTCTAACTAAACTTCAGTCTTCAATCTTCAACATTGCTGCATCCGATCTTTGACTTGAAATCTTGTCAGAAATCGAGCTTGCATGGCTGGATCACTCTTGAATCAACTTTGAACTTCAAGATCCACTTGTGAAAAATACTTCAAACTCCCTCTCTCACCATGCTTGAGTCTTTGATATCCATAACCTGCAATTTCAGAAGACAGAAACGCGGTTTCCTTTTCTTTTGAAAATTAATTTAATCTTGGCGCAAAACTTCTCTTCGAGAATCCAAGATAGATTTTAAAATTTTCGATTTCGTATCACATGTCGATCGGGCGAAAACAAATAAGAAATAAAATCTTTTTGAATTTTTGAAACTTTATATCAAAACAAACCGAAAATCTTTTTGATTTTTCTAAGTTTATGCTAAAACACACCTAAAATCTTTTTGATTTTTCAGATATGAAACATAAATGCAATACTAAAACACACACTATTTTTGTCTTTTGTGAGAAAGATCACAACTTGGGATCATATTGGACATATCATGCTGAACTACATTTCAATTTCAATTACTTCAGCACATAAGTCATGTTGATTACTGGTATAATTTGTCCATCTTAAACTCAGGCACAATCATACTCATAACATCTGGATATGTTAATGTATTGATTAAGTTTGCTTTGACCAGTGTACCCCACACTATCAGACATACTCAGATATGTATTTTCTTATCACACTTTGTGATTTCATTTGTGATTTAGTCACATAATGATTGTAATCATGATTTAGTCAACTGTGTTCCATGCAAAAAGAAATAAGAACGTTAAATCGTCTACCTTAAGGTCGATCTTTCGATACACAGATAAGGCCTCGGATTTAACAAAATAAGAAAATAAAACAAGTTGAAGTTGTATAACTCAACAACAATCAGGTCGGTACTTCCGTACACGCAGAGAAAGTCCGATGAGTTATACGAAACACCAAAGAAAATAAAGCAGAACGTCAAACGAACAACAATCAGGTCGATCTTTCGATACGTAGAGAAAGTCCGATCGTTTGACAAAATAACGAAAATCAAACAAGTTTAAATCTTTGCAAAATGAACACATGTATACACAGTGACTTCTCATTTTCTTCTTCACATATCTTTTCTTGATATATCATGAGATATGCACCAAGATGTTGTCCACTTGGTCAAGCATTAGTATTTAATGTGTTTATCACATCTGAATACTTTCTGATTTAATGCCGAGCCTACCAAGCATATCGAACAATGATCTTATGGCCTTTTCATCTAATTTATCCACGAGTCAGACACATAAGCCAATGTACCATCATTTCCCAATCATGTTGGATACAATTTCTCATTTTTCAATGTTTTTGTATTTTTCCCTTTTTCTCCCCCTTAAAATGAAAACTCTATTTTTGGATTTTCATTTTAACACAAACAAAAACACAAAGACGCTATTTTTGGTTTTTCAATTTTCTCCCCCTAAACAACATGCGGAATGTAAAAAGAAAGAAAATTGACCTTTCGACATGGATACCTCTTAGGTTTAGCTTTCAGAAAAATTTCAGTTTTGAAATTGATATCACATGTAATTTAAGTTAAATCAGCAGAATACTCCTCCATCAGCAACTTTCAATCACCGATGGGTCTTCCAGAAGTACCTGCACACTGGTCAAACACATCAGTTTATAAATGACCCGAAGCGAATTGCTTCTGGTCGACCAGTATCTTGATTTCCTTTTGAAACCACTTTAGGTTTCCAGTATTGTTGTTTTGGTAAATCAGTATCTGATGAACCAGTCACAGTCGATTGTGACGAACAACCTACAGATGGAACATTTTGAAAACGAGGAATAAATCTTCCTTGAGTTTTGAAAAATGTAGGTTGTGGAAATTCATCAAACACTCTGCCATATTCATCAATGAATCGCGGTTTGGCAGTTTTACCAACATATGGAACCTTTTCTCTTCTTGAACTAGAAGCAGCAGTGACATGACAATCTTGTGCCATATGCCCTTTTTGTCGGCAATTGTAACACAAACGATTGTTTATGTTTCTTTTCTTTGGAACCTGCATAGCTTCACAAACATATTCATCTCCAAAATGATCATAAAAATTATCATATACCTGACGACGATGATCATGAACCCATTTAGAAGTCGGGCTCTTTGGAGTAGAATTTGATCCTCCAGAAGAATATTGGACAGATTGATTCTTCTTGTTCCTCGGATCAGCAGTCTTCACAAATACTTCAGCTATTTTCTGAGCATCCACGCAGTGTAGCGGGAATTCTTTGTCAGAAAATATTTGTTCCGAACCCTTGAGCTTGTAGAACCTCTCAGGTTGAACCTTCTCAGCTTTGAAAACATCTTTCTTTACTTGCTTCACAATGACTCTTTTCAGTTGTTGTGGTTTTGAAAATTGTGAACTACCACCTTTATCAGCTTTACTTTCAAATCCCAACCCAACACTTTTTCCTAAACCCTTTTCTCCCATCTTTGTAGATTGATGCCCATTCTTTGCCAATCTAGAAAATTCAGCTTTAACTTTCTTGTGATCTGTTGAAGCATTGATAATTGTTTCATCAATGTCAGCTTTTGAAGACGAAGACCCAGACACAACCTTTTGAGCTTCAGAAGCGTCAGTACTTTTGCCTTTTTCTTCTTTCTTTCCTTCAACAGACTTAGGTGCTGTTTGTTTTTGCAGATAAAAACTGTCTGCAGTCTGATTTCATCTGATTTCATGTCTGCAGCTGAAAATGTGGTTTGAAGATCTGCAATCTGAAAAATATAAGACTGTTTGTTTAATAAAGTTGAAACTGTCTGCAAAATACTGAAAATATATAACTGTCATACTTTTCCTACTTAATAAAAGTCATTCAACATTCAAGTTTCAATAGAAATACAATAAAACCAAGTATAAATAACATAGAACACAAAGTAAAATAAACTCAAAGTACATTGTTTTGCATTAATTGTTGTGCTATTTGATCTCGTAGTTGACTCATGAATTCACGATCTTCTGAACTTCCATGTCTTGGTTCTTGTTCATCACCGTGATCTTGTACATGTTCATCTCCATCTTGTAAGTCAAAATCTGCAGAAAAATGAAAACAATGCATGATATACATTCTCAAAGTTACATTCTACTAAACAAAATCAGTTTACAACAAAAAAAAAACCTCAAGTTCAACATGTATTTCATGAAATCAAGAATGAACCCTAGAAGAAAACACATATGAACTCAAGAATGAAGAAATCAAAGTTAAAAAACTTACCTTGTCGGAGAGGAGAAGAGCACGTCGGCGGCGACGGCGGCTGAGGAAGGCGAGGGGAAGCAGCGGCGGGGTAGAGTGCCGGCAGAGGAGCGCCGGCAGAGAGGAGAGTGAAGGCTGAGGAGCCGGAGCAGAGAGGAGGTCGACTGGTGGAGCGCCGGCAGGGTAGAGCTCCGGCAGGAGCGCCGACGTTGGTCGCCGGAGGTAGAAGACTAGCGGCGCTGTTTTTTGTCGTGAGAGGGAGAGAAAGGCAAAGAAGCGTGGGTTTTTTTTTAGGGTTATGATTGTGAAGATGTTTTAAGCAATATCCCAGCACTTTTTTCTAAAGACAAAATAAGATAACATAAGATCTTCATTGAAAAAAAAACAAACAGTCTGCAAGGGTAATGTCTGCGCGCCCGCAGACATAAGCCCCTTTGCAGAAGTTTGAAGAAAAAACAAACACAACCTTAGTATTAACAAATCCAGAATAATCACCAGTCTCAACCGTGTCATTCAAATCATGAACGCCTTCTTTGAGACTTCCTGGTGGTGACACAGTTTTGTTGAAAAGATGTTTTGAATCAATGACTTCAATCTTTAAATCAGAAATTCTTTGATGAGCTTCAGCCAATTCCTTTTCTGTTGCAATGAGCTTCTTTGCCACTTTATTAGTTTCATACTTTTGCAATCTCAGCTCATCTAGTCCAGCCAACAATTCCTTCTCGAGTTTATCTTTATTTCTTTTCTGAATATCCAAATTTGCATTTTGCAACTTGTTCACTCTAACCAACTCCCTCTTTTCATCAAGTAACTTTTCCATATTAGTCTGATAAGATCTGAATCTTAGTAGCTTGATCACCAGAAAGTTGAGTAAGAGTATCAAGTCTGGACTTTGATTTATCAAAAAGATTTTGAAAAATCTTTTGCAGTATCCTCAGCTTCATCTTTCCATTTCTTCACTTCTTGGACTAATTCAGCCTTTTCTTCAGACAACTTTGTAATTTTCTGTTCAAATTCTTGTGTAACATTTTGAAATTTTGATTCTTTGTCAATAATCTCTGCTTGAAAATCTGAAAACTTTTCTTTTTGAGATTCTAACTCTTGGATCATACCTTCCAACTTTTCTCTATCAGCAACCAAATCTTCATTTTCCTTAATCAGACTTTGAATCTTCTTATCTTTCTGAGAACAGAATTCACAGACGGATTCATAACCACTATTTCCAGATTCACTTGAATCAGATTCAGAATCAGTTATCTCTACTTCATTATCACTATGAACAATTTGAGCAATCATCGCAGATGAACCAGTCCATGCAGACTCATCATTAATTTCATCAGTAGCCCAATCATAGCCTTGATTCGATGTTCGTGCTTTTTCAAATGCTTCAAGTACATCAGCATCCCAACCAAAACCTTCATTGGACTCAGAAGCAATGGCAGTTAAAGCAATTGGAGAATTAGAAGTTTGCCCCCAATCATATTGTTTATCAACTTGAGACACCAAGGCTGTTGAAGACTTTGATGAAGAAGCAGTTGATTTTGAACACTCACGAGCAAAATGTCCAAAATTGGAACATTTGAAGCATTTTGCCTTTGATTTATCAATGCCAACTTTGCCATCTGGATTTAAACTTTGAAATCCAGTCTTTTTCTTGAATCTTTTAACTCGTTGAGCTAACATTGCCAGTTGCCAATTGATATCCATTTGCTCAAGATTATCAGGATCGATTTGATCGAAATCCTCTTCAATCAGATTAGAAGTTGTCAAACCACCATTCAGCAACCCATAATATGAAGATAACAAAGCTGAGATTAATGCCAAGTGCTCATCCGGTGTTTTTGCTGAATATGAAGTCTGAACTTGAATGATTTGGAACAGTGAAGTTACACCCTCTTGAAGAATTTCCAGAATTTCCTGAACCATGACCAACAACAAAAGCAGTTTGAGGTGGATTTGATGAATTAACACTGAATGATTTTGCCTTTGCATTGATACTTGCAGAATTTTGTCCATGATATAATTCAGGATTTTGTAATTGAGCAGTGGACTTGTTTGAATTCATCATTTCCATTTCTCGAGCATGAAGCTTTCCGGTCAAATCATGAAATGATAATGTGGAATAGTCTTTGTCATGAGTAAGCAACAACACATAATTTTCCCATTTCTCTGGTAATGCTTCCATCAATTTCTCTTTCAATTCTTCCTCGGTCTTTTCAATCTTGACCACTTTCATCTCACTAATTAGATGTGAAAATCTTGAAACAAGAGCAGAAATATTTTCTTTGTCGTATTGTTGAAAATTTTCAAATTCTTTGTTCAACACTTTCCTTCGACTCTTCTTATACTGATCATTGCCTTCACATCGAGCAGATAAAGCATCCCATAACTGTTTAGCCTTCTTGCAAGTACTGAATTGATGTAACAACTCAGTAGGTAAAGCCATGGTAAGATAACCATAAACTTTTTGTTCAAGTTCATAACTTTTTCTTTCATCCTTATCAAAATCTTGAATCTCTTTATATTCTCCATCTGTCAGTTGGACGCACATACAGCGTTCGAATCGGAATCCACAAATCAATATCATTTGTGCTAATGTATGCAGAAAAACGTTGCTTCCAATTTTGATAATCTTCCAATTTTAACAACTTGGGAACTTTCTGACTTGTTCCTATTTCATTATCAAAATTGAGCATAGCTTGTACCGTGCTTTGCATAGCCGCAAACGCTTGAAAATCGGACATTTTCCACCGTAAAATGATACTTCAAAAACTTCGAACTCAAAAACGGAGGTCTTCCAAGCGGATTTTGGGGGTCAAAACTGGACGGTACTGGCCGTAGGCCAGTACAAGTCCTAGATCTCGTCGAGATGAACGTTTTGGCTGGTATTAGCTCCCGTAACTCTTTACGGTTCTCAAGTTACGTCAGTTTTGGTGAAAGTCACTTTTCTGCCAGCGGACCAAAACAAATACAACGGACCAGTTCCGGACCAAAACAATCAAGCGGATCAAATTTGTACCTAGCGGACCAGATTCTAGATCAGATGAACTAGCGGACCAGAATTATACTAGCGGATCAAATGAGGTACGGCGGACCAATAATACCAGCGGACCAGATTGGTACGGCGGACCAAATTGGTACGCTATAACTGCTGCGGACCAGAAAGAAACCGCCACGGACCAGCTGATGAAGATTGCCTGGCGGACCAGTCAGCGGACCAGCTGTTCTATCAGCGGACCAGACGCATATAAAACTGAAATCGACTGATTTTCACGAATTTTGACAATTGAAGCTGAAAACTGGATCAATATGATGCGAAAACACTCCAGGAGCATACAGAAATCATTTTTATCCTTGGAATCACTCAGAATTGGAAGAAATTGATGAAAAACGTACCAAACCCAAACTTTCTCTCTCTAAAAATCCGAAAATTGATCAAAAACACAGCAGTAGAGCAACCAAATAGCTCTGATACCACTTGTAGAAACGAGAAACGATCTTACTACTGCATGCTTTGATCAATGTAGTGAACACGAGATGTAAATAAGAGATTTGTTATTGAATCACTTGAGATTACAATGAACTCTCTCTAGTTTCTCTCTCTAGAAACACACACAGAAAGGTGTAGAAATGACAGAAGTGTTCAACTAGTTCTTATGCACATTCTAACACTAACCTATTTATAGTAAGTGACTACATAGGCTGCGTACCAAATGGTACGCCCGGACCATTTGGTCCGCCGGACCATCTGGTCCGGTGCCAATGATATAGTCATTACACTTCATACAAAGACTCGCTTACATAGATACAATACACGAGACACTCATAGCATAGGAATATGCTTCTACAGGGATCTTCATACATCAAACGAAGTATGTGAAGGATGTCTTGAGCCGATTCAAAATTGAAGACGTTCGTGTTCCGGGAACTCCGATTCAGCTGTTGCATGGCCTTTGTCCTGATGAAGATGGTGAAGCAGTTGAAGCCACTTTGTATAGGGCAATGATAGGTTCATTGATGTATATAACAGCTAGTCGTCCTGACATAATGTTTGTAGTTTGTTTGTGTGCCAGGTACCAAGAGCTTTCGGAAGTTATCACACTTTAATGCGGTTCGAAGAATTCTAGCTTATCTGAAGGGTAACACAGATCTTGGGATCTGGTATCCTCAGGATGATAAGTTTGACTTATCTGCCTACTCGGATTCAGACTACGGCGGTTGTAAGATTAACTTCAAGTCAACCTCGGCCGGATGTCAATTTATAGGCGATAGGTTGGTGTCTTGGCAATGTAAAAAGAAGACGTCCGTTGCTACGTCCAATGCAGAGGCTGAATACATTGCGACTGCTAGTTACTGCTCACAGGTTTTATGGATTCAACAGCAATTGTGGGGTTACAGTTTGCAGTTTCTTACTACGCCTATACATATAGATAATTCAGCTGCCATTTGTATTACTAAGAACCCCTTCATCACTTTAAAACAAAACACATCGACATCCGCTATCACTTTATATGTGATTGCTATGAGAAACACTTGATTGATTTGCAAAAGATCCACACTGATTTTCAAAAAGCGGACCTTTTTACTAAGGCTTTTGACAAAACCCGCTTTCGATATCTTTTGCAGATCAACGGCATACAAAAATTTCCAGCTTAGTAGTTGTCGGTTGATCAATTTTTGCTTTTGGTTTACTTTTTAGTTGTGTTTTCTTTCTTATTAGAAAATCCAAAAATAGAGTTTTGTATTTTAGGGGGAGATATATCAGAAAATATAAAAAAATTGAAAAATGCAAAAAGCATAAAAAAATTGAAAATTCAAAAATTGAGAAATTGATCCGACCTAACGAGAAATGATATTACTTTCGGATTGGCCGAAGGTGGAGTTCGGACAGGAGTTCGGAGAAATTCTCAAACCGAACAAGGAGTTAGGATGGAGTTCGGAGGAATTTTTAAACCGAACGTGGAGTTCGGACAGAGTTCGGACGTCCGAACTCCTCATGCTATAAATAGCCAAACCTGAGGTTCGGAGGTCACTATTTCTTGTTATTCCGAACTACTACCGAACTCTTGCCAAATTGTCAAAAAAAAATTAGACTGCGTTTTTGACATTTCTGAGACCGGATTTAGGTAGGTATTGTGATTCTGAGTACACTAGTACATTTGATTGTCGTTTTTTGTCGCAATTTGTGGGTTTTCTGTTCGAAAAACCATTCCGAGGGTTTTCGGTCCATAGATCTAAAAATTAACTATGTAAAACATGATTTCAGAAGTTAAAAATAGTGTCTATGGTTTCGTTGTCAAAAACTGCTCAAGGGATTCAAGTTTTGAGGCATGTTTTGGTCTGATTCGAATTTTAGAGATTCAAATTTCTCGGTGTTCGTCAGGTTCCGAACCTAGAGTTCGGAAAAGGTTCGTCTGAAGTTTGGACTGTTGACCAAAAGGGTTCGAACATTGACCATAAGATTCGGACATTGACTGAAGGTTAATATTGACCATAGGGTTCGGACCAGGTTCGGTCATTCATCAGAGTTCGTACTAAGTTCGGACCAGGTTCGCATAACATAGATTTTTTATTAAAAAGTTGATTGTTTATGTGAATGACAACGAACTGATGAAATTGGTGAATATATCTGTTAATAACATGGAATTTAATGAACTTTTCATTTTATGTGTTTTCAGGTATGGCCGACGATTTGAAAGTTGGTGACAAACATAATGTATGTGCTTATCTTGGCGTTGCTCGATCAAAGCTCAGTAAATTTGGAGGATATGGAATATTTGACTTCCTACGTCGATCAAGGATTCATTATGCAATCACACAATCGTGTGATGTGTATCGTGATATTTTGCTGGAGTTCTGGAGTATTGCAAGAACAATCACGGATGATCCTATAAGAATTTCTGCAACAGTTCAGAATCGAACTATAGAGTTCACTGAAGCTGATATCAGAAGAGTCTTGAAGCTGACTGCTGACACAACAACAGCACCATTAGAATTTCTACAAGTTGATAATGTGGCACTATTGAAGCGGATTTGGTATACGGATGATCCAAGTAAGGAGTGGATTTACAAATCATCGCTTAGTGTTCCATACAAATATATGGTGCATGTGTTGCTGCTGTGTCTAGGGCACCGACTTTCAGGGCATGATGAAATCAACCAGATGATGCTTTCATTACTAAATTCCTTGGTAATGAATCATCCATACAACGTTGTTGGATTAATCTTTCACTACATGAGAGATAATCTGACTCAAAGGCCCAAGAAAGCAGCGTTGTATCCAAGATTCCTTTAGCTGATTTTGAATGATATGTATCCAGATTTAGTGAAGCTTGACGATCAAAAGATAGAGTTGAAACATATGAACGAAGCTAGTGTGGGTGCATTGGCATCTTATCAGAAAAAGACTCCTGCAGAACAACTAAAATTGGAGAGACTGATTGGTCATTTGGCTAATCCTAATTATATGGCACCAGCTCAGGGTGCAGCTCGTCATCCATTGGGAAGTGATTCAGAAGAATTAGATTACAGTTGGATTGAAGAGTAGAATCAGCTACCACAATAAGCAAGAGTTAAAAGAACAAAACGAAGAATACCAGTTGTACAAGAACCCGTGAACCAAGAACCGGTTGTATCACAACCTCCTGTTTCAGAACCGGTGGTTTCAGCACAGGAAGTTCATGCAACTGTCAGTGTGTCTGAAACACGAGCTGTCAACACTTTGATTGATGAAGATGATGAATCTGATGATGAAGATGAACTTGTGAATTTGGGGGCTAACTCTGAGGATGTGTCTGATACAAACGATCCGTTTGTTCGCATCAAGATCAATTCCAAGTATCTAAAGGTGCGAAAAGGTAGCGAAGAACATTTCGCGTATCGTACCAGTTTGAAGAAAAGCAACGATCGTAACAAAGATCGTGTGTACGATGTTATAGCCTTATCCGAATCAGATGAAGATTACAATCCCAGTGCTGATGAAAGTCTTGGTAGGGGAAAGCAGCCGGTAACTGCTACTTCTTCAGTTTCTCCATCAAAGAAGAGGAAGAAGTCAGTTTCTGCTGGTGGAATACGAAAGAAACAAAAAGGTTCACAGTTTATTTTGAAGCCTCGTTCCAGTGTAACTTCTTCTGCAAGTTCAGCTATGTCTTTGCCAGAAATGACTACTACCACAACTTCTGTCTCTACAGCACCTGATGATGTTTTCCAAGGGGTTAGTTAGTCAGATTTTCTGTAAGACTTGATGAATGCAACATGATCCACAACTGTTAGCACATCAGCTTCAGCAAGTGCTAGTGCTCAGTATGTGAATCAGCCTATGAGTTCAACACCCACAACTCTTGTGTTCTCAATAGCTACAGCTTCAACTCGGTCAACACCGGATATCAATTTTAATCTAGGTAAAGGTTTTGTGTCCTTCTCTCAGGCTAGTATCCTTCAGAGTGCTTTAACTGATCAACAATCTCATATTGATAGATTGAAAGCTAAGACTGAAGAGCAATCGAAGGTGATAACTAAGCTGAGATCAAGTAATGATGAATTGAGAGCTCAAAATGAATCTCAAGGTCAGATGATTTACCTTGCAGAGAGATTATCTGCAACTTCAAAGTCGGGACTTGGCTAAAGATTGGGAGATTATACGCTTGAATATGGCTAGTCAAACTCAGAGTGCTCTGCTTCTCGAGATGAGTGAGCAAATAAAAATCTTGATGAAGAAATTTAAAGCTCACGAGGAGATTGGGTCTGGTGATGGTTGTCAAGAGGATTATATGCATTTTTTGAATGATGATCCTGATCAAGATGATCCTCAAGGGAATGTTGGTGGAGGATCAGGGCCGACTGGAACCACTGGTTCGGATGCTGGGACATCTACATCCCAGGGGGAGACAGATTCAAGAGAAGCCGTGCCGATTACCTCGATCCCGTCGAATCAAGCTGCAGTGAGTTTGAATGAGTTCAAACAAATGTTCCAAACACTAGAAGAAGGTGAACTTATTGGTGAACTTACATCCGAACAGCTTCAAGCAGCGTGTGATTTAAACGACGAGGAGTTGAAGAGTGCTTCTGAAAAGGCACCTGAGAAATTTGAATCATCAGAGCCAGAGTTGGAGGAAGATATGTTTGATGAAGAAGTTGAGGTTGAAGACATTACCGAGGAAAAGTATCCTGGTATGTATTCAAATTTCAGCAACAACGACCAAGCTGGTGATGATTTTGAATTCTTTCCAAAAGAAAAAGGTGATGAAGCTGAAGAGAGGTTAAAGAAGAAAGAAGCTGAAATACCTGAAGACCCAGTTGCCAAGGAGGCAAAGGAACAAAGACAACGTCAGGCGTACAATGATTACTTGAATGAGTTTCATGCCAACTATGTTCCACCTCCTAAACCGATCGAACAGAAATGGCACGTCAGATTCAAGGGTCAAGCTTCAGGGGAAATTATAAGCTAGATGTACGCTGAGAGATTGAGTTGTTATGCAATCAAACGTCAACACGATATTCAATATTTCAAGAGGTCAAGAGATTTTGAGTCTTTACCAGTCTGGGATATTCAGGAACTGACTCGGAAACCATTTTGCAAATATGGCAATGATTGGAGAGGGTTTTTCTTTAAGAAGTAGATTGAGAAAGAATGTGTTGAAGGTTTTCGGTATTTGATACCTCAAAAACCCAAGAGGCATGAACATCCAACGAAGATTCATGAGAAAACGGGAAAGAACCTAATAGTGTTGGTCTTCAAGAAAAAGCCAAAGGTTATGAAGAAGATTCCTTTAATGAAACTGGAATTAGATTTCATAAAATACCTGAAATGGTGGTATTATAATGAGAAGACTGGAGAAGCTGTTATTGTGCTGAAAGATGAGAACAGAGTTGTGAGGATCTATGATCCAATGTGGCTCATAAACCTATCCAGGGCTGATATTGATGTGCTATATCATAATCAGATCTTGTTCCATCATGATTTCATGGAATAAGCGTTGCAATTTCTGAGGGTGATTTAAATATGCTTCGCGTTCAATATATATGCCGGGAAGAATCACCAACTGACATGGACTGGGATGGAGGCTAATCAAGAATGATGAAGAACGGTCCACCATTTTCCAAGGGGGAGTTTGTTAGTACCTGAATGTGGCAACATGCTGGATCGGATAAAGCTTTTGATAAGTTCAAGATTTCAACTAAGTCATGAAGGCCGAACCCAGGCCGAACCTAGGGTTCGGACTAGCTGTAGGGTTCGGACAGCAGTGTGTCTATAAATAGGTTGATAGGTTTGAAATCTGTAACGAGTTTTGCTTATGTGTGTGTTTTGTAGTGTGAAACAACTCTGAGTCTCTTTGTAATTTGTACCAGTTATTGAATGAGAGATTGAGTTTTATTTACACGAATTGTTCATACATTAGCTTACACAATGTTGTCGAACTGATCACGATCCATCCGCTCTAGTATTTTCACTTTGTTTATAAAAACTAACAAAAGTGTTTGGGTTGGGATGTTGGGCCGAAAATATCAAATAGTGGGGAGTTGGGCCGCGGTCTCGGTTTGGGCCGAAAGGGGAAGGGCGCCGGTTGGGCTAGTCGGGCCGTGGGCCAGGGGCTGAGCAGGGCCGGATCCTTGGTTGGTTGTGTTGGGTCACCGGGTAAGTTTTGGGTTCGGTTTCAATGTTTTGGGTTTGTTGGGCCGAATTGGGCCCGAATGGGTTCATGGTTTCAGTTTTAACTAACGTTTGGTGAGGTACGTTTGGTTGGATCGAGTCTTAACAATGCGGTGATTCGTTACATTCTAGTTGAATATAAATTATATGTTGTGTCGGTTATTTCGCTTTCCATAACTTGTTACGAAATAAAGTTTTTGAATACGCGAGATTTTAACGACAATGGTTTCGTTCGTTTGCGTTGCTATTAAGCTCAATTACCATGAATATTTAAAACCAAGTTGTTTTAAATATAAAATCGCTTAAAGGTTCGATGTGTCATTGGAATAAATTCGTGACGCCAGTTTTTTAGAAAATATGTAAAGTACATTTTTATATTTATTTTCTTGTTATTAAAGTTCTATTTAAATCATATGAAAACTCTTGTGTTTTACGGGTATATGTTTCCTGTACAAACGCGAGAATTTTTACGTCTAGTTTATCAGTCAAGTTTAGAAGTTAACAGTTAAACTGATCAGATAATGCACGTAATTTCTTAACTAAAAGTCAAAGTAAAGAGTTTGACCTGGATTTTTGGACGAGGTGTCACATTATAGTTCATTATCTTTGGTTAGTCTTATTGATTGATTTTGGTTTGGTCGTAGTGTATTCCTTAGATCTATCACTCAGTTTCTGTTGGTCGCCCTATGTTGTTGTATCATGTTCGGTTGACTGTTGGTTGTTGTGTAGCATAGAATGTTCTCTGAAGGCAAACAGTACTAACTAAAGGTATTAAAGATGTGGTGGGTTAGCTGCGGTACACCTTATACATAAGCATCGGTAATTCCTTTAAGGTGCATTGGGAAAAAGACAGAGAAAAGTGTGTGTGGGGTATGCCTTTGATAATTGGTTACATCACAATCCATTCTCCTTAGTCGTCATTCAAAATCTAACCCTTGCGGTCGGGTAAAGATTTGGTGCTGATATAATTGATTCAGTAATTGAGAATATATTCCTATCTTCGGTGAAATCTCTTATGTCGTCTCTATGGTTCTCATTCTCGAAGCCCAACATCCAAATGGGTTCATGATCACCGACGATAGGTATATGATTTTTTTCTGATCATGTTCGAGATATTCATGTTTGTAACTCTTTGCAGGCACCTAAACAGTAGGACAAAACTAAACGGTTATGTTATGTTTGCCGCCAAAAAGGGCATATGGCAAAAGATTGTCCACTTCCTGCTAATTCGTCTCAAAGATTTCAAAAGAGTCTAGTTTTTTGTAAACCAGCCCAAACAAAGTTCTTTGATGAACAAGGCAGAGTTTTTGATGAAGTTGAGCCTACATTCTTTCTAAAACAAAAACGTATTGTTCCTATGTTTCAAAAGGTTCAAAATGTTGGTTCTTCATCACAACCACTTGTGATTGACTCATAAAAAACTGAGTTACTTAAAACAATCACAATTCTGGAAACCAAAGGTTGTTTCCAAGCAAAACCAGGACACTAGTCGACCGGAAGCAGTCGCTTCGGGTCAAGTTAAAAACTAATGAGTTTGACCAGTGTGCAGGTACTTCAAGAGACCTATCGACGATTGCAAAAGTTGTTGATGGAGGAGTATTCTGCTTAACTTAAATTTCATGAAATATCTTACTAACCTGCACGTTGTCTGAAATTTTTACATAACGAGGTATCCGTGTTGATTGATCAAATTTTCTTTTTTTACAAAATTGACAAAAAGCCAAAAATAGAGTCATGTTTTTATAAAATAAAAAATCCAAAAATAGAGTTTTCCATTTTGAGGGGGAGAATTGCATGTAAGGGGGAGAAATTGTGAAAATGCATGTTGGGAGAAATTGTGAAAATGCATGTTATGTGTCACACCCCATCAGAAACTTTGCGGAAGCATTTGGTGTGACGGTCATGGATCACAGCTATGATTATATCGAACGACAACTATATGATTTTAAAACCACACTTTATTTCAATAGCTTACAAACAGTACTTTTGTTACATAAAACAAAGTAATTATAACGAGTTCACAACATAACGGGATTTTATTTAAAAACATATGCAAACAAATGCTAACACAAATCCCTCCCGACAGACTTGTCTTAAGTTGCAACTCCAACATCTAACGCCAAATCAATTACCTGAGATTAACATATTTGAAAAGTCAACATAAAGTTGGTGAATTCACAGGTTTTGATAACTAGATAAAACAAAGTTTAGCTTTAAAAACAATGTTTTCCAGTACATATACAAGTATTCCAGAGATTTTTCGTGATATTATATATTTATATAATAACACTATTTTTACTACCATGAGCCCTTATAACGCTGCTTGACCCTGTTTCCAGATTATTGCCCCACTGATGTTATATCGCATACATCAACCAGAAATGACTAATTAGGTACTCGCTTGACTCTCCCATCAAAATTAGAGCGACTAACCATGAGTAGGGTCGTCACACCCAATGGATCCATCCTAAATTATCACACTTTATTCCTTAAATTACCGTTATAAGCTGAAGGGGACTACGATTGCTATACCAGATATCAACTCATGTAATAAGATAAACCACTTGTAATATGTAATCAAGATTTTAAGTATGTTAATCTTCCCCAAGGAAAATATTTAAAAATAATAGGGGCCGTGAACTCACCTGTGCTAGCTAACTCCTTGAAAATACTTGAACTGGTCCGGAGTGAAAAATTGCCTTACGTACGTCCTATGACATATATACACGATTCTAAGACATATATTTTT
>JBCNJP010000013.1:24715576-24752550 GCA_039602395.1 Deinandra increscens subsp. villosa | reverse complement strand
GAGATTGTCTAACGGAAGTAAACCTTGAAATTCCCGGATGTCACAGATAATGAGTTATTGGTTGATGAAAATAAAAGAAAGATAGAAGAATTGGCAAAAGAACAGCAAAAGTTGGAAGATCTTCAAGAATTGTCTTTTCAGAAAGAAAAATTCTCAGATTTTGAGGCAAAGGTTGTTGAAAAAGAATTGAAGTTTCGAAGCGTTGAAAAGGATCTTGAACAAAAGTATATAACATTGTCTGAAGAAAATGCTGAATTAGTCAAAGAAGTGAAGAAATGGAAAGATGAAGTTGACGATACTGCAAAAGATTTTCAAAATCTTTTTGACAAACCCAAGTCCAGGCTTGATATACTTACTAACACTTCTGTCGAACAAGCTGCTAAAATTGAGTCTTATCAAATTGATATGGAAAAGCAGCTAGACGAGAAGAGGGAGTTAGTAAGAGTGAAGAAATTGCAAAATGCAAACTTGGATATTCAGAAAAGGAATGAAGATAAATTGAAGAAAGAATTAGTTGCTGGATTAGATAAGTTGAGGTTGCAAAAGTATGAAACTCATAAAGTGGCGAAGAAGTTGATTGCAACGGAAAAAGAGTTGGCTGAAGCTCAACAAAGAATTTATGATTTAAAGATTGAAGTCATTGATTCAAAACGTCTTTTAAACAATGTTACTAATTCTCAATCTTTTACAAATTTTCTGACCACGGTTGAAAATTTTGAGAAGATTTTTAACAAAACAGTTTCACCACTAGGAAGTCTCAAAGAAGGTGTTAATGATCTAAAGGAAAAGGTAGAAACTGGTGATTATTATGAATTTGTGGATAAGAAATCTGATGGAGTAAAGGTTGTGAAGTCACAAAAAGAACAGAATGATGAAAAGGTTGTGTCTGGTTCTTTATCTGATAGCAAAGAGAAATATGCAAGTTCAACAACTGACATTGCTAAAACAATTGTTGATGCTCCAAAAGATATCAACAAGATCAAAGCAGAGTTTTCTCGTCTTGCGAAGAATGGTCATAAATCATCTGGTTCTGAAGAGAAGATAGCTTGTAAACATGTTGGATTGGGTTTCAAGACCAAGAATGTTAAAGTTGATGGGTCTCAAGGTTCAAAACAGCAAAATTTGAAGCAAGCCAAGTTGAAGCAAGTAAAGAAATATGTATTTAAAGCTGAAAAGGTTCAACCCGAGAGGTTTTACAAACTCAAGGGTTCGGAACAAATATTATTTGATAAAGAATTCCCACTCCATTTTGTGGATGCTCAGAAAATTGCTGAAGTTTTTGTCAAGAATGTTGATCTGAAGAGCAAGAAGCCACAAGTTGCTACATATTCTTCTGGAGGATCAAATTCTGCTCCAAAAAACCCGACATCCAAATGGGTTCATGATCATCGATTTCAGGTATATGATTCTTTTTATGATCATTTTGGAGAAAATGTATTTTCTGAAGCTTTACAGGTTCCAAAGAGGAAAAATGTAAACAATCGCTTGTGTTATAATTGCCGCCATAAAGGGCATATGGCACAAGATTGTCCGGTTTCTGCTGCTTCTACATCGAAAAGAGGAAGGTTCCAATTGTTGGTAAATCTGCCAAACAGAGATTCATTGATGAATATGGCAGAGTATTTGATGAACATCAACCTACATTTTTCAAAACTCACGGAAGATTTATTCCTCGTTTTCAAAATATTCCATATGTAGGTTGTTCGTCACAATCCACTGTGACTGGTTCATCAAATGCAAATTTACCAAAACAACAAAACTGGAAACCTAAAGTGGCTTCGAAAGGAAATTAGGACACTGGTCGACCAGAAGCGATTCGCTTCGGGTAATTTATAAACTGATGTGTTTGACCAGTGTGTAGGTACTTCAAGAAGACCTATCGGTGATTGAAAAGTTGCTGATGGAGAAGTATTCTGCTGATATAAGTTAAATTTCAAGTGATATCAAATTTCAAGAACTAAAATTTTTTTGAAAGCTAAAACTCTGAGGTATCCATGTCGAAAGGTCAATTTTTCTTTCTTTACTACATTTTGTAAATAGTTTAGGGGGAGAAAATTGAAAACCCAAAAATAGTGTCTTTGTGTTGTTGTTAAAATGAAAATCCAAAAATAGAGTTTTCATTTTAAGGGGGAGAAAAGGGAAAAATACAAAAACATTGAAAAATGAGAAAATACAAAAACATTGAAAAATGAGAAAATACAAAAACATTGAAAAATGAGAAATTATATCCAACATGATTGGGAAATGATGGTACATTGGCTTACGTGTCTGACTCATGTATAAAATAAATGAAAAAGCCATAAGATCATTGTTTGATGTGCTTGGTAGGCTTGGCATTAAATCAGAAAGTATTCAGATGTGAGATACATTAAATACTAATGCTTGACCAACTGGACAACATCTTGATGCATGTCTCAAGATAATGAAAAGATGTGTGAAAAAAAATTGTGAAGTCACTGTGTATACATGTGTTTATTTTGCAAAGATTTAAACTTGTTTGATTTTCTTTATTTTATCAAACGATCGGACTTTCTTTGCGTATCGAAAGATCGACCTGATTGTTGTTCGTTTGACGTTCTGCTTTATTTTCTTTGGTGTTTCGTATAACTCATCGGACTTTCTCTGCGTATATGGAAGTATCGACCTGATTGTTGTTGAGTTATACAATTTCAACTTGTTTTATTTTATTATTTTGTTAAATTCGAGGCTTTATCTGCGTATCGAAAGATTGACCTTAAGGTAGACGATTTAACGTTCTTATTTCTTTTTGCATGGAACACAGTTGACAATATCATGAATAAAATCAATATGTGATTAAATCACAAAGTGTGATAAGCAAATACATATCTGAGTATGTCTGATAGTGTGGGGTACACTGGTCAAAACAACTTAATCAATACAATAACATATCCAGATGTTATGAGTATGATTGTGCCTGAGTTTAAGATGGACAAATTATACCAGTAATCGACATGACTCATATGCTGAAGTAATTGAAATTGAAGTGTAGTTCAGCATGTTATGTTCAATATGATCGCAAGTTGTGATCTTTCTCTCTAAAGACAAAAATAGTGTCTAATTCTGTATTGCATTTATGTTTCATATCTGAAAATTCCAAAAAGATTTTAGGTGTGTTTTAGCATAAACTTAGAAAAATCAAAAAGATTTTAGGTGTGTTTTGATATAAATTTTCAAAAAGCCAAAAAGATTTTGTTTCTTATTTGTTTTCGACCGGTCGACATGTGATACGAAATCAAATTTCAAATCTATATCTTGGATTCTCAAAGAGAAGTTTTGCACCAAGATTAATTTAATTTTCAAAAGAAAAAGGAAACTGCATTTCTGTCTTCTGAATTTGCAGGTTGTGTGTGTCAAGACTCAAGCATGGTGAAAGGGGGAGTTTGCAGTATCTTTCACAAGTGGATCTTGAAGATCAAAAATGATTCAAGAGTGATCCAGCCATGCAAGCTCTATTTCTGACAAGATTTCAAGTCAAAGATCGGATGTAGCAATGTTGAAGATTGAAGACTGAAGTTTAATTAGAGTATAGATACACTACACGTTAAGGGGGAGTTTGTTAGAGCATATTCGTATGCTACAATGTGTCTTGTGTATTGTATCTAGATTAGAGCGAGTTTGTGTGTTGTAGAGGCAATATCAATGGTGTCGTACCAACTGGTGCACCGTACCAATTGGTACGCCCGTACCAAATGGTCCACCAGTTGGTACGCAGGACAGATTGTCACTAACTATAAATACCGTGTGTTAGAATGATAGCTAAGAAGTTCTGTCATTTTTACACCTTTCTGTGTGTGAGTTAGAAAGAGAAACTAGAGAGACTTCTTTGTAATCTTCAAGTGATTCAATAAGATTTCTCTTATTTACATTTGTGTTTACTATGATTGATCAAAGCATGCAGTAGTAAGATCGTATATCGGTTTTACACCTATCACCACCATCGTGCAGCATCAACTCCGACCGTCACCATACTTCTTCTTTTCAAATCACCGTCATGCGGCTCTTAAGGCCTCTCTCCGATCATCCTTCCATCGTTGTTCGATCATTCCCAACCAACAGGAGCACCGCCGGCAAAGGACAAGTTATGGATCGAGCCGGCGAATGTGAACCACCGTGCCACCGTCATCCATCGAGCCATTGTTTTGGTTTCAATCTTGGTAAGAAAAAAAAGAGTTGAACTTAACACTGTAGCTTATTCATATGATCCGGTTATTGTTCGAGTTTTTTTTTAGTTCATTAATGGTGGAACAAAATTAGGGTTTTGATTGTGAAGATGACACAGGGAACCTCTAATCAAGTAGTATTCAAAGCTTTCTAATTTCAAAATGGGAGGCTGTCCTAGTGGTTAAATCCTCGGTTTGGGAGGCTGAGGTCTCGGGTTCGAGCCAGGAGACTGCCCCTTGTTCATTTAATTTTTGTTTCATCCTTCCTCTTATTCAATTCACAATTGTTATACCTAATTTGATGTAGAACCCGTTAACGAACCATCCGTATCGATCAAACTCATTGTTTAATTTGTCAATGATTAAATGGTTATTAAAAACTCTTTTCAATAGCATCCGTGAATATATATATATATATATATATATATATATATATATACATCTACTACCTTATAATGCATATTCTATACAAGTGGTTGAAAATTAAGATGTACACTTATTTATGCATAAGTTACAAGTGAAAATTAAGAGGTACAATCTTTAAGGCTACATGTACAAGTGGGAAAATGCAGACAAACCCTAATTCCGGTACAACTTTATTAAGCTCGCGGTATAAGTGCTATGTGCCCGTGGAGGGTCTTTTGAAGGGTGCGAAAGAAGAAAACAATTGATCTTTACACAACGCCTAATTCCGGTAGGATTGCAGACTCCTTTCTCCCCTTTCTTTTACACAGACACCGCTCCTTCCCTTATACTTCACCTTTTCTCTCATTCAAACTTCAATCAGAGAGAAGCCAGACAACAAACAACCCTTTTTGATCTTGAGATAGCCAGAATCGTCCTTTTTGATTCAGACAAAAATTTGAAATTCAAATCCTCTTCATATCTACCCTCTCTTCATCTTCCGTTGATTCAAATCTACCCTCTCTTCATTCCGTTTTTACTGATTTTATCAATCTCACAGATCTCAGAGGTAAATCGTTCAATTAGGCCTTGGCGAAGCCTTTCAACGGGAACTTGGAAAGTTACAGATCCGGGTATGTGAAGATGGTTGTTAATTCTCTGTTTGGTTAAAGGATGTAGATCGTTTGTTCAGACAATCGTGAGCTTACTGCTGCTTTTTTTTCTCTTCTTTTCAGGTTCGGTATGTGAAGATGGTTGTTTTTCCTCTTCGATCTAGGTATGATTTCCCGTTTTTAGTTACTGCATTTTTTTTGTTGTTATTATGGCTTTGAGTTTGAGCAGTTTTTGTTATGGTTTTCTTGAGGTTAGATACCGTCTTCTTTTTTATATATATTTTTAGTACTATATATGATTATGATTACACAAATGACATGGAATGCTCACACTTCTTATAATAATTTCTTCCATATCAACACGCCATGGAACCTAATATTCTATAATAAGAGGATATATGTTTATATGAGGTTACTAATTTTGTTAACACAATGAAATTGTTGCATACGGATGTTATTCATGAGCAAATTCGGATGGAATTTAAATGTTAGTTGTCAACATCCTAAGAATTAAGATCTAGAGCATTTGTTACTGTTAATATTTGAATGATTCGTTTTCTTTGATTTTTTGTTTGTGTCTTTGCAGATTGGACTTTTATTCTTCCTCCATAAGGAGCCTAAGGTTGGGTTATGAGTACTTCAGGTATGTTGCTTAGCTACTTCAATTCTTTGCAATTTTTAATTAAGGAATTTGTTTCTTTATCATAAAGAGGCAAGTTTGTTTCTAATTTGGCACCTCTACCAATGGGAATGGCGCTTGGTGCAACTCAAACTGAAACAGAACTCACAGGAAGTAATAAGTGTAGAACAACAGAGAAACAGCAAAAGGTATCATCATTTAGTATTTGTAGTTCACTCATCGGTAGAGTTTTCAAAATAGATCAGGTAATGTTTATGGCTTCGGGGCAAAAAGAGTAGTATTGCGTATGTTGAAGTTGGTCAAGCAAACCTGAAACACTGTTGCCAAATATCAAACATGCCTAGATAAACTGTATTATTTTGATACTAATCTACTTTTTTCCAACTTTACTCAGTTGATTTAGCTCGGATATATATATACATTGGTGAACGGGTTAAAACTGCACCAAAAGCTTTTCATTTTTTCCCATTTCTTCATTCGGAGCTAAAAGCTGCCATTTAAACTTTATTTTTTCTGATTATTTCCAAGAAACGAAACTTGCATAACTAAAATTCTAAAAACTGCCATTTAACATAACTTACAGACTCATTAATGGGTGTTAAGAATCATGAATCTACCTTGAAATACCACTCGATGTTAGAAGGGAGTGCTGGTGGCAACAAAGTAAGTATATATAGCTCATTTGACACCATGATGTATTGTATTTTTCTTTTATTCCTTTACAATATTTTTTCCTATTAAACTGTAAGGCCTCATAAGTTTGAATAAGGTTACATACTACATATATAGCAGATGTAATTTTTAAGCAAGCAGATCTTGGATAGAGTTATGGTGTGATACTCATACCCGAAGGATTTATTGATTTCATTCCTGAGGTAAACCATGTAGTTTCTTTGAAGTAATAATACCTTTGGTTCAGTTAATTTCACAATTCTTCTAATGCCAGATGTACAACAATCATTTGTTTTTATTGGTTTTTGTTGTTAGAAGGCGTGGGTTATAGCAAGGTATTGAATTCTGGTCTATCGTTATCAAGAAATATGTAAGCACTAAATGTGGTTGGGTGTAGATAAGAGAACTTGACCGTTGGATTGGGTACAAGTGTCCAGTGGGTCATGTACAAGCAAGATGATGCCCTGATCCTATTGTGAGTACTTCTTAAACTCATTTGTTTCTGTCACATGAACAAGCTTCCACTTTTACATTTCTTGATGTTATAAAGATTGAGTTTTTGAGATATCTGCACAGGTGGGTTATGGAGTTTTAAATGGTTGGATTATTGGCTATGTTAGTCCTTCGTGTATAGACTATAGTAACATGTTTCGGTCTACTTTATTTTCCAGCTTATTAAAGAAGAGGAAATTGAAGTTCCAATGTCAAAGGAACCATTAAAGATGAATATTGATATGGCTCCAACTGATTTGGCTTCTACCAATGAAACTGATGTAAATATGCAGGATGCTCTTGTGACTGAGAATGGTGCCCAAGACACAGACGATAGTCATGTTCAAATCCAGGCTGGTGCTAAGGTTATTAGTAACATATGTGTTATACTACTGCATAGAAAAAAAAAATTAACTTCAGGTGTGTAAAGCAATGGACTAGGATCTGACCTGCGATAATGGAGGTTGTGGCAGCCGGACAACGGTGTTTGGTGGTGATGGTCTGATGGACGATTGACAAATGAACTTGAAATGACGGCTTGGTACTGAGATTGTTAAGTTTGGGTTAAATTTGTTCTTCTTTCATACCGTCAGGTACGTCTCTCTTTCCCTCTGATTTGTTCTTGGGTTTTAATGGGTGTTAGATTATATGATTCTACCATAATTTTTGCTAGACAATTATAAGTTGTTAGCATTTTGATAGAAATATGTCATGATGGTTTGTTCATATCTTCAAAATTCTTACTGAAATTTGGTTCAATTTAGTGGTTGTAGTTTGGCATGAGAATATTGAGAAATGATATTTGTCCTTGTGAGCCAAGCAAAAGCATGGAGGAATATGTTGAAGAAAAGCTCTTTTTTAATAAAAAAATCAGTTTGCACTAAATGACTTATTTGCAGCTAACACATTGTTGCAGGTTAGTTGAAAAAGATTCTACAGTGGTCACTCCTGCAGGTTTGATTTCTGATGTATTCCCTTTCACTTGTGAGAAATGTCCATTAATACAATTAGTGAACATCATTTACATCTTTGTTTTGGAATCACTGTTTTCTGTTGGTCAAATAGTCTAATAGGCTTATGGATTACAGTCAAGAAAAGAAGATTACCAGCTGGAGAAGGCACTCTTATGAAACTCCTCGAAACAAATCAACATTTCTAACAATTGGGTATATAAGATGTAGTTTCCCGAATCGCTTTTTTTGTTGAAGATCAAATGGCTCATAAAACATCCTACTCATAAAGCTAAGGTTGCTCCTAATGAGACCTGTGGCTCATAAAACCTTTTTTGTATGTTGATTTGATTCTTTATTATTTGTATCTGTCCATCATGAAGAAACTGATAACGATTTTGAGTTGACATCTTTTACAGATGTGAAATTGAATTTTGCTACAAATGTGGTAAAAAGGTGGATCACCATTGGTGCAATTGCCGAAGATATTCTACAATTTGAATGTTGGTTTTTCATCTATGCATAGTGATTCTGGTTATATGGCCCTTCTTTCTTTTATTTACAGCTTTAACAAGGAAGAATCAACACCATTGATTGGATTGATCAGGATGAACTGAGATATGATTTTAGCTATATTTACATGCTATATGAATATTACTATATATGTATACATAAATATATATAAAAAAACTTGCTTTTACCATCTTGTAGTTTTTTAGTGTTGTTTGATTGTGGCAATGAACATTTGCAGTCAAACGACAAGTTGATTTCTTCGTTGTTGTATGAACAAATAAGCCATACACGAATATTGTTTGTTTGTACCACCTAATTTTATAATATATAATTTATAGGTTTTTTTTGCATTCTGATCTTTTTAAATTCTTATTGACTAAAACATGAAACTTATCCCGTATAAAAGTATTCTTTTAAAATGATTTTGTTTGTTTCCATTAGTTTCACCCAACAAAACTCTTATTCCTCAGAACTCTTACCATTATTTTGTTTCTAAAACACTTTCGTTTGTTTTCATTTTGTGACACCCGAGAATTTCAAGGTTAACTTCCGTTAGACAAACCCGTTAGTTACGTTATAAGTAGCTAATGCATAACTAGGCCGAATACGTCCACGACCTTTGGTTGATCACCGAACCTGTCCATATGTGTTGAATGTTCATCATTGATTGTCCTTATGTGCAATGTGATTTAAATACATGACTTATTATTGTGAATAGCATGATTAATTGTAAATACTTGATTATGTGAAAATTGCCTGAATTTGGTAGTCAGCGAAACTACCGAGCGAAATTACAGATTCGCCCGGTAGCAGGCTAGACTGATCAATGTACCCGAGATCAGAGCCAGTTTCGCCAGCCAGCGAAACTGCCAGCGAAACTAGCCTCTGATATAAATAAACTTAATGAACCCTAGTAGCCTCATTTGCCTCATTTCACAACCAACACACACACACACTTCTCTGGAACCTGGTCAGCCGAGAATACCATCAAGAGACCAAGATCTCAGCCTCTAGACCATCATCTCATCTCATCTATCGATTCTAGAATCAACCGTGAGTCCCAAAAACTATGTTTTATGTGTTTTCTACATGTTTTCTCCTTAAAGCATGCTCAAACCTCCATGATATTGCTTGATCTTCTGTATGTATGCTTTAGGATGCTAGATCTGTAATAAAGTTGATAACTTTGCGTATGAAATCCAACCATGATAGAGATTTATGCCATTTTAGTCATTTTAGGGTTTTATATGTGTTCTTGGTGATTTGATGACAAAATGCATGTTAAACGTGTTAAAGTTGCTTGATTTATGTTAGTAAATGCCTAGGGATGCTAGATAATGAATTGCATGTATGATCAGAAGCTGTTAGGTTGATTTTTAGGCAAATCCGTATGTTTTTCGCGACCAGCGAAACTGTTGTTCTCTGGGCGAAACTAAGTAGCGAAATTGTGTGTCCTTCCAGCGACACTGACCAGCGAAACTATAGTGTCGCCGGGAACCTGACCAGACCAGCTCGAGCGAATCTGCCGAGCGAAACACCTGAACGAAAGTTCAAACCAGTTTCCCTGCGAAACTAGGCTAGCGAAACTGCGTCAGCAGTTTCGGGCGAAACTAGCCTAGCGAAACTGTGTCACCGGGCACTGCCTAGCGAAAGTGCTGCCCGTGCACCTAGCGAAACTGTCTAGCGAAACTATGCTAGCGAAACTAAGACCTGACCTAATAACCAAACTTGTGAAATTTGCTTAAGTGTTATGCCGTGACTTACCTGATAATACCATGATGAAACATGCTTGATATCTGATTTATATGAACCCTTGTTTATGATCAACCATTGGTGTCGTGTGTCGGTATGTCGAGTCATAGTCGCAACGTGCTATGTTATGGGCCATAGTGACGTTAAGTAAAGGTTAGACACGAAACTAATACTTAAGACCTAAACGTGTTCTAGGTCCTCGATAAACAACAATACTTGGATTACTAGAAGTGTAGCAGTGCAACCAAAGGTGAGTGTCACTAACCCGCTTACCGTGAGTCCGATGGGCCACACCGAATAACTTAACGAAAAAACAATGCTGACAAACTCGAGAGTGCTAGGCACCTCACTGATAAACATAAGAACAACGGGATGCTTGGCACCCACTTGATGAACTGAAGTGTTTTATGGGAACACTTGTGAATTCTGAATAAACGATTTCTGAAACGAAAACTATTTTAATATGGCTAGTGTAGGTTAAAGTCTAAACCATATGATATCACATGTTTTCTAAGGATGCCTTATAACTTAAAAGTCCTCAACTAAAATTGTGCCATTAATTGTAAAGCGAGGGGATGTTGGGTAGATCTACTGGAGTTTGACAAACTCCGCCCCGTGGCACGGGGAGTGCACGGAGGTACAATATCAGCCTATTTGCCCGTGGTCCCGAGAGGACACGGGGGAGGCAGAAAACGCGATGACTTGGTCCGCACTGTACGGGATGGCTCGGCCCCCACAAAATAAGTCAGCTTTGGTACAAACTTCCTTAGAGCATGGAACAACGGATTAGCTACCCGCGATATCGGTTGAGTCCTTTAACTTTACGGAACTAGTACATACCCGATGACGTGGTCACGGACAAAACATTTATAAACTGAGAATTAATTACGAGCATTGCTTTTCACAATCAAATACTTTGAAAGTACAAATTGACATGAATTATGATTATGAGACCGGGCCAATGCATGACAAGCCCACTGTGAACTCACCAACCGTTAGGTTGACACTTGCGTGGTTTAAACTTTTGCAGATCGCTAAGGAGTATCCGCTGGAGGTTGGCATGGCACAGAAGATGTTTACTTTTATTCAAACTAAATTGGGAATTTAAAACAATATTTATGTAAAGCACGTGGTTAGTGCTAAAGACAATTATTTTTCCGCTGCGTATGTAATTCAAGACTTTAATTTAATATTTGTGTTGAACTAACTCTGATTCGTTTAGTATTTGTAACTTTGGTTGTGGATCCTGGTCTAGTCGCGCCCCTTAACGGTATAAACTCCGTTAGTGGTATTTTGGGGGTGTGACAGATTGGTATCAGAGCCAGGTTTGCAGAGAACTGGAATCATTTTTGAAAACGATTTGGAAACTGCAACTTGAAAACCTTGGTTACAAAACAGACAAACAAATTCCCAAAGACAAAATTTTTACGTGCCAACCTGGGATACTCGCTCTGCTGTGTAAGTAAAAGCTTAGTACGTACTGATATATGTATATATATATATATAAGTATATATATAGACCGTGTCTAAGTAGTCTAACGGAAGGACCTTAGGAAATTTTCACACACGAATACGAAATGCGACCGCAAGTACGCACACTACTCTGGGGAAAGCGACAACGAAACGATGCTACACGATACGTCCTGATTTCTACTACGACGACTACGCCGACGGTGACTTTATGGGAAGCCGACCTTCGACGATAGCAGTTACGACATTCTCCGACGACGCCTCGATTTTGCACAAAATTTTCTGGACTAATAGTGGGATAACGGGAACCGGCTAATATACATACTATGGGATATGTATAAAATATAACTGTGACTGAATACTAGCTACTTTAAACTGTTCAGCAAGATGTCTGGAAGAGGAAACGGAAGAGGCGGTATTCACATGACGCCTGCACAGCTGCAAGCGATGATTGCTGAGCATGTGCAAGCCGCGGTGGCAGCCGTCCAAGCTGCATATGCCGCACAGGGTAACTATTATGCCGGTTAAGGCACAACGCAATTATATCATGACCTGTTTAAATTTAAAAATCCGAACTATTTATGCATCAGGAAACCAACACCACTGTACGTTCAAGTCCTTCATGGACTGTAAGCCGATGATGTTTTCCGGCGAAGAAGGAGCTGTAGGACTCCTCCGATGGATTGAGAAGTCCGAGAAGGTCTTCTCCATGTGTAATTGTCCAGCTGAAAGCAGAGTGAAATTCGCTACTGGTACTTTTGAAGGAGCTGCCCTCTCCTGGTGGAACGCTGAGATTCAGATGGTTGGGCTAGAAGCGGCTGACAACATGCAGTGGGCAGCATTTAAGGATCTGATTATGGAGGAATACTGTCCTCGCGACCAAGTGAAGAAGCTTGAGGGTGAATTCCTGAATTTGAAAATGTCTGGGTCTGAGGTTGAGCAATACACTGCACGATATCACGAGTATGAGGTCCTATGTCCCACAATGGTCGACGCTGAGTTCAAACGCATCGAGCGTTATCTGGAAGGCCTCGCGCCTCAAATCAAGGGATTGGTGACTGCCAGCAACCCCGCAAACGTGCAGCAAGCCATTCGTTTGGCTCACAAGCTTACTGATCAAGAGGTCGAGAAAGGTACGCTACCTGCGAAAGCCACTGAAAAGACTGCCTTAAGTGGCAAAAGAAAAGCTGAAGATGAAGCTCCGGAGAACTCGATGAATGTTCAGAGTGTGGGTAACAGCACTGGGAGGTCTTTCAACTCCCAAGGTCAGAGCAAGAGATCAGGGAACAACAGCAGCAACTACCGCCAGGGCGGAAATGGTCAAGGCAACTACAGGGGTAACCTGCCTCTGTGTAACAGATGTGGAAAGCATCATGCTGGTGCTTGTAGGAAGAACCAGAGCTGTGAAAGGTGTGGTAAGGGAGGCCACGAAGCTAAAGACTGTTGGGCAATTTTACCCGAGCAACAACAAAACCGCCCCAGAAGGAACAACAACAACAACAACAATTATGGGAATAATCGGGGTAATGGGAACAACGGTCAGAACCAGAACAACAACAATGGGGGAGCCCGTGGCTGCTTTGAGTGTGGTGCTCAGGGCCACATTAAAAGAGACTGCCCTCAGTTAAGAAGACAGGGTAATGGCAACCAGGGGAACAACGGTGGGAATGGTAACGGTGGAGGTAATGGTAATGGGAATGGCAATGGTAATGGTGGAAACGGGAATGGTGGAAATGGCAGAGGCCGAGCTTTCGTCATGGGCCAGGGTGAAGCTCGCAATGATGCCAACGTGATCAACGGTAAATTTATTTTGAACGGTTTCTTTGCTACTGTTTTATTTGATTCTGGTGCTGAGAAAAGCTTTATTTCCACTAAATTTGCTAAATTGATTAACGCTAAACCAATCGACTTAGACGCTAAATATGTGGTAGAGCTAGCTAATGGTAAACTTCATGATACAACCCGGATAGTTAGGGATTGTAAGCTAGAACTAGCTGGCCATACCCTAGGAATTGATCTTATGCCTTTCCCAATTGGTAGTTTCGACGTCATAGTAGGAATGGATTGGTTATCCGAAAATCGGGCTGAAATTTTATGTAAGGAAAAAGTTGTTCGTATTCCACTCGAAGACGGCAAAGTGTTAACGGTTCAAGGTGAGAAAGGTGGAACAGTCACCGGCATTATTTCATTTCTTAAAGCTCAGAAATGCCTCCGTAAGGGTCACTTCGCGATTCTTGCAAACGTCACTGACACGACACATCCCGAGCGCAAAATTGACGATTACCCGATAGTTCGCGACTTTCAAGACGTATTTCCTGAAGATCTGCCTGGTCTGCCTCCATTTAGACAAGTTGAGTTTGGGATTGATTTGGCTCCAGGTGCCGCTCCAATTGCACGCGCTCCGTATCGTTTGGCTGTAAGCGAACTCAACGAACTCTCCGCGCAACTACAAGAGCTACTCGACAAGGGGTTTATCCGTCCAAGTTCGTCTCCATGGGGAGCTCCGGTACTGTTTGTTAAGAAGAAGGATGGAACGTTCCGCATGTGCATTGACTACCGAGAACTTAACAAAGTTACGATCAAGAATCGGTATCCACTTCCTCGAATCGACGATCTCTTCGATCAACTGCAAGGTTCAAGCTACTTTTCAAAGATTGATCTACGGTCTGGATATCACCAGCTTCGCGTTCGTGATGAGGATGTACCTAAGACTGCTTTCAGAACTCGGTATGGTCACTACGAGTTCCTGGTTATGCCGTTTGGGCTAACCAATGCACCTGCTGTGTTTATGGATTTGATGAATCAAGTGTGCAAGCCGTACCTCGACAAGTTTGTGATAGTCTTCATCGACGATATTTTGATCTACTCCAAGTCCAAGGAAGAACACGAGGAGCATCTGCGACTTATATTGGAATTGCTCCGCAAGGAACAGCTTTATGCTAAGTTTTCGAAATGCGACTTTTGGATCCGCGAAGTCCAGTTCCTTGGACATATTGTAAATGAGGAAGGAATTCATGTAGATCCAGCCAAAGTGGAAGCAATTAAGAACTGGTCTACCCCAAGAGCGCCAACAGAGATCCGACAATTTTTAGGGCTTGCCGGATATTATCGAAGGTTCATTAAGGGTTTCTCTCAACTGGCTCAACCCTTAACGGCCTTAACGCACAAAGGAGTGCAATACAGATGGGGCGAGAAGGAAGAGCGCGCGTTCCAAACGCTCAAAGATATGTTATGTTCGGCTCCAATCCTTGCGTTACCAGATGGAGTTGACGATTTTGTGGTTTATTGCGATGCATCAATCCAAGGACTCGGTTGTGTGTTGATGCAGCGAGATAAAGTGATTGCCTATGGGTCCAGGCAACTAAAGGATACAGAAAAGAACTATACAACGCATGATTTAGAGATGGGAGCCGTTGTTCATGCACTTAAGATTTGGAGACACTACTTATATGGAACAAAGTGCACAATATTCACAGATCATAAAAGTTTGCAATACATCTTTGATCAGAAAGATCTCAACATGCGGCAAAGAAGGTGGGTTGAACTACTGAACGATTATGATTTGGCTATTAAGTATCATCCTGGAAAAGCCAACGTTGTGGCCGATGCCCTGAGTAGAAAAGAATATGAAAAGCCTCGTCGGGTACGAGCGCTTCAACTCACGATACATTCAGGATTACCGGATCGGATCCGTGACTGCCAACAAGAAGCTTTAAAAGCCGAAAACTTCGCAGCTGAAGCACTGCGTGGTGTAGATGGCCATTCTGAGGTTAAGTCTGATGGACTCACATATTATAATGACAGGATCTGGGTTCCTCTGTTTGGAAATCTCCGTGAGCTTGTGATGGACGAGGCTCACAAGTCAAGATATTCGGTGCACCCCGGATCAGATAAAATGTACCAGGACTTGAAAAATCTTTATTGGTGGCCGAATATGAAAGCCGACATTGCTCGATATGTGGCCAAATGCCTAACTTGCTCAAGAGTCAAGATTGAATATCAGAAGCCTTCTGGTTTACTCCAACAACCAAAGATCCCAGAATGGAAATGGGAGGACATCTCCATGGATTTTGTAACGGGACTACCTCATCGATCGAATCAACCGGATGCGATTTGGGTTGTCATCGATCGACTAACCAAATCGGCACATTTCATTCCGATGAAGGAAAGCGATAATATGGATAAACTGACAAAGCTGTACATCGACAAAATTGTGAAGCTTCACGGTGTGCCTAAGACTATCATTTCTGATCGAGATCCTCGATTCACCTCCCGATTATGGCAATCAATGCAGGAAGCATTGGGAACCCGATTAGACATGAGTACAGCCTATCACCCACAAACAGATGGTCAGTCGGAGCGAACAATTCAAACCTTAGAAGATATGCTCCGAGCTTGTGTTTTGGACTTTGGAAAGGATTGGGAGACTCACCTTCCACTGGTAGAGTTCTCTTACAACAATAGCTATCATTCAAGCATCCGTGCAGCCCCTTTTGAAGCACTTTATGGCCGAAAATGTAGATCGCCCGTGTGTTGGGCCGAAACGGGTGAGAAGGGACTCACTGGACCGGAAGTTATCCACGATATGACCGAACGGATTATTCAAATCAGACAACGGCTGGCTGCAGCGCGTGATCGACAAAAGAGCTATGCCGACAAACGCCGAAAACCTCTAAAGTTCGAGGTGGGTGACAAAGTGTTGTTGAAGGTATCTCCCTGGAAGGGAGTGATACGCTTCGGAAAGCGTGGAAAATTAAATCCTCGCTACATCGGTCCGTTTGAAATTATTGGGGAAGTAGGCCCGGTGGCCTATCGATTGCAACTCCCTGCTGAACTCGATGGAGTTCACAACGTGTTTCACGTTTCCAATCTGAAGAAATGTCTGGCTGAGGACATCGAAATAATTCCCTTGGAGGAATTGGAAATCGACGAACATCTGAGATTTATTGAGCAACCAGTAGAAATCATGGGACGCGAGGAGAAAGCCCTCAAACGTAGCAAGATTCCGATCGTCAAGGTGCGATGGAACTCAAGACGTGGACCTGAATATACTTGGGAACGTGAGGATCAGATGAAGAAAAAGTATCCTCACCTGTTCGAGCAAACGTCCACGGAAACTCATGGTATGATTTAATTTTGGGGACCAAAATTCCTTAACGGGAGGAGGATGTGACAACCCTAAAACTTTTTGCTTTCTTTCCCCAGCGACGATAGCAACAACGACAGCTGATGCTGCGAACGCAACGACACAAGAATAATTTTCGGGACGAAAATTCCAATTTCAAGGGAATGATGTGACACCCGAGAATTTCAAGGTTAACTTCCGTTAGACAAACCCGTTAGTTACGTTATAAGTAGCTAATGCATAACTAGGCCGAATACGTCCACGACCTTTGGTTGATCACCGAACCTGTCCATATGTGTTGAATGTTCATCATTGATTGTCCTTATGTGCAATGTGATTTAAATACATGACTTATTATTGTGAATAGCATGATTAATTGTAAATACTTGATTATGTGAAAATTGCCTGAATTTGGTAGTCAGCGAAACTACCGAGCGAAATTACAGATTCGCCCGGTAGCAGGCTAGACTGATCAATGTACCCGAGATCAGAGCCAGTTTCGCCAGCCAGCGAAACTGCCAGCGAAACTAGCCTCTGATATAAATAAACTTAATGAACCCTAGTAGCCTCATTTGCCTCATTTCACAACCAACACACACACACACTTCTCTGGAACCTGGTCAGCCGAGAATACCATCAAGAGACCAAGATCTCAGCCTCTAGACCATCATCTCATCTCATCTATCGATTCTAGAATCAACCGTGAGTCCCAAAAACTATGTTTTATGTGTTTTCTACATGTTTTCTCCTTAAAGCATGCTCAAACCTCCATGATATTGCTTGATCTTCTGTATGTATGCTTTAGGATGCTAGATCTGTAATAAAGTTGATAACTTTGCGTATGAAATCCAACCATGATAGAGATTTATGCCATTTTAGTCATTTTAGGGTTTTATATGTGTTCTTGGTGATTTGATGACAAAATGCATGTTAAACGTGTTAAAGTTGCTTGATTTATGTTAGTAAATGCCTAGGGATGCTAGATAATGAATTGCATGTATGATCAGAAGCTGTTAGGTTGATTTTTAGGCAAATCCGTATGTTTTTCGCGACCAGCGAAACTGTTGTTCTCTGGGCGAAACTAAGTAGCGAAATTGTGTGTCCTTCCAGCGACACTAGCCTCTGATATAAATAAACTTAATGAACCCTAGTAGCCTCATTTGCCTCATTTCACAACCAACACACACACACACTTCTCTGGAACCTGGTCAGCCGAGAATACCATCAAGAGACCAAGATCTCAGCCTCTAGACCATCATCTCATCTCATCTATCGATTCTAGAATCAACCGTGAGTCCCAAAAACTATGTTTTATGTGTTTTCTACATGTTTTCTCCTTAAAGCATGCTCAAACCTCCATGATATTGCTTGATCTTCTGTATGTATGCTTTAGGATGCTAGATCTGTAATAAAGTTGATAACTTTGCGTATGAAATCCAACCATGATAGAGATTTATGCCATTTTAGTCATTTTAGGGTTTTATATGTGTTCTTGGTGATTTGATGACAAAATGCATGTTAAACGTGTTAAAGTTGCTTGATTTATGTTAGTAAATGCCTAGGGATGCTAGATAATGAATTGCATGTATGATCAGAAGCTGTTAGGTTGATTTTTAGGCAAATCCGTATGTTTTTCGCGACCAGCGAAACTGTTGTTCTCTGGGCGAAACTAAGTAGCGAAATTGTGTGTCCTTCCAGCGACACTGACCAGCGAAACTATAGTGTCGCCGGGAACCTGACCAGACCAGCTCGAGCGAATCTGCCGAGCGAAACACCTGAACGAAAGTTCAAACCAGTTTCCCTGCGAAACTAGGCTAGCGAAACTGCGTCAGCAGTTTCGGGCGAAACTAGCCTAGCGAAACTGTGTCACCGGGCACTGCCTAGCGAAAGTGCTGCCCGTGCACCTAGCGAAACTGTCTAGCGAAACTATGCTAGCGAAACTAAGACCTGACCTAATAACCAAACTTGTGAAATTTGCTTAAGTGTTATGCCGTGACTTACCTGATAATACCATGATGAAACATGCTTGATATCTGATTTATATGAACCCTTGTTTATGATCAACCATTGGTGTCGTGTGTCGGTATGTCGAGTCATAGTCGCAACGTGCTATGTTATGGGCCATAGTGACGTTAAGTAAAGGTTAGACACGAAACTAATACTTAAGACCTAAACGTGTTCTAGGTCCTCGATAAACAACAATACTTGGATTACTAGAAGTGTAGCAGTGCAACCAAAGGTGAGTGTCACTAACCCGCTTACCGTGAGTCCGATGGGCCACACCGAATAACTTAACGAAAAAACAATGCTGACAAACTCGAGAGTGCTAGGCACCTCACTGATAAACATAAGAACAACGGGATGCTTGGCACCCACTTGATGAACTGAAGTGTTTTATGGGAACACTTGTGAATTCTGAATAAACGATTTCTGAAACGAAAACTATTTTAATATGGCTAGTGTAGGTTAAAGTCTAAACCATATGATATCACATGTTTTCTAAGGATGCCTTATAACTTAAAAGTCCTCAACTAAAATTGTGCCATTAATTGTAAAGCGAGGGGATGTTGGGTAGATCTACTGGAGTTTGACAAACTCCGCCCCGTGGCACGGGGAGTGCACGGAGGTACAATATCAGCCTATTTGCCCGTGGTCCCGAGAGGACACGGGGGAGGCAGAAAACGCGATGACTTGGTCCGCACTGTACGGGATGGCTCGGCCCCCACAAAATAAGTCAGCTTTGGTACAAACTTCCTTAGAGCATGGAACAACGGATTAGCTACCCGCGATATCGGTTGAGTCCTTTAACTTTACGGAACTAGTACATACCCGATGACGTGGTCACGGACAAAACATTTATAAACTGAGAATTAATTACGAGCATTGCTTTTCACAATCAAATACTTTGAAAGTACAAATTGACATGAATTATGATTATGAGACCGGGCCAATGCATGACAAGCCCACTGTGAACTCACCAACCGTTAGGTTGACACTTGCGTGGTTTAAACTTTTGCAGATCGCTAAGGAGTATCCGCTGGAGGTTGGCATGGCACAGAAGATGTTTACTTTTATTCAAACTAAATTGGGAATTTAAAACAATATTTATGTAAAGCACGTGGTTAGTGCTAAAGACAATTATTTTTCCGCTGCGTATGTAATTCAAGACTTTAATTTAATATTTGTGTTGAACTAACTCTGATTCGTTTAGTATTTGTAACTTTGGTTGTGGATCCTGGTCTAGTCGCGCCCCTTAACGGTATAAACTCCGTTAGTGGTATTTTGGGGGTGTGACACATTTGCTTGTCATCGGGCCGCATCGTGCTAACATAAACGGATATTGCATTGTAAATTGTCGTCGTCGAACGCATAAACACAAGACAAGTAATACGCTATAAACTGTAGCCGCCGCAACGCGCGGGCACACGGCTAGTACTATAATATATAGATAAGAGAGAGAAAGTTGAATTGTTGAATTTTTAAGAGTTGTACATGTAAAATAGCAACATGTACAAATCAAAGTAGCAAGCCATTTGAAATTTAGGATCTGGGCGGGCATGAACAACATATTTCAATTTGTTTGAATTTCAAAATTTAAATAGACATTTTACTTTTACTTTATTGGGAGCAGACAACATCCTTTTATCAGAGCACACGCACAAAAGTTCCCGTACATATTATTTTATCCCTCTGTACCTATCCCTTTCTCTCATAATTCCCGTTCACTTTCTCTCTCTCATTTCAAAATTCTTTTTTCCCGAAAGAAATTAAGAACACTCACCCGGGAAGAATCGTAGATGAGATCAAGGTGGAAACTTTCTCTTGGATATATAATCGGGCAAAGATCAAAAATGTAGGGTGGTCTGAATTTAAATTGAATGCTCTATCCCCCTGTATTTTTTCTTAATCATTTCTTGTATCTATATCTTGCACTAGTTTCTCACTAATGCTTTTATATTTATGAATAAAATTGCCGTTAAAAAAAAAGATCTGCATCTTTAATTTACACCTAAATTTGAGAGGAGAAACAAGAGATTAGTAGTGTTCGATCTTCACATAGAGAGAAAGAAAGAACGCGATTTTGATTATCGCAAGTTGTGTTAATGAAAAAAAATGAAAGTTTGTTAATGAAAGCAGATTAATTAAAAAAAAAAGTTGTGTTTGAATTAAAGAATCGATCCAGAGAATCTAATCATTTTGGTCTCACCACGTGAAGTCCATCTTCTCCATCTTCTCGATTGGTTCTTGCATCATAGAAAGGTTAGTTGATCCTAATTTTACCTTAATTTTATGTGATTCAAGAGGGTTTTGAGTAAATCGGTTCTATCTTTCCACTTTAGGGTTACTGTGAACCCAATAGAGGTGCTGAGTTTGTATAGTGTGAAGACTGGTCGGAGAGGAGAAATCCGGCGCCGGTGTGATTCTTTCTGGTAAACAAATTGACTGGTTAGTTTCCTTCTTCACTTTTTTTGGTCACCGTATTCGTAATTTGCTTTGCATTCTGTTTCATATTGGTCACCGTATTCAATCAACGAAACAGACCTCTTTCTTTTCTCTTTTAAATTGCTTTGCATTCTGTTTCATATTGCTTATTATTACTGCCTCTTTTAACACTTTATGATAATTTTTATTTTATAAGAGGTAATTTGTGTAGAACTGCTTCCATCTGTCTCAGATTTCAGGTTTTTAAGTTGTCCTGCAAATACTTGTTTATTGTATTTGTTAGTTTGTGGTTCATATGTGGGTGGCGGTGTGATTGATGAATGCTACAAAACCTTACTTTTCAACTTCAAGATTGATGTGAAATTGTTAGAAAAAAGTGGGAAGTAAGAAGGAAACTGGACCATGTCTTACAGGTCGAGTTAATTAATGAAGTTGTTGGCAGCATCATGGGTTAGAGCTTACTGTTAATAGATAATACTGTAGCGATTCACCTTCTTTCATGTGTTTATTCTTATCTGTGTTTTTAAGTCAAAGTTACATCATTTTTTTAAACAATCTATTTCAGAAATCACACTCGAGGTGTATGCTTCTAAGGGGGGTGATTGCAGGCCTATAAAAGGTAAATAAAAGTTCAGATTCAGTTTTTTAATTTAAATGGATTCATTTTGCCTATCCAACTCGGATTTGATTTAATTTGTATAACATCTGATAAGGACTTGCTGGAATTTTTGGGACAACAGAACCACAAAGTGAAGCTACTCCAGCGATATTGCATGCATAAACACTAGGTCCTTATCTGATTAATTTTTTTTGTAGTTAAATCATTAAAATTCTTTCCAACTAGACGACAATAGACCAAGAAACGCCGACGCGTAAATTATGTATCTCGGATGCTTCATAAATTATATGAGATTTATGTGGTCACTGATGATTGCATATGCTAATAACTGATGCATATTAGTTATGGGTCAAAAAGAGGTGCGATTGAGCATTTTGGTTTATGTGTTGGATGCCGTATTTGACGAACTAGCTGAACAAAAGTTCATCAAATACAAGGTTTGTTTAGTTGAAAACTTTTATTATTTTACACACTCCATTGTTGTGCTTCGTTTTAATTAGAAAAAAAAATATTCTCTTTATTATGCACCCCTTGACCCATTTGTTTTAATACCTTCTTAAGTTTTAACTGGATTAATGATTTAGGGGCATTGAGTTTCATTATTATCTATTAGTCCATGGTTAGTGTGTGATGCTAATTTGAGTTTATGATAAATGTCATAGCAGGGTGTAATGATGGTTGCAAAGATTTAGCATGGTTCATGACACTCGGGGGAGTATTTGTGGGTGGTACAACAATTTTGCAAAGAAAATCTTGACCAAATGTTGGTAACTTGTTCTTGATTTTTGAAGGAAACCCTAAACAAAAAATCTGCTTTTTATGGTTTTATGTCAGAGATTGACTATAGATTCTGTGATTCAAGATTTCAAGAGTAACTACGAATCCCAAATCAGCCTTAAACATTAGAGTCTCGATTCCTAAACTTGAGGTAGATTATGTTCTAATTTCTTTTTTATATTAATATGATTTTGGTTTTGAATCAAAAGTCTGATCTATGTTATGAATTTGGTTTTGAAGGCCCCTCATTGATCTGATAGCTTTCTTCATGTTTTTTAATTTTCTTAATTAGAACTTTTTATACAAAAGCAGTGGGTTTCCTGTTGTATCTTCTGCGAGTGATTAGTCATCAGTCATCACCTGGCTCGATTCGCAACATCAATACATACCGTTCAAAGAATTTATAAAGATTTTGGCTTCGGAATACTTCCCCTTTGCAGTTTCAGTCTTCAATCAGGTATAGAATGAGCTAAGCGTTTTTTGGTTTCATACATAGCCTTCATTTTCGTTGAACTATATGCTATCTCAGTTAACTGATTCCATTTAAACCCGAGTGATAAGTCATCAGTCATCACCTGGCTCCATCTTCTACACAGGTTTTGACCCAAGTCTGTTTATGGTGGTATGTAGTTTATACATAATTTCTTTCTATACATAAGTTGTTTCACCAGAGTTTATTTGTGGTGGTATGTAGTTTATATGGTCATTTAAATAAAGAAGAAATGCTGATTTGAAATGATTCTTTACCTGATGAGATGATTACTGCTGTTATTGTAGTTTTAACCTTTGCTTCCATTCTGTTAATATAGGTCAGTTTGTTTATTGTTGATAAAACTATTGTTTTTCCTTAATAATATTATGACCAGTTTGTTTATTGTTGATAAAGTCATTGCTTTGAAAGGTTTTCAAAGATGGCAAAAGCTTTAAGGGTTGGGTGATTCACTTCAAGGGTTGGATGATTCACTGTCATGGGGTCTGGTAATGTTTCTTTTGGAAAAAGCTAAGTAATAATTTGTTTAAAGGTCATGGGGTCTAGTAATGTTTCTTTTGGAAAGAGCTAAGTAATAAATTGTTTAAAGTCTAGAAAGAAATAGGATGACTTTTAGAAAAGTCAACCAAGGATGATATATAGATTGGAATGTGGTCTGGATGCTTCTTTCAGGGGGTCAAATTTGGTCACCTACTTGGTGTTTAGGCGAAATGAGATCCTGCAGCTTGGTGTTCTAAAGTGTTGTTTTATATTTTAGTGCCTTCTTGTTTTGCTTGTTGTTTTGTTGTTTATGTTTTGCTATTGGTGATTAGTTGTAGTTAGTAACAGTGACATGTGTATATAATCAATGTTGGTGTTGTTCATTAGTTGTAGTTAGTAACATTGATAAGTGTATATAATCAAAACATGTTAAATAATCTCATTACGAGATTAGAAGCTACAACATTCTATTTTCTTCTTATTATTTATAAACCTAGAACCATTTTAGTATTTTGCCTCTTTTCAAATCAATCGAGTTGTTTTCTGATATTGCTCTTTATTTTTTCAGATAGTTGTAGGTTAAAAAGTAATAATTTATATAAATTTGTAAATTTAGTTTTATAATGTAAATTTCCTTATGAAATAAAATAACTGTATTTAGCATGCGAATTTAGTAATTTACCTTATAAGATATTACTTTTTTTTAATCTTTTATCATTTAAAATGGATTTTTATTGGCATGCCAAGTTATGAGAAGAACCACAAGATTTGTTATAACCCATTTATTAATTTTTAACCTTCTCATATGGTTTTTAAAGTCCAAATACATCATATACATGTATTTTTTTTTCTTATAAAAATATTCTTTAGTGATTCGATTGAACAAATAATATATCATGAGGATGGATAAATTAACAGAAAACATCTACAACGTTGGTTGATTTTCGCTGTTGTATCGCGTGTGTCCTACTATATTGTGAGTAATATGTATATGTGGGTGTTTATTGTTATTTATTTGAGATCTATAATGTTGGATAAATCAAATCGATGCTATGAATAAGAAAGTTAGAAAACTAACAAAAGTCCAATGCAATATATTATGAGAGAATTAATAAATAAATAGAAAAAGTACCGCATTTATTGATTGTCGTAGTCATCGCATCGCGGGATTTCACCGTCGTTGCATTGCGTGGGTTGCCCCTATGTCACGAGTCTTGTAAATTGTCGTCACCGCGAAAAGCACATGTACCACACTTTAAATTGTCATCGTATCGTACCGCGCTAACATAAACGAATACCGTAGTGTAAATTGTCGCGCCGACGTAACAAATGAAAAAAATACGAATAATGCGCTAGAAACCGTTGGCGCCGCAACGCGCGGGCACCATGCTAGTATGTATATATATATATATATATATATATATATCTATTACTATATATAATACATATTGTTCTAAAGGGCATTTTCGTCATAAAAAATGCTTAATCCTTAAGACGCGTACAAAAGATTATGCAATATGTACAAGTCTTTGAAGCATCAAAAGTTAATCAGCATACTTAAAGAAACAAATATGTTCAAAAAGTGGGGTTAGAATAGTAAATTATCACGTTTGCCACATTGAGCACGCCTACTGCACTTTACACCTCCTCGATCCCCGCTATTCGTTATCCCCGCTCAACATGTCTCTCCCATTCGTTATCCCTCTTCATTCAGCCGTGTCTCCTCCTCCATTGGCCCTCTCCACCTCCACCTCGATATCCATGTTCAGTCGATTATCACGCGGCCTCCACCTCGATATCCCTTTCAAGAAACCTTATCATTAATAGAGAAACCCTAAAAAGGAATTGCGATTATAAGCTACCAACATCGAAGCTTCATCTGTATCAATCTCTCTTTTTCCGCCTCTTCATCTGTATCATATCAGATCAAGAATCTGTATCAACATCGAAGCTTGTATCAACATCAAGAATTGCGATTATAAGGTACCAACATCGAAGCTTCATCTTTATCATATCTTCATCTGCATTTTGCTCCACTATTTACAGATCCAATCCATTTCTTGCTTTGTTATTTATAGATCCGACCCTATGATGACTGTCGTTGGCAGTAGTGAGCATTGGACCCATTTTGCAGATGAAATCCGACTAATTTGCTCCACCAAGATCCAATTAAAGATCTAGCTTAATAAGCGACCATGTATGCATCTCATTCGCTTCTTTCTTTTTGGTTTCTTCTATGTCTTCTCGAGGCTCTGAAGACATAGATGCGTTTCGTCTTTGCTATTTCTGGTTGTTCATGATTTTTCTATTTCGTCCTTGCTATTTTTGGATCGGAATATTCAAAATCAAGATTTGAAATTTGTTTTATACAGAGATCCTAATCCTGGACTTAGGTGTTGGTGAATCCTACTAATTAAAAGGTTATTTTGTGAGTTTTTTATTGTCTAGATCTAGGTATTTAGTTATCCGTTGTATTCTTATCTTTCAGGAGTAGATATGCTCATAGATGAAGACAACCCGACCAAAATATGTCATCGATACAAGTTATAACAGGTTTGTCTGAAGACACTTATTATGAAAACTTTTTAGTTATTAATAATTAGTGTTCGTAAATTGAAAAAAAATACATCTACTTTTTTGCAAACAGGAAAATATTGGCACATACAATAACCTTGAGTGATTTTTCAGAAGGGGTTCGAGCAATGTTGATGGATAAAGACCAGGTCTACTACTCCTCTATATTGCTTCATGTTGTATAACATTTTTTCATGGTGTTTTTCTTGGATTAAGTTCAATATATTACCTCTGAAGTTTCATAGGACCCAAGTCGAATCCATCAAGTCTAGACGAAGTTAAATCAAGCGAAGTGGAAGCAATCCAGTTAACTTCATATTGTATGAAAGTGGCTTGGAAGTAGGCAACTGCATGCCAGTTATGTTAAGTTTCCTTAAAAATGTTATTTTTAGGTTTTTTAGGAAGAGTGTGTTAATTGACTGCGTATAGAACAATCTGTGGCATCTATTATACCACAACTGCCCGTCTCTAAGTTGATCTTGGTGTCTTGACTTCTCACACATCCGGTGGTTTTGAAAATAGCTTCTTTGATAATTATATACTAATTGCATAATTTCGTTGTGCAGATTAAGAGCATCAGGGATATGGAGGTGGATCGTGCTATTGTAAAGCAAAAAGAAATAACCAACTCAACTATGGCTGAAGTCAGATCAACGTGAGCCTCTTCTAAGCTTTCACCTATATTTAAAGTTACTAATCCTGATTCCAGATTAGAAAATGGTCAGGTGATTCTTTAGGTCTGCATATATTGTATTTGTTAAAACAATCTTTATTAATTAAGGTTTTTTGTTGGAATTTTATTTGATTCTTCCTAATTGGTTACATACTTGCGGTTGGGCAATGAAGATTTGTTTGGGGTTTGATAGGAAGTTGCAGATCCATTCGAGTATTGTTATGTGGTCACAATGACGACTCACAAGAGTCTTCGGGGACCAAGAGTTGGTATGATCTTCTACCGCAAAGGTCTAAAACCATCAAAAAAGGGTCAACCAGAAGATGTTGTTGGTGAGGATCCCTACTCTTTTTGGATGCTGCAAGTGAGGAAACCGACATAATGCTGTAAGATGTCCTATTAAACAATACTAATTTATTTCTTTTTAAATTCATTTTTTCCTTTTCTACCTCTCACAACACTATATCAAGGATCATTTTAAATATGTGGATTTATTCTTCTCTTTTGAGCTAATTTTTCTTTATGTTTCTAGATCATATATGCTGACATGCTTTTGATTTCTTTGATTGCAGACTCCTATTCTGGAACCTGATGGCATACATTAGGTGGGCATTCACATCTTACAAAGATATGATCATTTGATTTTTTTATAAACTAGACAAAAAGCGAATTTTGTGGTCTCAAATTTAACCACAAAAGTATTTTTTATTAAAACTGTTTAAAATATCGAGTGATTAATAATTGGGATCTCCAAGGATTGGTTGGAATTTGGCTGTAGGCCTGTTCAAAAAGAGGGCACAATCAGGACTGTTTCTTATGTTACTTACTATGGGAAGTAAAAGGTTTTGTTATTTGGTTATTAGTTTCAAACGAGTGCTTTCCTTTCTCTGACAGGACATTGTCATGATGTCTGGTTTGAAGTCTAAAAGGGCGAAGATAACCATCTTAAATGATGCCAGCGGTGTTATTAAGCAAGGAAGGTAACAATGCAACTTTACCCTTTGTCCAGTTTCCTGTAATATAGAATTCAAATGTTATTACAACCAATTGACCTCTAAGTTATAGTGTCAGACATGAACTGATTTCTTCTATATACCAGATAGAAAGTTTTAATGTTTTATTTGACCCTGTAAAGATTTTTAACTCTAGCTTCTACTTTTGACTTCAGAAATTTAAATTTATAAGAGTGTGTTGTGAACTAAAGACAGATTGTAGGACACTAGGACTTATAAGATAACACGAATACTGGGATATAAACTTAGTAATAATCTATCACACATCAAGCCATATAGCATTTGCAGGTCTTAACCTTATAAACATAGTTGGTTATTTATTTCTTCTTTAAATAGCAAATAAAACTAAAAGATATGCAGACCAAACTGAAATAGGTTGGCCTAAATTACTGCGAAACACTTTATCTCTGATTATAGTTTGTACAGATCAATTGAATGGTAAATGATTGTGTATGTACTGTGGGGTTTTTCAAACAGCGTAAAACCAATCAGGGGGTGTATTCAATTATTCATAAGATGGATTGGTTGCAGAAAAGATTGATGATGTACTGGTTGATAATGACCCTCACATATGTAAAGCATATGTTTTGGATATATATGAGTATATTCAAAAGATGGAGGTTTGTTTCTACCTTTTTTTTTTGCTATATTTTAGGAGGGTTCTTTTAGCAATGTAAACTGGGTGGGTTAGGTGATCGGTCAAAACGGGTGAGTTGTGTGTAAAATGAGATTTGGTCAAATTAAGTTTTTTTTGAAAAAAGTTTAATTTGGTTTGGGTTAAAATGGGTTTTGGCCGGGTTAAAATGGACTTAAAAAAATTGTTTTCGTTTTCAAGAAAATGACTACTACAAAAGTAGGTTTTGAGCAAAATGAGTTTAGGTCAAAACAATCCTTCTTTTTAAAAAACAAACATCGATGTTGTTGGGTCAAAACGGGCTGTTTAAAAAGTATCAATTTGGTTTGAGTAAAATCGGGCTCCAGGAAGGGAGAGTGTAAGTTATCTAACTTTTTATCAATTTATGGCCTTCTTTTGTGTCTTAATCTGATTCTATTTAAATACATGGACTCCATTCTAGGAGTTTTATGTGTGTATGGGCTTTGACACCATTGCTATTTTTCATTCTTATATAGTTTGGATTAGTATCTCGCTTCTTTCTAAGTTCCATTTTAAATGTGACATGTGGATAGCCTTTCATACACCGCTGGCTTTATCGCCATAGCAATTGCCATGTTTTGCAACTTCCTATCTCGATAACAACCGTTGTAAAGAAAAGTTGTAGACTTCCCAACCCACCACGTTATGTATGTCTTACCTACAACATAGACTGTCCGCCTAAACCTGAAGCAGTGAAGTTTTTTAATTAGTTTTGGTACAAATAACTAACTACTAGATGCATAGTACATAATACAATCATAAACACCAATTTTCTGTATCTTTAATGGTTTAAACTTCAACAACTTTCATTTTTGTTGGTTTACACTTGAAGATTTGACAGGTTAGTTAGAGTAAACAAAAAAGGATGGATATACTAAAATGTTTCTTGTAATGCAAGGGTAAAAGAAAGATATAATGGTTTTTATGATGCAAGGGTCAATGAAAGAAGAAAGTGTTGAAGATATCTTCCGCGTTTATATAATTAAAGAAAGTGCTGAAGGTATCTTCCTTTTTATTCCATAATACCACGTCTCAAATTTAAAATTTAGTTAAATATGTGTATGGGGTCACACTTGACCCGTTAACCAACACTACCAATTTTCTAGCTTTAGAATGATATTGGATGTTGAAAAAGAATTAAATTTAGAAATGATAATAATGTGACAAATATGGTGGTGGACAATGGAGACACATGATGATCAAGATGAAAGACCATGAAGAAGGAAACGAGACTGGCAGTTTCTCTGGAGGAAAAAAAACCTATACAACAAAGATGAGATCTCTATGTGGTGATATTTTTCTTTGTAATGGCAAGGCTCGATCTTACTATGTTATGTTAATTAGAATATTAGTTTACTTCTCTCATCTGGTATTTTGTTGTGAGATAATTTTTCTCCAGTATCTTTCAACATTATTAGCTTTGTTTGATGCATCTTTATAACGGTTTGGTCTATGTGGATGAAATTTAAACGTTTTTATAATGCTGTGAATGAAAAAGCTAACAAACATACAATGCAATATATTACGAGATGAATGATAAACTAAGAAAAAAAAGGTACCGTGTTAGTTGACTGTCATTGCCGCCGATTATCTCCATTTAGTTATTTGCAAAACACAATTCGGTTATTCTTTTTTTTTTGGGCTGATTGTTTAGTTTGGTGATACTCATTTTTTGAGATTTTGTTAGTGGAGATGGGTTACTAAATCTTCCACCTTAAAGGATAAATGAGTATATCAATACATTTGGCTAGGTGGATTGGTATTAAGCATTATCTGTTAAGTTTGGGTGCATTTTCCCTTGGTCATGCTCAGGTATTCTTTAGCCACCGTGGTATGTTCTTTGAACCCATAATTTATTGACTAAAGATAATGGTGGTGTTGAAGTACCATATATTTGTCATCATTTTCTTGTTACCGATGACCGGTGAATTGATTTACAAGCTATTCTGGTTTGTGTTAATATAAAGTGGGACTCCAAGAACTTGAAGTTCACAAGGGGATTGTGATCTATTTGGGATGGGCTACTACAATTGTTGGATGGTGGATTGGAAGTATTCCTACCGAAGTTTAGAAACTAATTCAATATTTGATGGGAAAAGTGAAACTTTTGAATAAAACTTTTGTATTTGTATTTTGATATCGTAATGAATAAACTTTAAAGTTTATTTTATTTGATAATTGTTCATTTCAAGCGAGTGATAAAAAAAATTAAAAAATATAAAAACGAAACATGACCAAAAAATATTTTGAAAAAAAAAACGAAAAAAAAAGTTAATAAAAAGTCAAAAGATAAATGGGTATATATGCAACTTATATGGTTTGTATTCAAATGGTATGTATGTAATTGATAAGATTGGAGTAAATAAGGGTAAAATAGTCCTTCTATAATTTATTTTTAATAAAAAAATTAAAATGGTAAATTTGCAATTTTTTTAAATAAGGAAGGGGATATATGCAATTTAATTTTTTTATTGGGTATAAATGCAATTTTTAAAGTTTGTAAGGGGAAATATGCAATTGCCCCTTTATAAAAACCCATTGGTCAAACATAAAAATAAGACATCATATTGTGGTTTTCAATCTAAAAAATCATAATAAATACATACAAATAAAACGCAACACATAAAAGGACCTATGCAAAAATTAAAGTCTATAGTCAATAGTTCATGTATATCCACTTCCATCAGTTAATCTGTTTCATGTGCATTGTTCGAAATATACAAGCAACAAAATTTAATTTTTGAAAACCCAAAAATGGTCACAATGCATTTTGTATTTCAACTAAAATTAGTTACAACTTTCACATATCTATCACTATCCCCAATTTATTCGATAAAACAAATCTAATAAACTTAACATTGCTTTTTAGTGGGGGAAGCTTCTTCGATAGAGGGAAACAAATAAATTGAAGAGACACGTCCTTCTTTTTCTGATAAAGAGTGGTCGGCAAACTATGGTGATGAGGTCATCGAAATTTGTATGACGTAGATACGAATTGACCTCCTCATAATTGAATTCAATGACACCCGGATTTTGTCTTCAAGATAATAACGCGCTATCCGCACCGTATCGCTCAAAAACAAAAACAAATACCGCGTTGTAAATTGTCGCGCCATCACAACACGCAGATAAAAGACGGATAACACGCTATAAACTGTTGCCGCCGCAACGCGCGGGCACACGACTAGTATATATATATATATATATATATATATATATATATATATATATATATATATAGGGTAAGGATCATGTGAAAACAACTTTTATTGCGAAAACACGAAAACAAATATTAAAACCTCTATAACTTTTTCATACGTTAATATTTTTATAAAAATTTTGCACCAAAATCCTTAAAATTATGTTATCTTTAGTTATGGGAAAAAATTTAAAAAATAATCAAATTTTTTTAAAAATTATTATTGCACAGGTGCAATAATTTTTATTATTATTATTATTGCACATATGCAATAATATTAAAACCTTTATAACTTTTTTCATATGTTAAAATTTTTTATAAAAAATATTATCGTATGAGGAAGTTATAGAGGTTTTAATATTTGTTTTCTTGTTTTCGCAATAACATCTTGTTTTTATTTGATCCTTCCCCTATATATATATATATATATATATATATATATATATATATATATATATATATATATATAGGATTAGGATCGTGTGAAAACCCATTTATTTTGTGAAAACGTGAAAACCACTTTAAAACCTTTATAACTTTTTCATACGTTAATGTTTTTTCATGAAATTTGCGCCAAAAGTCTTAGAATTACGTTATCTTTAATTCTATAAAAACCAAAAACAAAAAAAAAACGTTTTTTTATTTTTTTTTTATTTTTTTTTTCCGTTTTTGGTACACATGTGTACCACAATAAAAAAACTCAAAATTTAATATGAGTTACTAATAGTTTTAAAAGGAAATTGCACCCTAATTATTATAGTTTTATTATCTTTATATCTAAAGAAAAAAATAACATTTTATGATTTTTTAAGTATTGCTACACATGTGTACTATGTTTAATTATCATTCGTAACATAAATGTTTTATTGTTTTTAGTATGTTTTTAATATATTTTTAACATAAGGAGTGTTTTTATACTTTATAATTCGTTTTTGTGTAGTAGTAATGATGATGGTACACATGTGTACCAAAAACGGAAAAAAAAAAAAAAACGTTTTTTTATAAATATTGTTTTCCAGAGTTATAGATAACGTAATTCTAAGACATTTGGCGCAAATTTCATGAATAAACATTAACGTATAAAGAAGTTATGTAGGTTTTAAAGTGGTTTTCACGTTTTCACAAAATAAAGGGTTTTCATAGGATCCTTCCCATATATATATATATATATATATATATATATATATATATATATATAGGGGGAGGATCATTTGAGAACCAATTTGATTTGAGAACTAAAAAGAACTAATTTAAGCCACATGTTTATTACATGTATCCCCCCTCCCATGAATTGTAGTGGTCCACCCCTGAAATTTGTGGTTGAGATTTAGTTCTCAAAAGTTCTCAAAATAAAAAGTTCTCATTTGAACCTAACCCTATATATATATATATATATATATATATATATATATATATATATATATATAGGGGAAGGATCAAATAAAAACAAGATGTTATTGCGAAAACACGAAAACAAATATTTAAACATCTATAACTTCCTCATACGTTAATAATTTTTTAAAAAATTTGCACCAAAAGTCTTAAAATTATGTCACCTTTAATTCTGGGAAAAAAAATATAAACATATAAAATTTCATGATTTTTTTTTATTATTGCACATGTGCAATAATACGTATTAATTATATTACACATGTGCAATATTAACAAAAAAAACATTAATTTTTTTTAACTTTTTCAAGAATTAAAGATAACATAATTATAAGATCTATGGTAGAATTTTTTATCAAAAACATTAACGTATGAAAAAGTTATAGAAATTTTAATATTATTGCACATGTGCAATAATAAATTTTTATTGCACATGTGCAATAATAAAAAAATTAAAAAACGTTGAATTTTTTTTAATTTTCTCCAGAATTAAAGATAACATAATTATAAGATTTATAGTGCAATTTTTTATAAAAATTTGTAACATATGAAAAAGTTATAAAGGTTTTAATATTATTGCATATGTGCAATAATAATAAAAAAAATTATTGCTCCTGTGCAATAAAAGTTTTTAAAAAAAATATTTTTTTTAATTTTTTCCAGAACTAAAGATAACATAGAGATAACCATAATAAGCGTAATAGCAATAATAACAACAGTCATAGTCATATCCATACTACTACTTTCCATTCTCACCCTATTAACTATAATGGTCAACATGAGACATGTTTGGTCTTGAGCTTGCAGCCCAAAAATACAATATACAAGATATAGATATGCCAAAATGGTGGTCCACAAAGGCTAGATTTAACGCTATCTAGAATGGTGGAGGTCCTGGGGGTATGTCTAGGGCAGTCGTGATCTGTGACACACGGGTCATGAAGGTCATTACACGTCCAATGAAATCCTCTACTGTAACGTGCCTCGCATGGAGGGCCTCGTTTGACAGAAAGAGGTTAGTGACGGTTGTGTTGACACCATTCATGTGAGTATGAAGGGTGTCCATGGAGTCTTGAACGACATCCATATGACCAGCAATCCTGGCTATTCGGGTCTCGAGGGCCCGAAGGTCAGTCACAGTAAGGTGTCGAGCAATGTCTCTCTCAACTAATTCAAAGGCTAGCTCATGACGACGCAAGCGTGCAACCAGTAGTGGTACAATGTCCGCTATCGGCTTATCAGTGAGTACAGAGATGCAGACAGAGGACGGCGCGTGTCACCGCCTCTGATTGAGGGCTTGCCTTGCTTGTAAGAGCTAGGCAGTCTCTCAAGCAGTCTCCAGGAATGGAGTTTTCCGGGCATCTTTGATAAATGAGGGTACTCGGAGGCGCAATGCCGCTTAGGCACTGGCTCGTTCGGGGATGGAGTATAGTCAGATACATCTCTATCATTGTTTTCTCCGGAATTGGGAATGCAGATGACTTCCTTGGAAGTCTTTTCTGCGATTATATTTCGAGAGAAAGAGACGTAGCTAGCAGTAGCATATAAACTAAATGAATAATTTCTAAGGAAATAGTAAACATGTATAGCAATTAAATTAACATAAGTTAATATGTTGGAGAAGCGGTCTTGCATGCAAATGGTAGCTTCAGAGCGGGTTATAGTCCAGGTTCAGTTTTTTTTTTTTTGTTCGTCTATCCTGGTTCGCTATAACCACGGCTCTGATACCAATCTGTCACACCCCGGTCAACGGATTCGGGTATGAACGGGAATGGAATCATAGTCGTGGATACATAGAACAACTAATTATATTCAAACGTTATAGTAAAACATCACTTCATTTAGATTGCAGCGGAAAAGTGGTGAAATGATAATGTCTTACATTTGAAAATAATAAGTCTTAATTTATTGATAAAAGCATAAGGTAGTTCATTTGGGATAGGTCGGGACTATGACTCCGGCGAAGCAGGTCCGATAGTTGAAGTTAAGCCCCATTTGCATGCCTTCGGTGATTGCTCAATTACCTGAGAAATCATGAGTTTGAAAATGGGTCAACATAATGTTGGTGAGGTTCACAGGTTTATGATTTATCATTTAAACATTTGTAAAACAGATTTCAGTATACTTAATATTACTTCGGTTTACCGTTGTGGATGTATGATCTCACCTGAACCTTGATTTCAAATACTAACGGTTTACCCACCCGGCATCTCTTGCCCAGAGATGTTAAACAGTGCAGAATAACTGACGTGTGCCCCTTGACAATGTACGGAGTCAGGATCGGAGCTACCGAACTGGGCAGGCTTGTCAACCCAAATAGATCTATTCACTAGCTATCGTTTCGTACAGAACTAATTGAAATCAATTAATGGTGGGATTACGGTTGTACAAACGTTTATAACGATAATGTACCAAGTTGGGCAATCAGTAAGAGAACAAGTAGTCATACGGCTAACAGATAGACCATAATATTAAGTAAAAAGCATTTAACAGTTTTCATGATTTCTCCCCCAAAGTATAAAACAGTTAAAAGGAAAAGGGGCCGTGAAACTCACTGAATCAGTAGATGAATGAATGAACCGTGAAGTAGCGGTAGCAAGTAATGTCCTAATTTAAATAAATAAGACATTTGCATAAGGTCTATGATCTATTGAGTAACGTAAGTCACCCAAATGATACCGGTCAAGTCTTGACGTTATTCCCGTTTGTATTCGTTTGGAAAGCCCGTTATTAGTATTTATCATACAAATAAATACACGTTTTCAAGTTTATATTTATGTTAAAATAAATATAAAGAGAAGGCAACATTAATGAAATGAAATCAATTATTGAACGTCTTGTTAAATAATTATTTATTTAGTTCAATTGATTTTTAAAGAAGTTGGTATGTTTTCCAACACGTTAAGTTATATTAAAACTTAATGGAAAGATGAGTTCATTTAAACGATCTTTACAAGTCTTAGAGTTTTCCCAAATAATTATTTGTTAAGAATAATTATTTATTTGTCGTAAAAATAGTCAATGGCATTTAAATATTTATAAAATATTTATTCCATTTCTAAAACGTCATGAGAAATATATGATTTTAAAATATCACTTGGACTTATAGGTTTTTCCTTTAAACGTTTTATAAAACGAGTCATGTCTTTAAATAAGTTTACGTATCTCGACGTTATCGCGTATATCGCCGTATTGGTCCCGGTTTTATTACTACGCAACGTCATTATGTCTAGATCGTTTTGAGTTATCAAAATGATCATAAAAATTTATTAAGTCTTCCAACATGTAAGACTTGTATATATTTTTATAAAAATCATTTATCTTTATAAAAATCCACATTTTAAAGACAAATATTAGATCTTCTTGCCTTTTTATAGAATTTTTAGGAAATCTTAGAATTTATGATAAGTCCAAGTGTTTTAATCATTTGACATAAATGATCTTTTTATCATTTTTGGATTATGTTTTATAAAATAATTCATGACAAGAATTTGTCATCTTTTATTTCTTTTAACCAATCCAAGCCATTAAATAATCATGTGACATGATTATTTATACTTTTCCATTTATTAACATTTTGTTAAGATTATAAGTCTATTAACATATTTGATTGTTCATATCTACTAACACTTAGTGTTAGGACCATTTTATCAAGTTAATATGTAATGTAAACATATCTACTAACACATTTAGTGTTAGGACCAAGTTAGTGAAATTAATAACGATCTACTAACACATAGTGTTAGGACAATATTAAATAAATGACGATCTACTAACACATAGTGTTAGGACAATATTAATTAAATGACGATCTACTAACACATAGTGTTAGGACAAAATTAAATATAAAC